>JAPMOR010082232.1:265746-327164 GCA_026543865.1 Argiope aurantia | reverse complement strand
TGTGAAAAAAATCTTAATATATATACGTAATGATATTTTTAAATCTTAATTTCCAAATTTTCATCTTAACTTATCTCATATTAACTTCATTCTAAAATGCTCTCTTATTTCCTGATCCAATTCCCTCCCCCTTTTTTTATTTAATTAATTTTCCACGCGCTCTATAAAACTGCTGGTCTCAGCACTTTACCATTTTCTCATGCATCGAGTGAAGGGATAAAAATCCTCAATGCTTACAACATTCTTTTAAAGATACCGAAATTTCCCTTTCGTAAGTCTACACGTGTCAAAGAAATACCTATCAAAATCTCATAGTAAAATCACTGAAGAGAAAAAGTTTGGTTTCTTCTGCTCTTGTGTCGCGATGTGAACAGACGTCAGTTTTGCTATCGCTTCTTGTACATAAAATGTCTCCCGTAATGAAATAAATCGATGTTTTAAAATTTCAAAATTTTGTTCTATTTGGCCACGCAACGGTTAAAATATGTTTACATATATATGTATATATAAAGTAATATAATACTTTTGATAATGCATTTTAGCATCAGAAATAAAGCGTAAAAGGTAGAAAAACGAAATTCTTTTACCGAGACTTTGTAGCATATAAAATACGATAATTTTTTAAATATTTTTTTACCATTAAAACATCACACATAATTAATAACAGCTTTCATCATTCTTTTTCCTCTGAAGCGCCATCCAATTGACCTGGATACATATCTACGAAATAACTTTTTTTTTTAATGAAGGTTAAATGAGTACACGTGCGGTGGTTTACTTTTTTAATCAGCTTTTAAGGAGCTTTTTTTTTTTCCCAGTGTCATACTAATGTATTCAGTGAACTCAGAAGCAACTACAGCCTTTCCCCTACCGAAACAAATGAGTTTTTAACTTCAACTCATAATTCTGCGTTTGAAAGTTTGAAAGTCTTCGAAGTACAAAAATTCATTTAAAAAAGCTAGTTTCCTTTCTTCCATATTCTTATTTAACATGCGTAAAGATGTAACCGTGGTTTTTTTTTTTTTTTTTTTCACTACTTGATGTGGTAGAGTTTTAAAATTTTATTCGTTTGCGTATTCCTGTATTTCTTATGTACATTGTTTTAGGTATTCTTAATATTTTTGAAATTTAATTGTTACTTAGTTGATTAGTTTAATTCTATACGTATAACGTTACCGGTTATCATTTTTTTTTAAAAAAAACAATTTCATGATTACATGTTTATAAAAACAAATTATATATTTAAGACTAAAATGTAAAAAATAATTAACATTTTTAAAATGATGCTTTAAAATACATTAATATAAATGAGAACTTTATTTTTATTCAAATTATTTAGTTTCGCATATAATGTCAACGCTATATTTAAAACACAAAAATTAAAAAAAAAACATTAAATGCTAGCGAGAAAGGAAAAAATTCATTTACAAATGTAATTATTCCTATACATAATTAATTATTATTATTTCCTATTTTAACTATTCCATAAAAAAAACCGCCTCTAAAAATATACAGAATATTTAGAAATGCATAGGTATACTTTCAAGCATATATAGATCATAGAGTTAAGTTACTGCCGAGTAATTAATAGTCATTTCACAACCCTATCGCGTTTTTGAAACATGTTTTAAAACACGTATACAATTTATTTAGCCTAAATTATATTTATAATAGAATATGCGTATCTTCTAAAGAACATTTTAATATCGCGTTGTATTAAATTATAGTTGCAATTCGACTTTTTTGCATCATAATTATAATTACATTGCATTTAAAATGCAATCTTCACAGTTACTAAATTGATATTCAAAACATTTTTAAAAAATGCAGAAATTCAGAAGTCGTTTGTATTAATGTAACCTCTTTCAAATGCGTTCCATAAGGACGCAATACATTAACATAAGTGACCTCTGACCGAAAATGGTTGAATGACGTAACCAGATGAAACCAGCGGTGAGTGGGGTGGGGGGTGAACGTGTTTCAACGTGAAATGTTACGCCGGTTCACATTTTACGCTCGTAAGTGAAGTAAATGAGTAGTAATCTTTAATATATTAAGTATCTTCTTAATTCTAGATGAATAATAAAGAAAAGGGCGATTAAAAATTGTCACATTTATTTATTCATTTATTATTATTATTTTGTTTTCACTAAAGTCATTTTAATAATAATTTGTCCTTTAATATATACATATAACGAACGATACAAGAATAATAATAATCCTATTAATATGTTAAATAGGATTATTATACTAGACATACTGACAAAATACGACATTTTAATAATGCCAGTAATTTTATTTATTAATCTTTATTATAGACAATAAAAATATAATGCACCTGTTTTTATTTTTATATCGATCACTCTAGGAACAGATGAAAGAAGAATTATTTTAGAATGCCGTCAAGTTACATTTGAAGTTAAAATTAGCAATCAGTTATATAGCAATACTTAAAATCTCCTTATATCGGAAATTTAATGAACATTTTTTTTCTATGAAAAGAACGATGTATATGCTTTAGAATAAAACCGTTTTAAAAATTAAGTATCAGATATACATATTTAGAAAAAGTATTATCTTCAAAAAATTTTCAAGGTCGAGAAATAAATATTTTTACTGCTATGTAGCAATTTATATTATTCTGTAGCAATATATAAAATTTTCAAATAATTTCCATGCATTTTTTATTAGTGCAAGAAAGTTTATATTAAATCAATAAAATATAATTTTAGGTCTTTTTAGTAAATAACTATAACTTCATTTACTGACTTTTAAAATATTTATCGATATTTATCGACTTACTGAAATTAAAGAAAATTAATGTAATCTAAACCAGTAATTCGTTAATTATAAACTTTGGAAAAAACTGGAAATCCATTAATTCATTAAAAGAAATTTTGGTAAATCTCAGCAATATGTGCGCAAAAAAAAAGTGCAGATAAAAAAATAAGGTCTTAAATAATAAAAAACATTTAAAATTAAATTTGTATTGGAAACCATATTCATTTTAACATTTTAAGATGCAATAAAAACACAGCAAAAAATAAGCAATAAAGATTCCTTATCATAAAACAGAATAACATGAATATGGAAAAGAATACTCACCCTCACCCCGCTCCCACGATGCAACCGCCGCTATATCCGTGAAGGTCCGTCGCAAAAATTTATCAGCTGTCGAATGGTTGTGACAAAATTTTAAATATCGAAGAAATGAAGCTAATAAAAGAAGTACCAGCGAATTAATTTTGCATCAAAATCTTCCATTCACTTACCTAGATATTGAAAAAAAAAAAAAAAGCGCGACGAATATGTCCTTGTCCAAACAGGATAAACAAACCAAGTGATTGAAAAAGTACGCACATATGATTCAAGCTGTAGGAATTAACTGAAGTGAAGCCGGTTTCCTCCGCTGGCAAGGGGTTGCTGCTTTTTCCCGAACACGTGTTGGTGTGTACGAGTTGGGGCCCGCCGGTAGAAGGAGTCTATCGCCAACAAGGTAGGCATTGGCGGGAAGAAAGGGACATTTTCGGAAGTGGAATAAAAAAGGAGAGAGAACAGATTAGTGACCGGCACCTGTTACGTATTATCGAAGATAGCTATTGCTTGAGCTCTGTGTGTTACAATTGGATATTGAAATTTCAAATTGTAACACATAGTCAAATATATTTTTTACATTATTTTTTTTATTTACAAACAGATTATCAGTATTCATTTGGAAAAAAGAAAGATATTAGATATTTCAGACACGATTAGATAAACTTATTAGATAATTACGACATTTTAATTTGATTTTTTATTAGAAAATAAATTTCCAGCTACCTTCAGGAAAAAAAAAAATGATTAACCCCTTCCGAAAGGATACGCGCAAAAGAAATTGTACACACAGAACTGCAGAGCCGGCCTTCTCTATAAAGGGGGTAGGTGCAAGAAACCATTTAGGGCGCGCGTTTTCTATCACTTGTTTATTTATTAAGAGATTTCGTTTTTGCTATTAATTACTTCAGAAAAATTTAAAAAAATTTCAATTTCTTTTCGATGCTTAGTATAGCAAATGCATTTAAGCGTGTTTCTACGTTTTCATTGCAAGATTGTGCAGTTTGTGTGGAACTTTCGTAGGGCTTGAATTGTAACATCTGAAGTCGAAGCAATGTCATTATCTGAATTACTTCATAGACAAGAAAACAGATATACTTGTGATTTCTTGAAATTTAGATTTTTTTTTTTCTTCCTTTTTTTGCTAATTTTCTTTTTTTACAGGCAGAGGAATATTTTCTTGGCATGGGGATGATTAAATCTAGCAACAAGAAGCATTTTATGGCATGAATGATCAAAATTCTATATGTAATCTAACCTAAAAGATGAGATAAATGACCATAAATCTACTTATTTTATGTTTATATTTTGCACACTTGCATCAGACTGTAGTATATCTGTAAACTTCGAATATTTCCAAACCCGTCGATTGTTCCAGTTAAATTTCTTCCTCTCTTCTCTCCATATCGCTATTATTATTCAGAACATTATTTTAGTTCTTCATCATGCCCTCACTCGCGGGGCTCCGCCACATCGTCCAGATGGCCGGCCCTGCAGGGACAGCATCAAGCAAACAACTATTATACATACAGACCGGAGCAGTTTCTTTCGATAAGTCGCATTAAATTTGTAAATAATAATTCGTAAACAGTACTCTTTTCATAGAAAGGAAACAATTTCGGAATAAATGACAATAAATATCACATTTTTAAGCATGATTAAAAAAATTGTAGCAGTTGCATTACACTTATCTTCTCTTTTGGATACTAGATGGCGATGCCTGATTAAGCCATCCCATATGTAATCCCATAATGCATTGCGATTGTAATGAGGAGGAGATGTGATGCTGAACTGTGAAGCGAACGCGCAAATGTCTTGCCTTTGTGTTTGTAATTGTTTAGTGTGTGAATGTGATTATTAAAGAAATGTTTCCTACAACATTCGTCCTGTTGCTTCCTGCACAGATCATAATAATCCACATACCACCACAAAATTAATTAAAAATACTTGATATTTAATACCAAAAAACAAAAAATATAACGCATTTTATTAAGTTATATAATAAAATAATACCAGATTATTGATGCAAAACATTAAAGCGAAAGAGAAAATAAATATTTGTAATTAATATTTTTAAACATTATATAAAAATTGTAATAATTAGCTATTTTTATTCGTTAGCACAATATACGTTCTTTTTGTTCATGTGGATTGGTAATTAGATAGATAAATATATTTTAATTTGTCAAAATTTCATTTTGACATTATCCACATTTTAAAGAAGAAAAAAAAAAATATTCCCTTGTGCATGCCATTTTTGAATAAATCTCCAAGTCTATTCTGTTACATTGTGTAAACGTATTTTGGTATCATTCTTCATAAATACATTATTTATGAAGGCTACTTTTTATATTAAGAATCTCGTTCATTATTATTTTTCATATTTAAAGAGGAATCGTGATTTGAAGCAACAAATTGTGATTTCAGCGATATTAAACGTGCAAAACGATGTAAATAATTGTATATATTTTTTAAATCAGCAGAGAGCACTTTATACTCTGTTTTAACTCTCACAGAATAATTTGTTGTTTTATAATATCTTGATATACTTCATTTGATTCGTTTCTTTTCAGAATTCTTTCATTATTCGTGATCTTTTCTAAAATATCATTTACAGCATAAGAGTATTAAAATAAATCTGCAATAAAAATGACAAAAAAATTTTTTTTAATTTAAGGAAACGGTTGAAAATAACAATTTTTGCTTTGAAAATATGTTTGTCATAAACTTTGCGATTTTCAGTAAATATCTACTTTTTTATCTGCTTTAAAAAATAAAAAATATAAAACTCATAAAGATTTAAATTTTTAATCATCAGCCGCAAATATGGAATGACTGATCAAGTAAATAAAAAAGTAAACAAAAAAAAAGAAGCCCTTTAATTTGTAATACAAAGAGCATATACAATATTCATCGTCCTTTAAAGCTCATCTAGAAATTTTTAATATTAAGATACTGGTGTTTATCAGTTTATCTTTATTTAAAAAAATATTTTTTTTTTCATCGCTCGAATTAGAAATTCAGGATCTAGCCAGTAAACAGTTATTACCGTATTACACTTCATACAAGATTTGAATTAATTATATTTTTAAAATATGTGTTTCAAGTAAAAGAAAAAGCATTGTTGTCCATTTGAACTGCGCTAGTGAAATGTTTGCTTCAATTATTTAAAACTAATCGCCTTTGGCGACCAGCTATTTCGCCGGGGATATTGGTTATATTGAATTTTTGTTACATCATTTAAAACTTCATAATTTTATAAAATTGTCATATTTAAGATGTGTTATTTTAATAGACTTGCATTTATTCTGATCATTATGCATATGAACTTTTCTAAGAGAGGCCAGTTCCATGAAGTCATAGTGCTATTATGTCCGGTTCGTCTTTAAATCGTCTTTACGTGCGTACATGCATGCGTGGGCGTGTGTTAGTGCTCTACAGTCCAGACAGGTTCACTTACAGCCACCACATTTGTCACATCTATACTTTGAATCGCATCTTAAGATTGTGCACCTAAGAGCAACATTTTAGAAATTTTAATTAGTTAAAAATGAAGTTGAATTTTGTTGTTTTTCCTTCGGCAACTTCTAAAAATATAATCGAACGAAAATAAATTTAAACCCATTTCAAAATTTTTTAAATATTCCATTTAATGATGCCAAATAAATAATCATAAAAATTGTTGCTTTTTTTTTCTTGCTTTCTAATAAGAAATAGATTGTTGAATGGAAATTCCTGTCGTTTTCATTATTTCATCAACTATTTTACTGCATGATTTTTCTTCCACCATTGAAAGCTGAAAAAGAAGGATTTTGTTTAATATTCGTGTAATTACGAGATGTATAAAAAAAATAAAGTTACAGTATTGCGAAATTTAGAAGATATATTTAGAACAGGTAATTTATGTTTTTAATAGCTCGACGATGTTAGGTACCTTGTTCTCCAATAAAAAAATGTATGCACACAATGAATTGATATAATTCAATTAAAAAAGCAGGGTAATTGACTGACGCACAATGAACATTAACAATTTGACAATTAACTATCTCCGGTGAATCAAATGATCGCCAAAGCCGGCTAGTATAAAATAAAAGAAGAACAATCGTATCCACTCACAAGAATTTAAACTTCTTAATTATTTTAAAATTGCGTTTTAATTCAAAATATTTTCAAGTAAATTTTTTTATATCATTTTTTAAAATCTTTTTTGTGCTTCTAAGCAAGATAAAAACCTGTTTTGCCGCCAATAAACTGTTTAATTTTAGAAAAATATCATATGCGGAAATCTAAGTTCTACTTATTTCTGTTAATTCTATTATAAAACGGAAAGAAACTAGAGATATTAGAAAATTCTAACTTTCTGATTATATTCTTTGCAGTAGTTAAGCCGCAATGGCCTGGTGGTAAAGCCTCGGTTACGGATCCGGAGAACTTCAGGTTCGAGACCGAAGAACTATCGTGTAAGCGGGGTCTCAGTGCACGTTAAATCGTGAAATCAAATGTCTTCCATCTGTTGTGGTGAAGGGGGTGCCAACTCAGGTGTCGTTCCGGTCATCTACGCGTGGCTCAAAATTATGAGGCCCGTCCGAAAACAGCTTTAGTGTTGTTTCAAAAACGGGCATGTTAATATAATAAATCGAACTAAACTGCAGGAGTTTCCCTAAGGATCACTCCCTTGGATTTCGGAGGTTAGTGAAACTTGCACAAAGGGAAAAGAAAAATATTGCGCGTGAGAAGTAACGCAATGTTCCAGATTTAATTCCGTTTATATAACAAAATATTTCCTAAAAATAATATGTACTAAAAGTCATTTGTGTATATCAAAATACGTAAATAGCAATATGAAAATATGTTTAGAATTTTAATTTTTCAAATGCAGACCTCATATTATTATAATATTAAAATTCAAGATCAAAGCAGTCTTATAATCAATCATAGGGCGGCGGAAAAAAAAACAAGACTAAAAATTAAACTTTAAATAACAATCATAGAATAACTATAAAAACATTTTTAATTTGCAAATTATTGCTGCGTTTTATATCTTACTTAGAGTAAAAAGATTATTAAACTAGACAGAAATAAAACAAAATTAAAAACGGCGGATGAATTCATTTAAATTGGATTATAATTCAAATTTAACCTTTGGTGTATTGTATCTGATTTTGAAGGCAATGTATTGATTCGTAGAGACGGTTACGAAATTACTATAATCTCGCTAACTTTAAAAAGAAAATACTTTTTTGTCTCCTATTTCTTTTAAACAAATAAGCGTATTGCTTTCACTTCAAGGACGCAGTGCCGTTACTTCGAAAAAGTTGACAATGCAAATGAAATTTCCAAGTTCTTTGTTTTACTTAAACGATTGTTCTAATTTTCAAGAAATTCTGAATGATCGTCCCGTCTTTATTAATCATATCAGTGCTTCATTCGTATTCTACTCCATTGTTTCAAGAGTAGGGCTAACCCATAAGATCAGGAGGGGGCAGTCTTTTTCAGGGTACAGGCTACTTCGAATTTTTTCACGGTCCACCCAGTGACTTACGTCTACAATATTTATTATAACTTAATAATAAATATACGAAATATGTACTTATCTACATAACAGAATAATAATTGCCACAAATATAATAATATCAAATAATGCATTTCATATAAAAAAATACATTAAAAAATAAATCTTATTCATCTAATGTTAGCTCTCGTAGTTATAGTTAGTAGAAGACTACATATTGTCCGCCAATTTTTCGGTATATAATTACTAACTGCTAATCTTGCACTGGATTCTAAGCGGTCGTCTGTGAGACGGGAACGATATGTTGTCTTAATTATATTCATCTTTGAAATTGCAAATTCACACAGCTAGGTAGAACCAAAGAACGATGTTAAGTGAAATGCATCTTTTTTTAAAAATTAGAATACGTCTATTAGATTCCAAACGTCATTCTTAGATTCTGAACAACGTGCTTTTAAAATTATGTCATTTTGAAGGAGAAAAACTTCGTTTCCCTCAACAGGCAAAGAAAATACAATGTTCCATAAATATGTTTCTTTTAGTATGCGCGTCTTAGGTCTTGGTAAAAGCGGTCATCCCAAAATATCTTGGTTATCCACCGGTCGATCGCGATCGACTTAATGCCCACCCCTATATAAGACGATACAGTTTTTTTCATCTGCTTCAGCGTCAACCATTCCTAGTTTGTAGTAATTCCAGTTTTTCTGCACCATACGAGCTTGAAAATCACCCATTCGTTAAAGCCCATTCGATTTGAACGTAAAATATCTCTATGCGATTATACTTATGAGAGATTATACGTGCTCATGTGTTTCTTGCGTAAACAAGTAAGTCTTTTGATTAAGGAGAAAAAAAAAACTTATGAACGCAAAACAGAGCAAAGACCGAGAAGAACAATCATTAAAATACATTTATTAGGTTGCCCAAATGAAAAGTAAAAAAGTTGAATGAAAAGAATACTTTTATTGGAAATCAAAATAAATTGCCATAGGTCCCATCGCTTAGGTAGCAGGGTTATGCCTATGCTGTAGACAAATGGTGGTTGATTCTTGAAGAAGTCCTGCACAGCTTCCTTCACTTCGCCGCCCGAATGGAATGCTGTCTTAAGGAGCCCAATGATGTGAAAGCCAAGGGGTGACAAATCCGGAATGTACGGTAGGTGTTCCAATACTTTCCAAAGGAATTTTTTGGGGTTTCACGGGAGACGTGTGGGCATTGTCATGCAGAATGAGCACTTGTTGTGTGAGAATGTCTGGCCATTTGTTCTCGATTGCTTTCCATAGTTTCTTTAGAGTATTGCAGTATTGTGTTAAATTGATAGTATTCCTTAGGGGCAGGAAATCAAAAAATCAAAAACCGCACTGCCGCGCATTGTTCCGATCCTATGCATCATGTATAGCACAATTTTACCTTCCTCTCATTTCCTCTAATACGAATACTTTTCATTGTTGAACGGCGTATGCAGCGCACGCCTTTTACCACCCTTTATATCCCTTTTCGGTAGCGCTGCTATGGCTGCAGTCATTCCGACACAATCGCAAGTGTCCACTTTTCATTTGGCAAAAATCTGCGCTTAGTAAATAAGTGGGAGAAGACAATTTAATTACAACATACGTTTTTATAACAAACTTTTACACAATATCTCTTAACCAAAAGAAGTCTTTCGCTGGTATGGCAAGGAGGTTTAGAAAGTAGGCTGCTGCCTCTGGCGTGCTCTTTTCAAATTACAGGATTTTACTAAAAATAGCTTTGTTTTTATATTATGAAATAAAGCTACAGTTAAATCTGGCTACTTTGAAGCTGATGGAACAACAATAAGAAGTAGTTTTAGATAAAATTCGAAAAAGATTTGAAAATATAAAAAATAGAGTTTAAAATTGTGTACAACAAGAAAAACCGACAATTTAAAAACTAAAAATAGCAGAAAAAATTTATTACCTATGTTTAATAAATAATATATAATAATCGAAAAAACGGTAATTTGAATAAATGAGGTGACAGCGGCGATAATAATAAGAAAATAAATAAAAGTAATAAATAAGTAAATAATTATAATAAAAAATAATGTACAGGACTTTAAAGGTAAAAATTATGTAATAAAACTCCAAAATAATATCATTTATATCTAAAATTGTAAGGTTTTTTTTAAAAAAAACTGAAAACTTTTTATTATTTTATTTTCAGGAAAATGAAACCGATGAGGAAATACAAGGAAGGAATTTATTTAATTATTCTTAAACTTAAAAACACTATCCTTTTAATTTAATCAATTTTTTTTTCGATTTTGACTTCCAATTAATTGTGTAATCATAGATGAATTTTTTTAACAATATATTAGTTGAAAAAGGGACCAGAAATAAAAATTCAAATTACCATCGAATTCTAAATTTTCTTATTAACCACATTTTTTTACGTAAAGGAAAAATGGCTAAAATAATACGCGAAAATCAATTAATTTCAACTGTTGCCAGCATTATGAAGTGATTTATCCTTTAAGTCCTGACAAATAACAAATTGAAATTGCTCATACAAATAATTCCATGCTGTTTCTAAAATGAGATACAGATTGGTATTTTCTCAAAACACTGACGCGCTGTGTTCGCTTCCCGGTAACTATTCAAATCATTTTTTAGCAATGATGCATTCTTCCTGCATTTTCTAAAATTATTTACATAGGAATGCGGTTTCTTTTCGACGTTCTTCGTCAAATTTCTCAGAAACGACTTCATTGTCTCGTACTTTTGACTGATTCGGAAAGCAATACTTATAGTTAAACTGGATTTGGCGAGGTGTTATTTATGGCCGTAAGAGTTTCTGCAACAAATTCATGAATCATATCGTGGCGGATCCTGAAGTTACCAGAAATGACCGAATTCGGTTTTTCCGCGAAAAAATGACAAGATGAAAATCGATTCGTAAAGCAACATTTTGAACTGCATTTTTTTGTAGTGTTATACCAATATATATATATATATATATAGCAATAAAAATGACTCGAAATTAAAAGAAATAGGAAAGATCACAAATCATTTCAATGAAACAATTTCTTGTAATAAAATAATAATAATTTCTCCCTCCTTTCTCTTCGAAGCATATTAAAAAAACCGTTAGTTTGATCCTTTATTCGTAAACGATAATACTTAGAACAGTTTAGTTTGATCTCTTAATTTATTTCTAATTTAATCAATAAATTACGAAATGTTCACTGACAGGGATAAATGAACAAGGAGATATTTTGCACATCATATGTTTAACCGTGGGGTTCTTGAACTAGAAGATTTTTAACACTAGAACATTATTATTCTCGGAGTTAATACAATACAATAACTTAATAAATATAGAGGTGTCTTTTTAAACTTAGTAGGTATATAATATTTATTACTATTATGCAAAAAGTAATTTTTTTTTGCCATCATAGATTCTGATAAATTTAGTCTGCCTCGTATGATTTTTCCCATCAATTACAAGCAAAATTATTTTTTTCTTTCATTTTTCCATATTATTAATTTTTATTCTTAGATCTTATAGTTGTATATAAAACATACGCGTAAAAAAAGTAATATTCGGCTGATTAATTCTCCCCCCCCCCCCCCCCCCCCTCTTTTGCCAAAATTTTTTTTTTTTTTCGTCTTTTTTTAATTTTATAATGCTTTAAAGTAGTAAATTATTCGTAAAATACGTGGTGCAAAAATGATTTATACGACAGAAAGCTACTAGATTTGACACGTAGATAACTTCTAAGAAAGTAGATACTTATTAAAGATTACTTTTCAAAATTTTCTTGGATATTTTTAGTCAATTAAAAAACTAATCGAAATATGTAATGTTTTTACTCAAATATTTCGGGAAAAAAATGTCGCACAAAAGTTATTTTCGCACCACTTTAAAATTCGAAAATAATAATAATAATAATAATAACTCTCGGGTGGCATCAGCTTTATTTCCGTGTAATCTTTACTTCGGTTGAAACAAACTTTTTTACACTAATTTTAAGTGCAGTTTTGTAATATTGTTTTTCCTTGATGCAGTAACGTGTAGCAAAATAGAAAGATTGTGAAAAATAAATGTAAATATTTCAATATGCTTACTTCTCATATATATTATATGATTATTCCGTGCTAAAATAAATATTAGAATTTTTAGTCTGATATTAATGTATTAATATATTATGTTAAAAAATGATTTTTTTAGCTTTGTAACGACTTCTGGCAAGTATTCATTCTGTAAACTGCCCAATTTAAAGTTGCTGCCATCAGAATGCAACTACTGATTCAATCAAGCTAAACGATCAAAAGCTTAAAACATTATCAAGCAAGGATCTTTTGCATTAGAGATTCGAATATCTTTTATTTTAGCGGGATTAACCTGTCGAACTACTTACATAATATTGCAAATAATATCCTTTTTTTCATTTAATTATTTCTAACACGAGCTCTAAATAATTTTGGAGTCTGTAATTCTTATTCTGCAATAAGAGGAATAAAAATCTCTAAAGCCCAGGACATTATTTCCAAAGATACCTAAGATGCCCTTTCTCTCTCTCTCTCTTTCTATGTGTGTGTGTGTAAACATAATTTTGTAGGTGCATTCCCGGGAAAAAAAAAGAATTTGCTTTACACGGAATTTTGAATTTAATAGGGGTTAAATTAGGATAAAAATTAGGAAAATAATCAAAACTTAAATTAGATTAAGAGATGTCATTACATCTATATCTCTAATATACGGAGAGAGATATAGATATTGATATAAATAGAAAAATGACAGAATATGATTACGCATAATAATTAACCACAATATTAAAAATGAAAAATAGACAAATATCAAACATTTCAAATTCAAGCATATTGAAATAATGAATATTGTAATGTGCACAATGAATAAAAATGTAAAGAATCGCATCATGCGTTGCATAATCTTCATAGTAAAAATAAGTGTGTTCAGTTTAAAGGTTAAGAAGAAAACCATTAAATAAAAATGATATATTAACGAAAGTTTAAAGATACATCATGAGTGAAATGCAGAGCATATTAAAATCATTGCACAATGATGGCTTGCATTATTATTCTAGTAATTCAGAGTAATTTTTTATTATCCATAATGAATTTAATCATGTTTACGCTTCTTTTTCAAGATGATGGAGTTCTAAAAATTGCTTTTGTTTATTATTCTTTTTCTAGATAATGAATAACCCTTTCATATCAAAGACTCTTTATTAGGGATGAAGATTTTCTTAAATACTTATAAAGAGTAAAAGGGCAAAATATCGTATAGTGGATAGGGTCGTCTACTTCTCCGGCAAGTGTAAAAATCACAATCTGATAACCAAAAACGGTCAAAAAAGAAGGAAACAGATTATGAGAAATAAGGTATCTTAGGTAGTTCAGAAGATTGGTTGTAGTTTGACTGTTTTGAGGACTTTATGTACAGATTGACTGGTGTTTCGAACGTGTCGTTGGGCCGCGGTGGATTGGTAGTAAGGTCCCGGCTTCAGACCCGGAGTGTTTCAGGTTCGAGTCCCGATTCCACCAAAGAACCGTCGTGTAAGCGGGTCTGGTGCATGTTAAATTCGTCGTTGGCAAACACCTTCCCGCTGAGGTGGTGTGAAAGCTTAGAGACAGAAGTGCCAGATGAGGTGTCGTTCTAGTCATCTGACAAAGGTTCAAAATTATGAGATCTGACCCAAAATAACCTTAGTGGTGCTTTAAAACGGGACGTTAATATAAGTGAGCTAAAATAATGACTCCAATGTGTCAAAGATCTCTCCATTTCTTTAAGAATATTTTTTGTAGACGCTGTTTGAATTCCTTATTTTTTATTATAGTTTATATATATATATATATATATATATATATATATATATGGCAATTAAATTGTTACCGTTAGAAAGTAGAAAGATACTTGACCTTAAAGATAATATACAAACCATTTTCATACGAAATTGTTATAAACAACGAAGTTGGTTTTTCTTTATATAATTAAATATCTTAAGAAATGTTTAGTTTTGAAAACTAAAAATAGTAAACTCTTGATTGAAAAACAGATTCCACACTATGTTTATATCGCTACTATGAGATAGTTATATGTGTTTTTTATTTCTAAAATATTTAAATATTAAACCGATTAGTGAAATTGTGATGACATTTTTAATAGTTTGTTCTGCTATAAATATACATTTCTAATTAAAATTTTCGTTATCTTATTTTAAAATAAGCATCGAGCTGGATTGAATATAAAGGCAGTCCGTACATGTCCATTAAAATGATAGTTTAACTTCAATAAGGGTCATAAAAAAGGAAAGAAAGATCTTTTAGAATATAATGAAATCAAAAAAATAAATATGAGAAACCGACGTATTTATCGAGTGATTAAAAATTGATATTTTAATTATACATTCAAGAAATTCTTCTCACTTCTTAACCTCACTTCCCTGCGGTCATCGCGGAGACGAGTAACATAAATAAATCTCAACCTTGGCAACAACAAAGCACCGCTGGAGGCGAGATCGCATTGACGTCATTGCAAGCATGACGACACCGGGTCTGGTATTGGTTTACGAGACAAATTTGTTTTTGTTTTCCCTTAGACTCGAAGGGGATGAACCGATTGGTTTCTTTACCTGCAGATAATTGCGGGTTACATGGAAACATTTGCTGGAGGAAATCAGCTGTGCGAGACAGACACATCCGCTATTGCACAACGTGCTCGAATAGAAAGGAATTTTGGAGCAGCAAGTTTGCCGGTTTCAATTAAGTCTCAAAAATTAAGTGCACGCTTGTCTTACTATTTTTTAAGCAATAGTAAAAAATAAAGGAGAAGACGGGACTTGCAGGTTACCAGTTAGTTATTAAAAACTAGTTCATATATGCAACGCCGATGTTGTTAGGGATGAAAGTATATTCGTTCTTTTATCATTAAAAAATAGCCATTTATATGACCAAGAAACCTTCAATAAAGCATCCTTTATTATTCTGGATTTGTAAGCAAAATTTAAAGTACTTATATTAAAAATTTCAGTTTGAATATCAAATTGCATTCAAATATCTTGAAGTTTATGAATATATTTTAGCTTTCACTAAACTACGATTTAAACAACATATTATTTCTACTATTTAATAGTGATGAATGTAAGCATCGTAACACACAATTCTGCACTTTTTTCCATGACGAATATTTTCTTCAAAACACACTTAATGGCTGCGACTTAGTGCAGCAATTCCATGTAAAGACAATTAATCATCTGAATACAATGTAATTAATTAATTGTCTATATAAAGACAATTAATTAATTGTTTATATAATTCATTGTCTATAGTAAATTATTTGATAGTCTGTATAAAACATTGTTTATATTAAATTAATTGTCTTTATAAGGCAATGTCTAGACTTAAATTGATTAATTGTGTATATAAGACATTGTCTATATTAAATTAATTAATTGTCGATATAAGACATTGTCTATATTAAATTACTTAATTGTTTATAAAAGACAATTCATCATCTTACAGAAATAAAAACTAATCCTAAATCCGCAGATTTTTTTAAAAGTATTTTTACTAAATATGCAAATTTAATAAATCAGTAAATTGTATGTTTAAAAAAATTAGTAACATATAATTTTTGAAGCATTCAGGACCGAGTAAACATCAATGCTATTTCTTTTTCTTTAAATTTTTTTTATTTGCATGCACTTTATTTAGAGAAACTAATTTTAAAAGTTGCATTTCTATTTTCTGATGGTAAGTTGTTAAAAACCATTCTGATATCTTATTCGTTAATTTTTACAAAATAAATGTTTGAAATATCATATGTAGCATTGATAACGCACATGATCATGTAAAACAACTGATTATTTTTCTTAAAATCTTTAAAAATCAACATAGTTGTACAGAAAAAAAATAGTTGTTCATTTTTCCCCCTTGTTCATTTCTTATTTCTTCTTTTCAGATATAAATCATCTGAACTTTCAATTTTCGTTTAATTTTTTATTATTTTTATTTTCTGGCATTTAATTGTTGCTTAATGCATAAATCTCTTTTGGCATAATTTTGTGGAAATTATTTAATTTTTCGTAGGCTTTTGTAGAAGACATTCTCTTTGGATTTATGACAGGTAAATATCAAAGCACATTTCTTCCTATTGAAAAATCACGAACGGAAGAAAAATGCATAGACATTTGAAAAAAGCAAAAAATAATTTTTCAACAAAGAAAACAGCTTCTCAAATTTTCCTTCAAAAATGGTTCTTTGAAGGTTACACAAAGCAAGGAATGTAGCTTTTTTTATTTTTTGTCTAATATTCCTTTCTTTAAGACCTTGTGGTTATCATTTTAGTTCCGATTTCCTCCCCCTAGGCCTACTCATGTCGTTATCCAGACCACATAAAATATCCACACGTGTCGACCAAAATTCCTCCCCCCATAATGTTGTTGTTGGCTGAATTTAGCCCAGTGAACACATTGCTACCAGCATGTAGTAGCTTCCAAGGTCGCCAGTGCGGGAGGCTTGCTTAAAAATCTGCCAACCTTCTTTCCTCTTTTGTCATTCACCGGTTACAGAGAATGCCACAAACGTTGTTACACTAACACGCATTCGCTCAAACAAGTGTTCATGTCCTCCTTTTATGTACAAGTGTCGGCATTGTTTACAAAATGGAAATCTTCTTTTGTTGACGATTGTTATCAGAAATGGTCTTCAATCATAAAAAGATGAAAGCACTTTTTTTTTTCAATCTCGAGTTTAAATTATATGAAACACAATCATACACAAATACTGAAAAAATATGTGTAAATTATATTTGTTGAAATATATCCTATACTATTTTGAATTAACTTTCCGATTAGCTTTTGTAAATTCGGATAAATGGTTTAATAGAAACAAAACAATCTAAAAAAAAAATCATTAAATAATAATTTTGATTTTTTTTCATATTATCAAAATATTATTTCTTTTTGTTTGGAAATACGAAATCTAGAAACGTAAAAAGAAATTTGGATTGAATTTGACTCTGGTTAATATTGAAATGTTATTCCATTTTTTTAAAAAATAAATTTAAATGTTGTATAAATAAAAGTTTCAAAAATCTAGTCAATAAAAACTTATCCTATGGAATATTCATTTCCAAACACAATAAAAATAATCCAATCTGGAATAAAAGAAAAAAAGAGTACTTTTGTAAATTTTGATGACATTTAAGTTTAAAATTCAGTTCTTAGTTGCAAAATTATGAGACGATATTTCAAAGTTAATACAATGCGAGTATTCTCTCAACGAATTAAAATGAACTATATTCGAATTCAGCAAAAAAAAATTTCTTTAACCTTTTTGTCTATAGAAAAAGCAGGAAGAAAAAAACTATAAAAGAAATCGCTTTAAAAAAATATATTATAGTCAAGAGCGATGAACTACAGTCACTTTTTTTTTTCTTTTTGCCCTATACCGTTCTGAGAAATGTTAATTTGCAAAACAGGAAATTCGTCAGTTTCACATAAATAAAAATAACAAAGGAATAAGTAAAATAATGATCAATAATAATATAGACTAATAATAACAATAAAAAATTTTCATTACAAAGAATGAAGTCTAATAATATTCTATGAAATAAAAGACAAGTCATTTTTCAAAGTTAATGTGCAAGATTTTGGACAGGAGAAAAAAGTATCCACATCAAAAAAGATTTTTTTTTAATTTATTAAGCATAAAACAGCGGAATAAATATTTCACTTCACTTGAATTGGTAAAAAAAAAATGAGGAAATCGAGAAGAAAGTTTGGTTGTGAAAATATTCTTAACCTACAAATGCATATAATGTAGTGTTTGAATTTTAGTTTGATATTAAAACAAAACATTAACTAAAGATAATTATCTTCTTCACTATTTAATATATAAATACAGATATCTTTTTGCATATAGGTATTATTCCCCAAAATTATTGTATTTGCTTATGAAAAATTTTAAATATCTCTTGCATAGTTTTGGGGAAAATTTTATTTCATCTTATTCTCCTTCTTTACAGTTGATATCAAAAAGTAACTCATTTTATTCATAATTAGATAGGATTCTTGTTCAAAGGAACTCTTTATGGAACACTTCTTGAGGCATTTGGAAAGTGGAACACCCTTCCATTATAACTTCATGCTTAGTCACATATCTTTGATAAAATGTCTTTTAGAAGAAGGTCAATATCTTTAATAACTTTCGCATTACAACAACGCGTTGATAATGTAAGCAAATTAAAGTAGCAAGTTAAACGGTTACTCCAGTTTTACTATTTTTTAACGTTTCTGAATATCTAAAAACTGTATTCGTACAATGTAAATGAGTATTATTCAAGCGAGATTTATAACTTTCTTGTATGCATAGTATAGAGAAATTATAATAATTGTCAAAAAATTTGAACTCGAGATGTTGACGAATCTCCACGTGTTTGACTTCCCTTTGAAAAAAAAATTTGGAAAGTGCCCGTCTGTCTGTCTCTGACAAAGATAACTCAAAACCCCTTTGAACTAGAATGTTGAAATTTGGTATGCAATCTCTGCGCCAAATTTGTAGATTTTTATCAAATTTTTAGTAAAATCTGTTCAGAGAAAGTTTATCAATTTGACTGTTCGAATATAAGTTAACATGATAATTAAAAAACGAATAAAGCTAGATGGATAAAATCCGTACATATATATAACATCTGTAGTGTAAATATCTGCCAAATTTTTGAACCAAATCCAACAATGGGCAGACTGTCTATTGGTCTATACTTTCAGAAACATGTAAAAGCGATAATTCAAAAAACGCAAAAGAAATATATCAAATTTGGTATGGGATTTTGAGACTACAGGTGCAATTTCGTTTCAAATTTTTGTTACAATCGTTTAAGAGAAACGTGTCTAAAAAGCAAATTCTGTTTTTGGATGCTACTAACCGCATGCCAGGGACTCATCGCCAAATAACTCGAAAGAGATGATACGATAAATTCATTAAAAATGTCGAATTCACGCCAAAAATTCACATTTCCTAACTATTGTACGCCACTGCCATGTAAGGCGTTCTCTGACATGACAAGTTCATTAGAGAATATGCGAGAAAGTTTTAGGAAGACCATTTCGGCAGATTTTTTTTACTAATGTGGAAAATTTATTTTGTTTCATTTCGCAAATAAATTAGTTATTACTCATTTTTAATCGGCGACTGTGGAAAAACAACGAAATACGGAAGTCTTTCATTCGCATCTTGACTTAAGCCAAGGGAATAGAAACAGCTTATTTCCCCTTTTTAATACGCCAAATGTGCCGACGAGAACAAAAAAGAGTATTATATTTGGAAACAATTTATTTCCCTCTATAATGCCAAATATGGTGAAAAGGTGTAAAGAAAAGTGCTATAGACTGGAAATCATTTATTTATCTTTTCATGGAAAATGTAATGAAAGATGAAGGAAAGAATCTATTACCTGGAAATCTTTTTTGTGCGCTTTTTAATGACAAATATGATCAATGGGATAAAAAAGAAACGGGTATTATACCCTGAGAACCATTGATTGTTGCCATGCCATTGCCCCAGGTTTGCTTCGAATTTTTTATCGTAAATCTTTAAACAATCACTTTTTTTCAATTTAATATCATTTTGGCGAATATAATGCTTAAATTTATTGTCGTAATAATGAGTAAGGGTCGATGTACATCTGTTTTAGTTCCATCGGTTAATAGTTGGTTTGTCAAATGCATGAAATGAAACATACTTTCCGATATAAAGAAATTACTTCTTTTTGATCTATCTTCAAAATAAGGAACGTGACTATGTTCGAGCTAAATTTTTTGAGAAACGCTCTAGAATACTCATATTTTTTTGAATTTTTGTATACAAAAGATTGAAATACATCTATGAAACCAAAATACTCCATTTAAATTGTATATTTTTTAAAAATTCGAAAGAGCTTTTATTTTTAGCTAAGAAGAGGTAGAAACCAAAAGAAAAATTTAGATTAGAGGTTTATGAGTTGATTTGTTTAAAATTTTGCTGATAGCTTGAAACATATATTATTTAGTCCCTGAATTAAAAAATAAGCTTTATTTCTATTTATTCTTTAAATATTGAGATTCGAAAAACATCAAGTTTCCAATTTTTTTTCGCACAATGAAGCATTAAAACAGCTATCGAATATTTCTAAAAAAATCAATTCTTTACTCGCGACTTCAGGAAGTGAAGGACATACTGAAAAATTGTCATATCAAGTTTGAACAAAAAAAAAAGTCCATTAGGTTTTAATTTACATGTTTGTTTGTTTTTTTCGTATAAAAATGCTATCAAAATGTTAGAATTTCAGAAAACCGCATATATAAATATGTAAATTAGCATTATTAATGCAATTATAACAAATCAATGTAACTTCCCAAATAAATGGGAAGAAACTTCAAACGATTTTATAAAGAAAATTCTTCAAACATTAAGAATGTTCAATAAAAAAGAAATTTCATATTTCCACACACACACACACACACACAAAAAATCGACTTTTCAATGTAATCTACCTTAACTGGTTTCATATTTAAAGCTATTTTTTTAAATATTCTATCATGACGACATAAAGTTTCCACTCTATATCCGCAGCGACTTAAGTTCAATTCTGTCTACTATTCCACCCTTACGATTGCTAATTTAACTGCAATTCTTTTAAGGCCGTTGAACTTCCACCCAGCAAGACTACAACAGGGATGAAAAACCACCTTTTTGAAACCTTCCCCCGCTGGTCATTTCAGGAAGGGTATGCGAAAATAGTTGTTGCATCTTTGAAAGCAATTCTCACAGCGGAAAGAATTCGTCGAAAATAATAACGTGTGAAAATATTTAAATTCCTAACAGAGAACGAAGGTGAAATTTAATTATTATACGTGTTTATTTAACTTTATTTATTTCAAGCGTGTAGAGGTGAATTTTACAATAAAATTTTTACTCACTTCCTGTTATCAAAGCTTTTTGAAATTGCACCTGCCTGTTTATTCTCGATGATAATACACTGTTTTAGTACTTCAAGGATTCAATTATCAGTCAATCGATTAATTGAATTTAATTTTTATTTCATGTGAAGGGCACCATTTGATCATGAATTTCGAAACCGATTTCAAGATGCCATAGCATGTCTTTCAACATATATTTATAATGAATGATTATAAATTAAAGACTAAAAATATGAATTATTTAAAATAAATTAACAGCTTTTTAATGCTTAAATCAAAGTCTATTTTTATAAAAGATTTCATTTTTATTTTTTTAAAAAAGCAAGAACATTTATCTATAATGCCAATGCGTTATTGTTAAGCATATTCCAATGCTCTTAGACCATGAGATTATTAAAAGGAGCTGTTCAAGAAATTAATTATTTGTATGATAATATTGCACTTTGTTCATTTTTTTAAAAAGACTCATAAAATGGGTGGATATGCTTGTATAATTAAAGCCGCTATAGTGAGATTTTATAATTTTTTTTATCCGAGACGCTTTAAAAAGTGGAAGAGTTCAGAATCAAGAAGATTCCCGTAATGACACGAGGGAATGCAAAAAATAAATGCAATATGACAACTCAAAAATAACTTTGCTGTACCACATGCAAGCAAGATTAAGGAATAAAAAATCATGGCTGATTTAGGATAGAAACTCTGCACCTTCTCTCAATTACTCTATAGTGGATTTCCAAAAATGTTTTTTAAAATTTTCTTCTTACCTAAGGTATAATAATTTAGTTTTATTTAAAGAAATGATTTCTAATAATAATAAAATCTGAAATTTTCCATACATATTGAAGCATGTTAATGATAGGAAAACACAGCGAATCTTATTTGATAAAAATTGTTCAGTTGAAAAAATATTTTTTTTAATTAAAAGAGTTGCATATGAAGAATCCAGTGTAGCTTAAATTACTTTTCATTTCAGGGGTCCGAAGCAATTACTTTTGTACAATTCAACCTCTTAGACAGGTGATACGCAGTTAATTATATTAATCCATTTCGTCATTTGGAATATCACAATTTCATTTTAACTCGATTCATATGTTTTCAGCGCACGCACGCTCGAATGACTAGTTCAGTTTTGCATTCTCTGCGCCATCTAATTTCAATAATAACTCTCTTTAACTGAGATACTAAATAAAATGCAAACATCTCACTTCTATTTTTGAGAAATCAGCGCCTCATGGCGCATGCGTAAAGGCGCGGAGGGTTTCAATATCTGAGAATGGGTACAATCAAAATAGTTTTAATTTCATCTTATCATAATTATTTAAAAACTAATCGTACATACTGAAAATAACTGATTAGAACTTAAAAGGATAATCTTGAAAATTATTTCCAAGTCAATAAAAATAAATTATCTAGAGAGTTATTCATTAAAATAATTATTTATATGATCAAATCAATTATGAAATTTTGAACAAGAATAAAAAATTTCATAGTAATTAGCAGTCAAATCAATAGGGATTGGCAATAATTTTTTATTTATTTCAATTGCCTTTTTGTAGACTATTTTGCTGCCATTACTTCAAGCTAAAAACATAAATATTTACTCATCCCTCTAATCTAAACAGATTGCTTTATATATTTGTTTATTTTGACATTCTGTTTCCTTTATTGCTCTTTATTTTTTGCTCTATTTCATTCTTCGCTGGGTTCTCAATTTAGAAAACTGCAGAATGAAGTAAAAATTAAAAAAAAATACATTCTATTTTCTTTCTTTTTTTTTCAGGTATTCACTGAAGCGATGAATACCAATTTGCTGAATAAAATAAAGAAAATTCAAATCATAAATAAGAATAAAAGTAACCGAAAGCGAAAAAAGAAAGGAAAAAAAAAATTCCCTCCAGAAAATCCTCACCTATATTTATTCCTTGACGACCTTGAGATGTCCTTGAGCAAGATTGAATCAAACTATGTTCATATGCATATATACACTGATATACATGAACTGTTATATGAAAAACTAGTATGTATTTTTTGTAGCGCGACGAAGCACTCAAGCGTATATTCAGAAAAAAAGGAAAATAACCGCGCAGAGGAATTTTTGTATTATTACTTTCATATTTATTACCTTAACTGATTGGTTCTGCCCGAAAAGTTTGCCTGAGAATTTATTCAGCTGTGCACCTTTAGGGCAGTAAAATCTAGAAGAAATAACAGCCTTGAACAGAAGCTAAGAAGTTTTGAACATTGTAATTATTTTAACAGGTAATAGATTGCCTTTTTCTCTCTGGAATAGTTGTTAAAACATCATCATTTTTCTGTTGAAATAATGCAGTTGAATAATATTAAAAGGTGAGCTATTGTTATTTTCTTTCAAGACGAATATGAAAACATTGTTACGAATATTTAACATTGCTTCCTTGCGTGGTAAGACTCCTAGTAAAAAAGAGTGTTTTACAGATATTTTAATGATGTATAGATGTCGAGTTTATGATTCTATGACAAACTCAGCGATGAATATGGCGACAAAAAATTAAGGTTTCAGAAAAGTCCAGAACCTTGGCAATATCTCCATTAGAATTAGAATTCCATATTGTTAGAACATTCGATGTCCTATCAGGAAACTATAAAAGCAGAGGCGCACAGGTCGAGTGAATTCTCTCTTTGGAGTGTTCAGCTGCTGCGAGTTCTCTTCGTTTTGTGTTGTTGCGATTGTTTAATAACGATTTGATGCTTTTGGTTTGATTTCTGAAAGTGTTGTTTTGTGTATGCTTCGTCAGAGCTTTGTAGTCTGCATTTAGTATTTTAAAGCAGAATAAAGTGATGTTTTCCGGTACTAAACCTGTTGAACTTTTCGCAGAAGGATTTTTCTGCAACAATATAAAGATGAAACAAGATGACACTTTTAAAGAAATGAATTCCACTTATTCCAATATACATAGCCAAGTTTGTAAATCAAGAATTCATAATGAACGGAAATGGTAGTATTTTCCACTGCCCACAATGATTCCAATGCTCAAGCCTTTAGGAATTACATAATGTGGAAATCTGACTTACAGCCCCTTCAAGACCAGCGTGCAGAGAACGAAGCGGCATCATAGGACCGAAAGCTCTGAAATGGCACGTTGCCATAGGCCTACGTATTTTTGACGGTTAAGCCTAATTTTACAAAAAACAAAACAAACCCTCATATAAAATTTATATCCTAATATAACGACTTCAATTTTACAAGTAATATGTATAATATGTTACTGCTTAATGCATTAATATAAAGAATGCAGCATTAATAAAAATGAATGAAATAAGAAAAATACTTAAATTTTAATTATGCCTACGAAAACAAATATTATCTATACAAAATTTTTAGAAAGAAAATTAAACCATAATAATCAGTAGATAATGAAATTCTTTATTAAAAATTCTCATTTTCCAACTCAATTCTCATTTTCGGTTGGAAATTATTTGTAAAGGCCCATGAGCTGCAGACTCGGGGAGATGAACAGATGGCATATAATAATATTATTCTGTGTCTGAGGTAAATGAAACTTATGACTTGCTGTTATAACTAAAATCCTTATTATTTCGCCTATCTCTGTAGATAACAGGATCTTTTATCCATGATTAACAAAATGAAGCTCAATATAATCTCAAAATATGTACCACGATTCTATATAATATGCCTAGAAATATTTCGCCCTCATCCTCAACAGTCAGCTGAACGCACCTTCCCATATTCTTCTAATGAAAAAGATCAAAGCAATTAACAAGAGCACCGGAGTCTCTTTAAATCACACGTACATTTTTAAGATGTATTAGATTATGCCAATAAATCTTCAAATCCAGAAGTATAGAACAGAGACTAATGCCCGTGCATGAAAGTCAAAAGCCATAGGATTGGAATGTTGAAAATACCGTTGCAGCTTCGCATCATTCGGTAGCATTTAAAAATTCAAATAAATCTTTCCAAAATTCACGTCACGAATGCACGATGACAAGATCGCTTCGCGTAGACGTGATGCTGGGCCGATAAATACGCAAAAATCGCGTCGCGTATGCAAGATGTTGGTCCTGAAGGGGTTAACTTCAATACACAGGAGGTTTGAAATTCGTTTACTTATTTTGAAAGGTGATAGAACACAACTAGAGAAGCACAAATCACCACATAATGTATGATGGAAACTCGACTGAGAAGCAGCAAAAGATACTTATAAGTAATCTGTCCCATACTATTTTGTAAGCACGATAATTTTCATTCCGTTTGAATCGAAGAGTAATATGGTGGAAGAAGAGAGAACTCGGCCGAGCTCGTAAATGGATCATCCAGCTCAAAGGCGATAAAAATAGTGAAAAGTTAAATTTTTTTATATTTTTCCATGACTGAAGACATAAAGATAATTCAAATCAGTTGAACGATCTCTTTATTATTACGAGCATTTTTTATTTTGTAATTTTTCTTGCAACTACAATTACCTGGAAATTAGTATAAAAAAGCGTTTTTCAATCCCACATTTTCACTGCTTTTTAACCCAAATGAAGCAACAGTTAGGGCTGCCGAGCTACAATATTCCCTTTTTCTATTTTAATAGTTTATTTCGTCATTTTTAATTCTGTTTGACTATTTTTCACATTGAAAGTCGACGAGAAACAAAAGTAAAAACAAAGTTCTAATAAAAATAAAAGTACAACACAGGAAATGAATCAGTATGTAAGAGATACGACATTTCGGTGGCAA
The DNA here is from genome assembly GCA_026543865.1 of Argiope aurantia. Taxonomy (NCBI): domain Eukaryota; kingdom Metazoa; phylum Arthropoda; class Arachnida; order Araneae; family Araneidae; genus Argiope; species Argiope aurantia. Next base: position 300,890 of record JAPMOR010082232.1, on the reverse strand, counting down.
ATCCTAAAAAGTATTAAAATTCCCCCACTGCCGAATGGCGAAAGGGAAAAAAAGATTCCTCGCAATAACTTTGATTGTAGCTCGGCTGCCTTAGATCACAGCCCAGGTTTCATGCATCACCAACTATATGATGCTCTATGCTCTTTTTTTTTCCTCCCTCCCATGTAAAAGTTCTTCTGTGCTTTTTTTTTAAATTTGTTTTTCGTTGCCCCCCGCCCCATCTTTAGTTATCATTTGGTTCTGGTTTCGATTTCACGCTTTTCCGGCGAAACTCATCTGCATTACTTCGCATTCATATTCTTTCGTCACTGATCCGAAAAAAAGAAAGAGAGAGATGCCGATAATTTTACACCTAAAAATTAAAGTTACACGACTAAAATGTTTTAAAATTTACACGACTAAAAAGTTTAGAATCTTTTACATTAATTTTCTTTTTCAAAAGTCATTCATCGAAATAAAGATGTGTTGATAATTCGTTAAAATGCAATTCAGATAAACAGTTAAAAAATTAAACTATTCTGCATTCATTTTCTTTCGTTAGAAGTCATTTATCTAAAAAGAAATGTATCGTTTTCTAAAATACGATTCAGATAATCAGTCAAAATTTTTGGATTACTCAGAAGTAAAATTGTTTCTGAAAGATTGTATTTTAATTATATTTTCTTGAAAAATATTTTTTGCGAGATTACTCATTCTGAAATGGCGAGCTGCCTTCTCTTACACCTTCCACTGTCACCATAGCTGATATTCTAATAAATATTTACTTTTATTTATCGAAAGTTCTAATACATGAAACCTACAACTACACCTTTTACTATATGTAGAATATGATAAAAAAATAATCTCTGCAAGTCAGAAAGCAGAAATATATTTCGTTTGTTATATTTCCTTTATAAAACAAACTGAAAATCAACAACCACTCGGACTACAGTGACAAATTCGTAGTTAATTCACTCATCAATCACTCATCAATTTTGAGTACTTAGAAAAAGAGATTTAAAGCACAAACAAATGATTGAATCTTTCATCAGATTTATTCACTCAACGGCCACGCCACTTCTTAATCTACAAAGCCACCAAAATCGATTATGCTACAATTTATAAAGAATATAAGCCTATTATCTACTAATAAAAATGAAAAATTTATTGATATTTTTCTTACCAATTTAATTCGCCCTACGCCCAATTTAATTCGCCCCAACGAGTGCAATCTCGTACATAAAATATCCAAATTCCCAAATTTAAATTTTTTCCAGAAAAGTAAAACTAAAACAGTTTTCACTATTAGGTTAATTCCTTCAAAATACAATGTATTATCTGTTGATAAAATTCTTAGGATTGAAATAATGCAATTTATAAAATTTATTCAAAACATATTACATCCAAAACCTTGGATGACAAGTGTTTCACTTTTCAATCTGAGGTTTGGTAGATTATATTTAAAAATAACATCTAATAGAGCAAAAAAAAAACTTTTTTAATGTCTTATATGAACTTTTTTATCAATATGTCAAAGCGAAGTAAACTTTTTATTTATCCGTAAATATATTCTATTTAAAAATTATGTAACATTTCTTTGCAGTTTTATCGAGTTGTGAAACAATCATTTTGTGACAAATTCAGTAATTAAAATAATTCACCACTTATTTTATGATCTGCCTTTAACGCTTAATAGAAACTCATTCAAAAAATCTGCCCATCAGAAGATACAAGGCAACGCAGACAGACTGTTGCAGACGGTCGTATCATGATGGATTTAAACCAAGATTCGAAGCACATCTAGAGTTCTGATCATAAAAGTCTTTCTTGTACACGTTTCTTGTACAGAGTCTTTCTTGTCTTCTACAGTCTTTCTTGTACACGTAGTATGGAGAATGTATAGTAATCGTCAAAAAATTCCAACTCGAGATTCTGATGAATCTCCACGTTTTAGACCTCCCTGAGTTCGAAAAGCATATCTTTAGAAAATGTCCGTCCGTCTGTCTGTGACAAAGATAACGCAAAAACGCTTGGAGTTAGCAAGATGGCTGATATTTATATACGGCCGTTATACCAAATTTGCAGATTTCTATCAAATTTTGAGTAAAATCTGTTCAGAGGAAGTCTGTTTGACCGGCTGTTCGAGTATAAGTTAACACGGTAATTGCAAAGAAAAAAGAGAGCTAAATTGATAAAATTCGTTGCACATATTTAACATCTACAGTGCAGACATATGCCAAAGTTTGAGCCAATTCCTACAATGGATTGACCGTTTGTCAGTCTGTATTTTGAGATAAACGTAAACGAGGTAATTAAAAAAGGCTATGACTTAAATATATCAAATTTGGTATGAGATTTTGTGACTACAAGTGTAGTTTCGTGTCAAATTTTTGTATCCATCGGTTGATGAAAACGCGTCTAATACACAAATTTGATTTTCGGATACTATTAATGCATGTCAGAGATTAATCGCCCCGAATAACTCGCCAAGGATGATACGATAGATTCAGTAAAAATGCTAAATTTACGCCAAAGGTTAATATTTCTATGCGAGAAAGTTTTGAGAGACTACACTCACTAGAATTAGTATAAATGACCAGTTTCTCATGTAGAGCAGAGTTCGTCCAAAATTCGATGGTTGTCTACAGAACTGATCAGTAAATAACGTTATAATTTTTTTTCCAAACTGTTGGAGTTATCGATCGGTCATGTTCACAAACAAATAAACTTAATCTCCTCCCAAAAAAATTGTTTTCTTAAACGCAGGGACTACTTATTACAAATGTAGACAGTGGATGTTTTATAACTATAAATATTCTCTCTTAAATCACGAGGATGTAAAAACGAAAATGATACCCCCCCCCCCACATTCTGGTGAGCTTCAGCTGCATTTGTCTTTTCATCTCTGAAAAGGTATTACTGAAAGGACATCTCTGATCTCATCATCTCTGAAAGGACATTTGTTCTGTTCTTAACCCACGTCACCCTCCGATACTGACAAAAGCGATGTGACAAGAAGAAATCCATAAAGAAAGCTATTCGAACTTTTTCCAATGAAACACGTCACTTACCATCCACAAGTGAGGTTCATTGTGTGGCGATGACATGTCTCCCCTATGAAGCTGCATCGGGCATCGGCGTACTGAGAACATTGGCCAATCAGCTTTGTGTCCAATCATTCAATTATTTGAGATATGTAAAGGTTTGACGAAATGCTGAGCTTCTGTGCACTGCCTTTCAAGAATTCTGAGAACAGCGAGCCCTTTCTTCCTTTTTTTTTTTCTTATTTAATTCATTTTCCTGTCTTTTATTCCGTTGCTCAATGCTTGTTTGACGTCATCTGTTGTGCAACCTGCGAAGAAAAGAACTATTTTGATGAAGTGACAAGAGAATTTATTGGCGAATAATTGGAATTAGCTATTGACGTGGAAGTAGTATGATTGGTTAAGACCAACACATTAGTTTCCAAAGAGAAAGAGAAAAATTGAAAAAAAATTGTGATTACACCAACGAAAATATGTATTTTTCATTTAAATTACGCGATTAATATAATTTACAATAATTTGTAAATTAGCGAAGCTGTTGACATATAACGTCAATGCGCACGTGCACCTCTACAAGCTTTAAAAGCTCCCATTCTTCTTCTGTTCCAAAGTAGAAACTGCGTAATGAAATTTCGTGATAGTAATTTTTAAATAAACATAATTTATCCGAATAATCACGATAACATACCAATAGACGGAAGGAAGAAGGTCAGAATCAGTCCTAAATAACAATATAGTTATCCTTTTATATTTCTACATAATACATTTTCAGAACAAAATTTCTTTATTTCTTTAATTTTTTTAAATTTATTTCTTTTCTTTTATTAATTTTCTAAATGCTTTTTGATGACATCTGTCTTCTAAAGTGAAAAAAAGGAGATATTTATAAAATAAGGTAAGAATATTAATGAAGGTATAATTAAAAGATATTTAAAGAAATATAATATGGATGGTTAGAACAAATTACTCGCGCATGAAGAGAAGATATAGTTTTCTTTAAGTTCTAGTATATTAGAAGGATAATTTAATTTTGATGCTGCTATGTGAAATGAAAAAAATTTCATTTACTTACGGCGGGTTCAAAAAACGTATTGCACCCCAACAGTACTTTATTTTTTATTCTCCCAACAAAAGGATGTGTCCGAATTTTTAAATAATTCTTCCTAATTTGTGACAAAATATTCTGTATATGCCAAATCCATAGTTTGTTTATGATTAATCATGCATATTACTCAGAAACAGAATGAAAATAAATGAAATTCGGTACTGGTCTTGATACTAAAAAATGAAAATAGGCAACAAATCCTTTCACCAAATAATCTGTGGGAAGAGGATCATATTTCAATTCATTTTGAAACCTAAAAGCGTTCCACTTTACGTTAAGTATTCCAGAGTATCGATTTTTAGAGATAAACCTACGCTTTCATGAAAAAAACAAACCTAAAATTATTCTTGCAAAACTACGCCTAGAGCATAGACTACTCCTAAAGCATATTATATAGTTCTATTTGTACACTTTTCAAGTGACAAAAATGAGTGGTATAAAAGGCGAAAAATCATTTGCAATAATAAGAAAAAATGGTAAAGCTTTCATAAATGTTCATCATTAATATTTGAGAGCATTCCTAATGCTTATTTCAAATGCGAAGTAAATTAATTGACTCCTCCCATTTTTGTCATTTTTCTTATCTAGTGACAAGAAGAAGAAAAATTAATATATTGTTGATATAATCTTTTAATTTGCCTATTCTTTATAATAAGAGTAGAATTACCTAAGATGAGATAATTTTTTTCTTTGAAAAGAGCAGTTTTATTTTAATAATTTGTATTGCATTTCCATTATTATCAAGAATTTATTTTAAATTCTAACATAATTATTGTTTTCTACCAAAATATATAATCCAAAACGAATTCCCATTTATCTTTCAAGTTCATAAAGGTAATCGAAATTGTTTTCACAGTCCCCTTATACAGAGGATACAATGGTCCTACGAAGCGTTTCTAGTTACGTAAGCAAAGTCATTTTACTTTGATTTTTTCCCTCTAGAATAGTTTGGAATAATGTAGTATGCAAGAAGTAATTCATAAACGTTAACCTGAAGATTTTAATACATTGTGAATCAGAAATCTGTGACCAAAAAAGAAGCGATTCGATAATATATGGAAAAGTTTAAGAAATGAATGTAAAAACGGATTAAACTGTAGATTTACCTTGTTTCTCGAAGAACGTAACGCGTTTGTTACTTTTTCGTAAAAGAAGAGGAGAGAAAATATTTTGATCGTTCAAAAATTCGAAATCAACATTTTGACGATTCTCCATGTTTTAGACCTCTCTGAATTCGAAAAACACGTTTTTGTAAAATGTCTGCTTGTCTATCTGGGACTAAGATAATTCAAGAACTTTTCGAAATTTTGTACATGCTTTTTATACCAAAATTGTAGATTTCTTTCAAATTTTGAGAAAAATATATTCAGTTCGACTGCACAATTGCAAATTAATAAGATAACTACAAAATGGAGAGAACTTGGTAAATTAAATTCAGTACTCAAATTTAACATCTATATTGCGGACAAATTTGGAGCTAAAACCAAAAAGAAATTGAACATCTGCAATCTCTGAAGCATGTAAACTCAAAAATGCAATGGCTTCATTGTATCAAATTTGGTATGTGTTTTTGTGGCTGCAGTTGTAGTTTTTTTCAATCAAATTTTGGTTTGAATCAGATAGGTGGAAACGCATCTAAAACATTTACTATTATTAGAGAATATGCGAGAACGTTTGGGGGGGTAGGACTACTCTCGTGTGTGTTAAAATATTAGTTTCGAAAAACATTGATGATTTTAGAGTTCTGCTAACACTTTGCATATCACGCATAAACTTTTTAAAGTTTTCATAAAGTTACATTTCCCGCATTGCGTCGACATCTTTAATTAAAATGTTTTATAAAAATACAATGATTTGTAATAAAAGTAGGATTCAAACATTCTTTTTTCTTTTTCCTTCGTTGTCATAAGATCCAAAGAGTCCAAGGTGATTCTGCCAGATGACGTTCAGATCATATAAATCTAATGAATTTGATAAGACTTGGGGAAAAAAAAGGTTCAATACTCTTTTATTTTAGAAAGGAGAGCGAGTATCATATCAAAATGGAACAAGTTCATTAACGTGGCGGAGATGTTCGAGAACACTGGTGGTCATTTTCGCGTGGGTGTCGAAAAATGCGGTCACTGGATCTCTCTGAAGCGTGACGTCTTGCAGGCAGGCATTCACTGGAAGAGGACAGCAAATGTCCTTCAAAATCGGAAGAAAAAACAATCGACGAGTTTATTTCGCAGACTCAATTTGTAAAGTTCGATGCTTTATTTCACTTCTTTCAGACAGATAAGATCTCAAAGTCAGAGTAATTCGTCGCGCGAAGAATTGTTTCGCCTCCTAACTGTATGTGCGTCAATTGATAAGCAAAAAATTTCTAAATGGGTGAAAGTTTTGAAATAAAAATAGTCCCATGCGTGTCGGTCACCTGTCGGAATAAAATTATCTCCTCACGTATTTTTCAATAATAAACATTAATCATCAGGACATCTAAGGGACATTTTTTTTTTCTTTTTTTTGGGGGGGGAGGGGGGTGTTTGTGTCAGCGGGCTTTAATTGTCATATCACTGACTCTCCGACCCGCCCGAAGGCACACGGATAGTAAATACTGAAGGACCGGACCGCCGCAATAGGAACACTGGCGGGAACTGTAGTTGAGTCCTAAGAGCCATCCACGGCCATGGTACAACCCTTCCCTAAGGAAGTACGTCCCGTCATCGATGGGAGGAACCAGACCACCTCCTTTTTGTGTACCCTCCAGGGTGGCGAGATCCAACCACCATGACGTAGCATCTCATCCTCATTTCGAGGTGCCCTTTCGGGGGAGGGTAAATAAATAATAATTAGTAGGTTTTAATGAACAGCTCCTAATTAAAATAAAATGCAAGCTTCCTTTCTATACAGAAATTAATCTCATAGTTTGTTACCTTATCTTCCCTTACAAACAATGTATTCCAAAACTACAATGGCGCAACACATCTAATGTACATCAATTGGCAACATTGATTAATGAAAAAATTTATTTCTTTTAATTTATTGATTTCCGAACTAGTATTTACTTGTTTGTTTGCTCAACAAACTAACTTTTCTGCATTATTATACTTTGAATACAAGCATAAAATTGAAGAAAATCAGCGGAACTGGTCTCCCCGAAGTTTCTTCGCATTTCCCTTGTAAAAAGTGTTAATTCAATCCCTATAACTGTGGACTGCGGATAAGGGCATAAATACCAGGAGTGCTCAGATTTTTATTTCCAAAGTCTTGCGCATCGTAGTTTAATGAAGAAAGTATAGAATGCTACTGAAACGAAAAATAAACGACTGAAAAATACGACTGAAACAATCATAGTAATAAATAATTCCAAAGCAATAACATCAAAGCTTATTAAAAATTTATTTATGAGCAATTCGCTCAATATTCATGCATACTCTACGCTATTTTGCATATGCGATAGCCATTCACTCATTTATTTGGCATTCCTTTAACTATTTCAAATCTATTTTCTTTTGTTCATAAATGTATTTATAAGGTAGATATTTTAATTAAAAATCAGGTTTTCGGCGCTTTCATCAAAGAAAATCTATTATCTAAATACTATTTTTAAACATGTTTTTTTTTTAACTTTTTTAAAACACAATAAGGTTTACTAAGTGATCTGTAATTATTTCTTTTTTTATTTTCTCGTATGCGAAATATAGTGTTACGAAATTTTCTGCCGGGGTTCGTTTGGATAGTGGAAATGATATGGTGTAAAGAACGCTCAATCAGCAGGCAGAAGTAGAATAAAAACAACGACGTTTATTTACACGATGATACACAGGACAGCACAAAAGCGACAACTATATACAGCACAGAGACGACTATCTTCAGCCGAGACGTGTAGCATACAACCAGAATCTACTGCAGACAGTAGCGTACAGCTCCGTTCAGCACGAGCTTGACTCCGTCGCTTCCGACTACGATTCTCGACTACTAATTGTAAAATTGAAGTCGTTCCGCTGATTTTCTTCGACTTTTCCGACTCTCGACTCCTACTGCCTTCTACCTTCCTCTGGCAGCTGCGGCTGCTTCCTTTTATAGTGCTCGGGAGGCGGGGCTAGAAGCCTCTCAACCAATCAGGAACGTTCGAGGCGTATCTCGGCTCCTACTGGACGGATCGGGAAAATTCTCGAAGTTTCGGGTATAATCTATTTTGGCGCCAAAGTCGCCAAATTGGTCGCCAAGTTGCCAAATGGTCACCAAGTTTGTCGCCAAGCTCTGGGACCTCCGACGCGCCACCTGGACTCTGTCCCATTCAGATGACTGTAAAACTTTCTTTCTGTTGATGGAACAAACTATGCTGGGAAACCGAATTGCAGGTTTGTAGCAATAGAGAAAGAATTGTAATTGTCCAAAAATTCGAACTTGAGATTTTGACGAGTCTCCACTTTTTAGAGTTTCCTGAGCTCGGGAAAAAAACATTTTTGGAAAATCCCCCATCTGTAGGTCAATTATAAAGATAAATTAAAATCGCTTAGAGCTAGACAGATGAAGTCTAATATACGGTCTTTACAAAAACATTTGTAGAATTTTATCAGATTTTGAGCAAAATCCATGCAGAAGAAATCTATCTGTCCGCGATTTGAATACAATTTATTATAATAACTACAAAATAAAGAGAGTTAGATAAATAAAATTTGTTACATCAATATATTTAACATCAATAGTATAGACACCTATCAAATGTTAAGCCAAAACCAAGGGGTTGACTGTCTGTCGGTCTACACTTTCAGAAGCATGTAAATGTGATAAATACAATGACTTAAATATATTGTTACGAAATTTTTCCGGGGTTCGTTTGGATAGTGGAAGTGATATGGTGTGTAGAACGCTCAATTAGCAGGCGGCAGTAGAAAAAGAAACAACGACGTTTATTTACACGAAGACACACAGGACAGCACAAAAGCGACAGCATAGAGACGACTATCTTCAGCCGAGACGTGTAGCATACAACAGCACACAACCAGAATCTAATGCAGACAGTAGCGCACAGCTCAGTTCAACACGAGTTTGACTCCGTCGCTTCCGACTACTCCGGTCCGTTGATTCCGTCCACTCTGTCTTTGACTTCGTCGACTCGGACAGCACGACTCGACTTCGACCACCACTCCGACTTCCTGCTCTGGCAGCTGCGGACCCTTTTATAGGTCTCAGGAGGTGGGAGACTAGAAGCCTCTCAACCAATCAGGAACATTCGAGGCGTATCTCAGTTCCTACTGGACGGATCAAGAAAATTCTCGAAGTTTCGGGTATAATCTATTTTGGCGCCAAAGTCGCCAAATTCGTCGCCAAGTCGCCAAATGGTCGCCAAGTTTGTCGCCAAGCTCTGGAACCTCCGACGCGCCTCCGGACTCCATCTAATACCGATGACTTTAAAACAGTCTTTCTGTTGATGGAACAAACTATGCTGGGAAGCCGAATTGCAGGTTTGTAACAATATCAAATTTGGTATGGGATTTTGTGAGTGCAATTCTTTGTGAAATTTTGATTTCGATGGTTGGGAGGAAAACACAATCTAAAACTCAAATTCATTTATTAGAGAGTTTGCGAAAAAAATTTGGAAAGTTAATCCTCCTGTTTTTTTTTGTTTTTTTGTTTTTTTTTGTTTTTTTTTTTTTTTAGATTGAGCAAACTTTTAAAAAGTAAATTCGCTTTTTGTGATTAGCGTTACTTAATGTTAGAGAGGGTGCATGAACTTGAGTAATTTACTCCATCTTCATAAAAAAATATTTAAAAAGAAAACCTCGAAAATTCTGAAAAGTATTTAAGGGAGGTAATAGATATAGCGATGTTTGGTAATAATAAATTTCATATCTGGTTTTGAAATTTAAAAATTTAGACTGCTTATGGATTAAGTAGGATTTTTAAAAATTAAAAATTTCTGGTGGATATTTTGTTAATATCTGAAATGACGAGATACTATTGTTTTAGTCAGTATAAATGTAGAATTCCTAAAAGAAGTGATACAGATAAATTAAATTTCTTATTTATATGTTCTAATCTTTAAGTGAATTTCAAATGAAAAGTCATGTATTGTTAATACTAAGATTAACATTATTATTAATTTTTACTTTAGTCAGCTAAAGCAGTTGGACTGAATTGGATTTCATGCTTAAAATGTGTAAAAATGAGAGAAGTAGCAGACTTCCCTTAAGCAAGAATGTTTCCATTTATTATTCGTTGTTTCATTTTTTTCGTGAGAATTTAAATTTATTTAAAAAACCTGAACAGAAAATTTAAATGCGGTAACCGCACATATCTGGGAGGGGGGGAGGAAATTCGCCGGCATTGATATTACCCTTGATGGAGAAAGGCTATTTCCGGGTTCTTTCATTTCACTTCCGATTTTCAAAACACCTTTGCATACAAAATCGCGGCAAAGGCAATACATGCCCATTCTTCGGGGGTAACAAAAAAGCTGTAAACTCGGTGAAAACATCTGCCCCTTCTCCCCCCCCCGGAACAGAAAGGGGTAAGAAATCGCTTAGCATAGCACATAAAGAGACCAGAAAAACTCACATGACATCAAGGTTAATAAAATCAGTATTTAAAAAAACGACTCATGTTAGACAAAAAATACAGGGTGGCCATAAAATAACTTTCCCTGTTTGGCGGCATCTGCAACAAAACAAATGAACGAAATGAAACCACATTTCATATACAGACTATAGAAGGCATGAAAAAATGAATTCCGCAGAAAAAAATTAGTATCAAAAGTTACCGATAGGGAAAATACTTGCTCTGTGGGAGTATAGTTATGAATGAATTCATGAAACCCACAGAAAATAACTTTATATTCATCAATATTAGGGTCCCATGGACGCCGGGCAACATTTTCAATATTCTGATCTTCCTTGTGTACAACATGTTGCATACGGTGTATGCAACATGTTGCACACAGAGTTTTATACATACGGTGTATGCAACATGTAAGATATTTGCATAACGTTCTCCACTGCAAACTGTCAGTTTCGATATTCATTATTGCCCGTCTTATGTTCCGTTTCAAGCCATGCAGGTTTGCTTCAGAGCAGCCACGGTATTACGCTGTCTAATATAGAAAAGTTTTACCAATAAAGCATGCTGAGGTAAGGTCGGGCCCATATTAAGCACACATCAACAGTCAATCAAGAACGAACTGCTAACAGGTTGTTTACTCTTCCCTTTTTACAAGGAATGCACAAGAAATTTTGCATAATCCATCTCGAAATGCAAATTTCTTCGTTCGTACGTAACAGCAGTGCGAATATTTCTCCTATCGGCAAGTTTTAGTACTTTTTTTTTTTTGGCGGAATTCATCTTCCCATGCTCACCACAGTATGTATATGAAATGTGGTTTCATTTATTTCATTCGTTTTAGCTGCAGAAGCCGCCAAACATGAAAAGTTATTTTATGGTCACCCTGTACAATATTCGCAAAAGAGCCAAAAAGAAATGAAACCAAAGGCAGTGATCTCCTAGACAACGCTTTGCATGACTTTGATGCACAACAGTTGTGTAATATAAAACTCTAGCACGAATTTAGCATTTTTACTTAATCTGTCGTGTGACTCTTGGCGAGTTTCTTTTGGTGATTAATCCCGGGATGTGGTTAATATTATCCGAAAAATCAAATTCGGAATTTAGATGCATTTATCCCAACCGACTGAAACCACAATTTGGCACAGAACTGCACTTGTGTCACAAAATCACATTCTAAATGTGATACATTGAAGTTATTGCGTCTTTGAGTGATCGCAATGTTTCTGAAAGTACAGACCGACAGACGGCCAACTCTTTGTTTGATTTTACTCAAAATTTGAAAGGGCTCTACACTATAGATGGTAAATCTGTATGCCGAATTTTATCCAATTGCTTCTCTTTATTTTGTAATTATCGTATTAACTTATATTCGAAAAGCCGGGCAGACAGACATTCTCTGGATGGATTTTGCTCACAATTTGATAGATATCTGCAAATTTGGTGTGAAAATGTGTACCAAATGTCATCTGTCTAACTCTAAGCGTTTTTGAGTTACCTCAGTCACAGACAGACAGATATAATGCTAAAAGTTTGTTTTTCGAACTCAGGGAATTATAAAACACAGAAATTCGTCAAAATCTCGAGTTCAAATTTTTTTTTTTTTTTTTACGATTACGATACTTTTTCTATGCTTCGTATAAGGAAAAGTAATGAATCTATAAAAAGAAGTTTCAAAACTGCATTTTAATAGGATATAAAAAAAAGAAGAATTTTCTTATTATTTTCTTCTCTTTATAATTCATTATTCTAAATATTATCGAATTTATTAGCAGATAACAACTCTGGCGTGGAATCAAAATCTGGTTATATAATAAATCATTTAACTACTAATTAATTTCCGAAAATATTGAAATAATGAATTGCAATGGTGTTACAGAAAAATATACAACCTTAGCACAGAGATGTGCAAGTTTCTTTTCAGATGCAAGGGAGAGGGAGGCGGACTCATATAATTTGTTATAAAACTCAATAAGAACTAATAAAAAATCAAAATCAAAATTTACGACGATTGAATCTATGACGGTAATTCTAAATGTTCCTCATTATCTGGTTCAAATTGGATTTTACGGATTAGTCTGTTGCTTTATTATTTTAAATTATTGCGTTATTGTTTTGAAACCTGAGATGGGCTAGGTAGATATATTAGGCGAACTGCAGTTCACATGCCGATGCTCTAGCATATCAAGATATAAATGAAACAGTGGGAGTGATCTTCCCTAAATTTTCTCGCATACTCTCCAATAAAGATTCTTATTCTCTTTCCTCCGAATAAAATTGTAAACCTTGGATAAGACCGCGAATACCTAGCATGGTATTCGGGAACGATAGTTACGAAATATTGATCTCTTCGCGATAAATTCAGTAAATCTAATAGTTTTACTGAATGTATCGCGATGTTATATATTTTTGATGTCTTTTGCGCACCAATTAATTGACACTAAAATTTGACACGTAGTCGCAAGATAGTATACGAATTCGATCGATTTCAATCACTGCGTTTACATGCATACGAAAGTACAGACAGACTGTCAAACGTTTAACGAATTTGCATGAAAATTTTGGAAAGTATCTATATTTTAAATGCAAAACTTGTGTACTAAATTTAAATTTTAATGTAAACTCTTTGTACTTTGTAGTCATCGAGTACATTTGTACTCAAATTGTCAGACAGATAAACTTTCTGTGATTGTATTTCGTTCAAAATTTAACTAAACAAATTTAGCTGAGATTCTATAAATCAAATTCCAACCATCTAGTTCAAAGCGTTTTTGAACTATCTTGTTCAGAGACAGACCTATGCCAAAAATATGTTTTTCAAACACAGACAGGATTGAAACGAGGATTGATTGGAGTTCGAATTATTTTGATAATTATAGAACTTCCTCTATACTTTGTATAAGAGAAAATAAAAATTGTTAACAAAATTTCATTTTAGCAGACATGAAACAAGTTAAATAAAACTGTCTAAAGTATGCACCAACGAGAAATAGAAAAAAAAAGAAGAAGAAGAAGAAAACGAAGAAATCAGTCATGTGTGAATAAAATATTCATTCTGACGTAAAAGATGTTCGTTTTTATTTACTTTTATATGATTCCTTATCTCGTTATTGTTTTTTTTTTCTTCCAACCTTCTTTCTTTCTTCTTCTTGAACCACGAGCCCGACCTCAAAACGTCACACTTAAAGGTTGTTGACTCCCAAGCTGATTTTCTAGTGCCACCTTTTTTTCATGCTCTTCGTAATCCAATAGAACACAGTCTTTGACACTCCATCAGTCGAACTGCATAACGAAAAAGATGAGAGAGCGGAACTGAAGTGAAGAGGAGTGAGGTTGAGAGGACTTTCGTTGCCGAGAGAGAGAGTGAGCGGCGAAAGTGAGAAGTAGTGGGAAGTCAGTCAACTCTTGTGTTTCTTATTGTGTTCAGTGTGTGAAGGTCTAGGCTTGGTTGAAAGGGAGTTGGTGACACGGTGACTGGTTGCTGGAATTTCGAATCCCGTTCTGAGCCGGCTTTTTCAGGCCGGTTCGTTTGTGTTGGCACGGATCGTTTGACACCAAAGGAGCACGCATTGTTTTCTAAAAGGATGGCAGCATTGTTTCTCAAATGAAAGATAACATGAGGGCCACAAGGCGAGATGTGGTTTAAGCATGTGACAACATCTTTTGTTTTTCTTTACTCCATCTGTTTCAGTCACTGAAAAATTGTTTTAGAGAAGTTCAGGGTGGAAAAGGCCGATTGCTTCTCAAGTTTTTACTTATGAGTAAATCTAAAAATTTTGAACTTTTAAGATCTTAAAAATTTAAGAGAAATTCAGGTTGGAGAGATTCAAAGAGCTATTTTTTTTTCTATTTTTACTTTCTAAAGCTATTTTACTTTTTAAATATTACTTTTACTATTCAGGAGGTATTGCAGTTATCAAAAAATTCCACCTCGAAATTTTAATGTATCACCACGTTTTAGAAACCCTGGAATCCAAAAACTATCTTTTTGAAAGAACGTCTGTATGTCTGAAAATACGATAATATAATCGCAAGCAGAAGTTTTACTAGAGGCTTTACTATGGCGACAAAGGGGACAATTCACCCCTGTCGGAAACCGCTTGCCCCCCCCCCTCCTCGGCAAAAGTTTTCACCACTTCAGGACGATTGTGGGGGGCTGGGCATTAACTAACATGAAAAACCAGCCTAAAGTTGATATACTGTAAATCGAAATATTTGGATAAGGTTTAAGCAGTTTGCCTACATTTGGCGATATAACCGACAAGGTGACAGGTGAATAGATGTCACATGTTGCTGATAATTTTGGGTAGGCCCGCTAAGAACCCAATATGACGGATGTCGACGACGTTGTCCACAGATTTTCACCAGAAAAGGTCAGTATTTGAATAAAAAAAGCTAAATAACACTTACTTTTCTTGAATTAAATATATGCATTGCTTTAATTAAAAATTATTATTAGTTATTTTGAAGCCAAATGAGAGGAACTGTGCTTGCCCCCTTACAGGAGTCTGACCCTCCCCCCACCCTCATCAGCACAATTCTGCCGGCGTCTCTAATCGCAATGATGAAACTTGGTATGTGGTCTTTTATATCATATCGATTATAGATTTACATCATATCATTATAGATTTTTATCAAAATTTAATCGAAATCTGATTACGAAAAGTCGATCTATCCATGTGCTTATGAACTCGACAGCTCAAAGAATTAAAAGAATTTTACTTAACGTCGATTACTGTATAAGGCGATTCGCAACTCAGTTCTAAGGGATGACCTCCTATCACATGATTTCGACATATACATTGCTTAGCAAAGCTAATTCTGGTACTGAGTGTCCCAAACCATCTTCCCGGCGCGAAAACCTTAAGTAGACCGCAACGTTTCGGAAGTGGCTCTCGAAATGCGATCACTGTTCAAAATTTCAAGATTTCTCAATATAACCTTTTGTTACTTTATATTTAGACGTTAACATAATTTAAAGAAATTTCATGGGGATTTTTTTTTGAAGCAGAATCTATTTTCAAAACTAACATAAGGCAAATTTCAAAAATTCAGAATCTTTGAGTAGAAATTTGTTTATATTAAGAACATTTGATAATTATAATTTCAAAATCATACAGTTTTTGAATTATCTCATACATATATTCACGGGCAAATAAGTAACAAGAATTACCTTTCCAATCTTTCCAGGCTCTGGCGACAAATATACATAATATTCATACTAACTTCATCGATTTTTACATGGAGGTAGAACTGCACTGGGTTTCGATTAGCTACATTTGTATATGATAAGGTGCAAATTACATATTTATTTATTAACAAAAGTAGAGAAAAAAATTTTTAACGCTCAAAATTAACGCTCAAAAATTTGGTCCCTTTCATTGATGGGAAATCGTCAGATCAGTCGGTGGGTTTTTGCTTTTCCAGAGAGTATAGCACTGTTAGTGTAGTCAAGTTGGGACAAATGTTTAGATTTTTCTTTGAAAGAATCAAGGGTTTGTTTTTTTTTCTCATATATGAAGTACATAAAGAGAATGTATTGTAATCGTCAAGATATACAAGCAGACCATGGTGACCTGGTGGTACGGTGTCGTCTTCGGAACCTTAAATATACCTTAGGTTCTAGATCTGACCATCGAAAAACGTCGTGTAAGCGGGTCTGGAGCAGATAAAATCCGGCAGGATCGCTGGTGCGATGTGGAGAAAGGGGACAGCTCAGGTGTCGATCTCGTCATCTGATTGTAGTTCAAAATTGCATAAGTTCAATCTCAAAATAGTCCCTAGTATCCCGTTTGAAACTGGACATTAATAAAACTAAACTCAAGATATTCAATTCAATTTTTTTAACTCCTTGTTTCAGACTCACATACTTTCCATTCAATATGGTTAGAGGAGAAGAAGAGTCAAATATATTTCCTCTGCTACACTACGAAGCCGAAACACAAAGCAAGTGATATTGTGTTAATATATGAGGAAGTTGACGAAAAAATACTCCTGTTGGTGTCTAATTAGAATCGATAATTAATCACAGTTCATCAATCAGTAATTAATATATTGATGATTACTTATTTAATCCCGTACATGCCCTATTTACCCAAAATGGGTTAATATGTTGCTGCTTAGAATTATTGAATTGATCGAGATTTCATTATTACGCCATATCTGTCTTTGTTTTCTCAGATTTGCCCCAGCTTCATCAGAATATTGAATTATCCGAATTTTTACGACTCTGTACTTTGGCTGATATTACAATGCGGCTCAAAAGTTTGTGGAAGACATTTTAAAAACTTGTATATAATACTGCTTCCCGCCATGCTTTGCAAAATCATAAAAATATATAAAGTAAATCATAAAAATTTTCTTATTAATAGAGTTCCAGCTATTTTTTACTATATATTTTGAAAAAAAATGCATTTCATCATAATTACAAGCTCTAGAAATAAAATGATATGTTTGTAAGAGACATCTGTTCAATAATTCTTATCGTTTCTCTTGGAAAAATTATTCCAATTTATAAAATTAATGCTTAATCTAATTGTTTTGTGACCTTCGTTTAAGTTTTAAGCAAATAATTTTGAGATGTTTTAGTTGTAAACTTCGACACACGGATCTAAATTCTTTCGCGAGAAGGCCGATTAGTCCGAAATTAAATAATAACCTTAAACCGGCTACTCTGACCCTCCCTGAGGTACACGGAAAAATCTGAATGACCGGACAGCCGCAACAGCAATACTGGCGGGAACTGTGGTTGAGTCCTAACGGCCATCACCGGCCACGGTACAACTCTTCCCTCGAGAAATACTTCCCATCATCCGTGAAAAGAGCCGATCCCCACCTTTTCCACCAGGGTGGCGAGAACCAACCGCCATACCGGAAGCGTTTCATCCTCAATAACGAGGTGCCCTTGGGGGATGAAATTAAATAATAATATTGATATTAATAAATTAAAAACAAAAAAAAGAAATTATAATTCTTTGTAAGTTTACGAAATTATTCAATTAAATGACGCATCCTGTTTGGAATACTTCTTCATATGTAAATCCATCAAAGAATGTAAAAACCAACTAAGGTACTTAAATGTTTTCTAATGATTTTTTTTCTTTCAAATTTATGGCTACTTTGATGCAACTATCGATTTAATAATTAAGAATTCTGTAACTCTGTTCACATTGTTGTATGCGAAGGGGTTAAAAAGTTACTGCTCGAGAAAAACTTTCCTTGTAGAAAATATAAAACAGACCCGTCGATGAAAACTAAGCCAGATAGTATCTAATCGGTACAAAAACGAATTTGTAACCCGATTTAAGCCAACTTAAAGACATTCGTCGTGTGAAAGCAGGCGTCTCACTGTCTGAGAAGAGAAGCTAATCAATGTATGTCTAATCCTGAAATATTCGTTAAGCAAATAGAAGAATTTCTACTGCGCACTCAAATATTCATAGCACTCAACCAGGTGCACTAACAAATGGGAGGCCGACATTCAACATTAGTGAGTCCAGCAAACTCAGGTGGAGTCAATACAAATCAAAACAATAAACAAGAAACGCGATCGTTCTGGAAAGATACTACGAATAAAAGAGCCCTAAATAAAGAGATACTATTCGTAATATTAACAATACATTTCTGAATTTAAAGTTTGATGCTTTCTGAAGTTAAACTTTGAAGATATGCGCATACGTACTTAGAGGAGGAAATCTCTTTGGAGTGAAAATTTTTAAGTAGATGGTACAAGTTTTTATCGTTACATTTTCAAGAAAAAAGTTAGAAATCCAGAATATCTTTAAAAAACAATTAAAATTAAAACTAAAAATAATGAAAGAAACTATCAATATAACTCAAATCATTAGAAAATTATTTTAGGAAAAGCATTGCAATTAGATCGCGTCAGCGATGCAACATCTAAACTTCAGAATGATTATATTCTTATGGCCATCGAAGAAGGGTAGTATTAATAAGATTAATCATGCCGGCTAACTTTAATAAACTGTATTTTATCACAATAAAAAATAATTAAAATAATAATACAAATTACAGTTGCTCAATAATGTTGGAGCATTCTGACTGCTTAGCTATGCTTCAAACTGGCGACGAAAATTAGCAATATCTTCCCAGCTGTCGGGACTGAGAGCAATATCAAAATTTTATTTTGAAACTAGCCGCCTTTGGTGACCAGTTGTGTTCACCGGGATTTGTGACTGCTAAAAATTTCAAATAAATATTTTCTATAACTTGGTTTCAATAGTTTAATCAGCAATTTTTATTTATTTATTTTTGTATTTCAAATTTGGCAGACATATAGCTCATACCATTTCAGAAACCTAACACCATTCTTTTTATTAGATTATGCGTTCCTCTAACTGACGATCAATATTCTTATACTTACAGTTATTCTCTGGGATACACCTCAAAAATAAGGATAAGAAGCTTCCAGCATGGTGATAGGTCCTCGCAGTACAGAAACGGTTCTGGAATGGCTACGCCCGACCAATGCCGAGACGTGCTTCCTACGGCAGGGGTCGGGGCCAATAATGATACGTAGAACTTAACCAACTTCCAGTCAATAATGTCCTGATTTATCCGAATGCCTTTGAGGGAGCCAGAATAGCCATCCGTAGTTATACTTATACATGAAAGAGTAGCAAAGTTTAAATGAGCACGACATAGCATTCTTTAATTAATTAAAATTTCAAAAAATGTCCAAGGTGCAAATTTCCGTACTCCAAAGTATAAATGACACGTTCGGTCGCTATAAGTCAAATGGTTTGGCAAATAGATCGTTAATACAACTCATGTATTCATCTTTATTAATTGAAGAGTCAGTCATCTTCAACAACCAGCTGATTCTTTAAGGGCATTAGTTAAATTAAATTTCGGTTAAATCAGTTAGATTTAACTACCTGTTCATGATTCCGTCATATTGTCAGACATTAAAGCCATGTTATTTTAATTATCTTACAGATATTCTGTTCATTGAGTACGTGCACCTTTCTAATGAAGACCAGTCCCATGACATCATATCTTTATTACAAATGTAAATGTTCATCTACCTACTAAATTCTGCAGAACTGATATCTCATTTTTTGTTCAACATATAAACTATACAGATTCAAACAGAATCCTTCTTCTTTATCATTAAAAAAAGGAAAAAAGAAATCACGAGATCAGATAGATGATGAAATAATAAAAACGGTTTGAACTTCAAGGCAACAATTGTTGAAAATTAGGCAAATATATATATATATATATATATATATATATATATATATATATATTGAGAAAATTATAAAAAAATTGCTCGAATATCAATTGTAGACTATTGGTATCATTACGAAGACAATTTTTAAAAATTTGAAACTGTGTAAAATTTTATTTTTGTGCAGCAATAATTTCCGAAATTTTCGCAGAAAAACGCCAAGACTTTAATTAGTTTTTAATAAATTTAAAAAAAAACAAACCATCCCGTGATGTACATTCCCGACTGACAGAGTATACATTTTCAAATTTGGTCGTTCTAGGCCAAATGGCCTGGCCTGTAGAGAGCCAACACGCACACACGTATTCACGTATTCATCTTTATTATTAGTACAGATATCTCACGAAATATAGAGGAAAAGGATAGACGGCCATAGAAGACGCACCTAGGAGTCATGAGTATTTATATGAAACAAAAGTTTTCGAAATCCGTGCAAAGGAACTTTTTAGGAACTTTGTCGAGGTTTTCTCTATAGAGAATTTCTAGTGAAGTAGTGCGTTTTCAATTTTTCTCATAAAAAGGTGAAAAGTAGGAGGAAGGTAACCTTTGATGATTTAACTAAGGGTCATGAACTTTCATATTAGTTTCTGAAATGGGTACAGGAGTTGGGGCTGACGAACTTTAAAGCAGGATTTTTTCATAACGGATGTATAGTGAAGTTTCGTTTATTTTTATTTTTCCCAGAAATAATGGAAGAGGACAGACCACCCATAATGAAATAATTAAAGGACATGAGTGAAATGAAATTTTTTCAAATCGGTTCCGTAATTGGGACTAGCGATCTCTGTCGCAAGATTTTCATATAAATAAAATATATTATGAAGTTGCATTGTTTCGGTCTCTCAAAAATGAAGGAGCCCTTTGATGGCCTCTCTAAGGGTTGTGAATTTTTATGTGAAACTAAAATTTTCGAAAGCGGTTCAGTGGTTTTGGCTGGAACACTGCCTCGCAAGATTTCTCCATGCAGAATGCAATATGCAGTTTCGATTTTTTCGATTTGTCTCAAAAACGGTGGGAAGAGGATGGCAGATGTCCCTTTTCATGACTTATCCAGGTTTCATGAACTTTCACGTGAACCAAAATTATCGAAGTCGATCGAGTGGTTGGGGATGGGTTACTGGTTCATTGACTTTCTTTGTTATCTACATATATAAAACGTTAAAGCACGTGGAACAGAAATCGCTGTTATTACTTATTATCGAATGGCAACATTCCATTTTAAATTTCGTAATCATTGTGTCAATTTCAGATTGTTTGGTGGAACTCTTTTACAGCTTAACTAATTATCAGAGCTAATAACAGAATTAATGAGGGTTTCGCTAATTAATTAACAGAGCTGAAAAATATCATTAGAAATGTTTTTAAGAAGGTTGACCATGTACCCAAAAAAATTCAGTGAGTCAGAAGAAAGAAGATAGAAAAGAAATCAAGAAACAGGCTTAAAACAGAAAGTTAAATCGATCGCAAAAATAGACTTAAACGTAGATGGTAATCGCTGATGATAATTAACAGATAAGTAATCGCTATGACTTGCCTGCGGAAATCAATGTTCACATTTTTCAAAGCAGTAATCTTACAAAAATAGTCTTCTTATTATAATTCAAAAATTACCTTTCTAGTGATATCGATTCTACATTCTTCAATTTTCCTCGTCATTTTAATAATATTTTTTTATTTAATTTGATACTCTATTTGTAAACATGTTTTTAAAAATTAGAATAGAATTCAAACTCATCCATTAAAGCATTCAACCACATGCTTTTGCTAACCATTAAATTCATAAGAGGATTTTTCCATTTCTATTTTTATTTCGTTATATACATATATAGGTGACACTGGGAGCTTATAATTTCACCTAAATTACCGTTAGCTTTGTGTTTTTAATAAGCGGGAATCACAATCGATAGCTTAAAATTTCCTTGACTGTTGATGGTATGTTCTTGCCTTTTCGTTTTTTCTTTAGTGTTATTTTATGGTATTGTGGTTTTTATTGTTTTTTGTTATTGTATTTTTACTTATTAGTGGTTTTTCTTCTAATTTGTTGCTTTGTATTTTCCTTTCTGTTAAAATGGTATATCTCTTGGGCCTAATTTCAGGGGATTTTCGGGTCACGAGGAATCATTATTAGACGCAATTGTCTGCATTTCCTTAACAGAAAAAATCCCTTTTTTTGAATCCCTGCCTGAGGGTGACCCTTGAAAAAGTCTTCAGGCCCGGATTCTTTTTTATATTTTGTTATATTTTTTATTTGGTTTATTTGTTTTTCCTATTAACTTGATTTTATACTTTTATATATATATATATATATATATATATATATAAAACTCTAATTTCAATTTAATCAATTTTCAAGATTTTATCTTAATTTATCCCATAGTAACTTTATTCTAAAATATTCTCTTATTTCGTGATCCAATTCCACTGTCTCTACTTAATTAATTCAAGAGAAGCTTTGTTAAATTGCAGAATCAGCTAAAAGTCGAACTTTCCCACACTCCGCGTGAAGAGGCAAAATACCGCTGATGAGGCAAATTCTTTCTTAAAAGATCCCTGTGTTTCCCTTACATGTGATTGACATGCGTCAGAAATCCCCATCAGAATCTTATTAATATATTAGCACTATGAAGAAATATTTTCCTTATCAAAATCATAGGTTATATAAGACGAGGGATAATTTATTTCTCTCTTCTTCCCCACTTCTGTTTTTGCAACGCGCTGTGGCGAACGCATAATGTCCGCATCTTTGCTTGTAAATAATAATGGTTTCCCGATGGATTAAAAAGAACTTAAAAATGTAAAAGGTGTCTTCACTGTCTTCAAACTGCATTCTGCTTCAAACAAATAATGTTATATATATACACACTTTTTAATTTTCAATAAACTAATTCCATTGAATTCGTATATTTTTAAATCGTGTCAATTAACAAATTGAAATGCTTTTTTTAATGCATTCTATATTAAACATTTCACGGCTTAAAAATTCATTTATATGTGCGAACAAACTGGTAGCCAAAGGCAGCTAGTTGTAAATATTTAGATTAGATTAGATTTAATGGGTTACTAAACTTTATTTTCTATCTACTCATATTTACCGACAAGTATAGTTCCTGAATTTCATTTTAATAATAGGCATACTTTGAGGATGATTAATTAATATTTAAAATTCATCTTTCAAAAATAAATTAGTTGTAAAACCGGAATATCTAAAGTAAAAAAATCTATACAAATCATCTAGATGGCCTGTAAAACCGCGCTTAATTCACAAATTCACAGACTGAATAATTTTTTTTTTCTCCTATGCGACGGTTCATTTGACAGGCAATTCGTGTAGAGACAACCTTCAACTCTTTTCCCTCACTGTAGTATACGAAAAAGGGGTGAGCTTTACGAAATGGTACCGCGGAATGTTTGCGCAGGTGTGTTACCCAACGGAAAGTCGTCGACCTCGTAAAATGCAAACTTTTTCTCAGTTACACTTCGTCAAATTTTATTTATTCTTTTTTGTTCTCTCGTTTTGCATGCGGTACAGGGTCTGGCGCAGCGACCAGCATATCTTGTTACGCGCTGCCTTATGTAGTGTGACACAGCGGGAATTTTTGTTGTCACGTATGTTTGGTCAATGTATGTGTGGCAGCAGAATTTCATGCAGCGCTGGCATTCATCACAGTTCAGTGGATGTCACAGTGAATTAAATATCATTTCGTTTATTGGTTTCGCAGGGGGAAGTTAAATTATAGCGGATTGCATCAGACGAATGTTTTTTTTTTTTTTTTTTTTTTTTTGCATTACAGAAGGATGATGTCTCCAATTAGGCAGCAATCTGTAACGAGCTCCATTGCAGCAATCTGTTTTCATACGGTTCAATTATCGAAATACTGAAGGGAAATATAAAAACAATAACAATGGGTTCGAGTAGTGGGTTAGGGCAATAAACGGATTGTTCTTTCAGGGGTTTTTTTAAATGAAAAGAGAGACAACAAAGAAGATTTAATTCTTTATAAGAGGTAATGAGTAGATAAATTTGTCAGCGTATTGGTAATTGAATTTTGGCCTTCAATTTTGGCTATTGGTTTATCTCTGGATACTTTAATGTTATTATCTCACAATAATTGAGTGCTTTATCTCCTTCAAATTGATGCGCGCTTAAAGAAGGGCTCTCTCAGGATGGGGACTTGGCAAACGACGACTTCTTGTGTACAGCCGACCACCCCGGTAGTGGGACAAATGCGTACGAACATTTGCGTACGGGTCATAAAAGACCAATAAATCATGCGTAGCTCTGTGAAAAATGGGGGTTAGGGAGTGATTAGTCTAGGTTTGCTAAAACATATGTTATCTGTTGGCAAGAGTATTTGGCGAGAAAATGTATTGGTATTTAAACTAAATTTTGATAAACACAAGGAAAAAACCTTTGTCTCTATGTGTATATACTGGCTGTGTACACACCAGGCCGTCTACCTATCAAATTTGGCAAATATATACTTTGGAGGGTAGAAAAGTGATTTTTTGAACTTTTAATTAGAATTTTAATGAATCAAAAATGAAGAGAAATATTGACTTTTTTCCGTGATAACTTTCTAAAAATGTACAGTAAAAAATAGTTTTTACTTTCAAATCATATCAATTCTCTGCATTAATCATTCACAATCAAAGTATGTTAAATCTAGTTCTCAAATGAAAATCAATAAACTTTAAAAGAAAATCTGAAATAGAAATTCCATTCTAAAAAATTACAGCTGAACTTAACTTTTACCATCACAAACGATTCCAATTGTTTTAAGATAAGTGGATTATTTAAATGTGCATTTCAGCTAATTAATAAACCACAAGTCAATAAGAGAATTAAACAGTTGATAAATTTCCTACTATTTGAAATCAAATCTGTTCAAAGCTTTTGTATTTCTGGTAATCAAATAATTCATATACACGTGAAATAAATAACTTAACAAGCCTGATATAGTTATAAATATATTTAAGTTATATTTAAAATAATAGTATTCTCGTATATATGAAAACTTTTTCATACGTAAATATAAACGAAAAATCTTGACTATAAAATATACATGCTATCTAAGATCTGTAATCTTTTTACAGAATAAAAATACGCAAAGACTGATAAACCAATAAAATTAATGATTTTTTAAAAATTTTAAGATAATTTACGTTACAGATAATATTTTTTTTATTAATATTTTTTGTATTAATATTTTTAAATGCACTGAATTGGATATTTCTTTATCCCCAAATATACTTGTGTTAAATTTAGTATCTCTACTTCCAATGGTCTATATTTTAAATAGACTGATAGACGCATATATATATATATACATTCACTTTTATTCTTGGAAGAAAATCTTATTTTGTTAATTAAAACTTTTAGATTAAAGTCTGAATATTTCACACTTTAATTTTTGAATAATTTTAAATGAAAAATTTGGAGTTATCTGTGAAATTTAAAATATATGCTTCCGTGTTAAAAGTCAATTTTTTCTATCTTCCCCCCCCCCCCCTCCTTTGTGTGTGTATGCGTATGTTATCAGGTAGTTTGTTATTTAAGTTCCTAAAACAGTCCTTATTTTATTTTATGAATTAAAAATAAAACTCAGGATATTTTAATGGAACATTACAACTGAAAATGGAATAATAATACGTAAGAAAGCATTTTTCCCTATTTTTAAACTTATCTCGCATTTACTATTTATTTCGTTTTTATAATATTGCAGTGTATTGAATATTATTTTAAAATATTCTCAGTGTGATTTCTTTCATCTTTTGTGACATTGTTACAAATTTAGATAATTTTGAAACGCTGTATTCTCTTATTTTTCCATTGATGATGTAAATTTTGAAAGCAGAATGCATAAGAAGCTTATAAAGAATACTTATGATAAATATTAATCGCAAAATGCATATGCAGGTAAGTTAACATAATATTCTAGTTGGATGAAGAAGCATTTAAATATCATGAGTCTGATTAAATGATAAATCTTAACAAAGAGTGATAAGTTAAAAAAAGCAACAAAGAAAAATACCTTCAGCTCTTGATAATTTTTAGTAGTTGTAGAAAGGTATTTAGTTTTATATTTTCATTTAATGACAGAGGGCACTGCACTCAAATTTATCCAAGTCATAATCAAGTATTGATTCAATTAATTTTGGAACTTTATTCTTGTAATATTCCTAATTACCATTTACAAGTTATTCGTTATGCTATTTTATAATTCTAAAAAATTTGGAGCCTTACAGTTTAAAAAAATATATTCCCTCCTTTTACAATATTGTTTAGAGTGTTATAGAAAGTTGTCTTTTGTTTTCGATATTTTGCTTAAAATTAATTTTACGTTTTGACTGTGCACTTTTTTTATTTGTACAATACTGAAATGGACTTTTTAGAAAGGGACTTGCGATTTCAGTTTTCAAAATTTACTATTAAAATTGCTGAATAAAAATTAAATTAAAATCAATAAAAAAATTTGGAGAGAAAAAGGGGCTTTGAGATTTGCAATATCTCAGAGCCCCTGGAAGATTTAAAATGGCCATGAATTCTTCTGAAATTAAAAATAATTACATTGTTTAAAATATGGAAAAAACGCATAGCTAATCAGTAAACATTTCAATAAAGGTGTAGATGTATATTATTGAAAATTGTATTACCAGAACTTCATTCAACACTATTTTAATTATTTATTCTACATATAAGAACGATCTTCAATAAAATTAAAGTTTCTGAAGAACATATATTAATGTAAAAATCATTTTTCTAAATTCTGTTATATTTTGGATTTTGGTTTAATAAAAGTGCAACTAGAAGAAAATTAAATTTGAATTCAGCTAATATCTCCTACAAATTTTCGCAGATACAATTGATCAGTTAGCAAAATATTAATATACTTCTGATTTAGTAAGCTGTTTATTTTATGCACCGTATACTTACAATCTATACTTTTATAAAGCTCAATGTGTGTGTGTGTGTTGGCGCTCTACAGAAAAGACCATTGGACATACAGCTACCAAATTTGGTACGTGTATACTTTGGTGATCGGGAATGTGCACCTGGGGTCTCTTTTTTTGAAATTTTAATTAGAAATTTAATTATTAATTAAAAACTGACTTTCCCGCCAAAAAATCATTTCCCCACCGCCAAATGAGTAAGGTTTTATCATTTTTTTCCCACGCTAATGAGGCTTAGGCTTAACATTTTTCGGCCGATTATTACAAACGATTCAGTTTAT
The DNA here is from genome assembly GCA_026543865.1 of Argiope aurantia. Classification (NCBI taxonomy): domain Eukaryota; kingdom Metazoa; phylum Arthropoda; class Arachnida; order Araneae; family Araneidae; genus Argiope; species Argiope aurantia. The sequence continues at coordinate 273,731 of JAPMOR010082232.1, read as the reverse complement.
TTTCTTAATGTTTGATGCATTTAAAATTAAACGTTGTTAATTAATCGATCTTTCAGATTCATTCTGAAGTACTTTTGAATTAAAATAAAACAGAATAAAGGAAATTAAAAATGTCTAATCTGCATAGCGTTACCCCAACTGGTGTAGAAAAATTCACGCATTTGCGTTACCATAACTGGCGTCGAAAATTCACGCATACGCATTGTGTTCTGATTGTTTACATCTATTTTCAACGGAAGCGGACTTGATTTAAGTTATTTTTAGGTCAGTTGTATGCTTTTGTAATTAAATTGTATTTATGTTAATTTAAATTCATCGCTTTTTAAGTAATTGTTTTAACCTGTTTTCGACCGATTATTTTGAACGATTCTGTTTATTTTCTTAGTGTTTGATGCATTTAAAATTAAACATTGTTAATAAATAGACCTGCTCATGATGAATCTGAAAAAATTTTGTTGACTTTCTTGACATAAATTAAGAAAGATATTCTTTAGTGCCCATAATGTTTAAATGCTCAGTGACTCTGTTTTCAGTAATCATATTACAAAAAAAATGCTTTGTTTTAGTAAAAAACATTATTATATTAATTGCAGATTAATCCTTTCCACTTTAATTTAAAGCATAAATTCTATGGGAGCTAACAGAAAATTAGAGAGATACAGATTACGTTATGACTGAAGGCCTTTATAATATTAAGAGTGAATTGAAATTTGAAGTTTTAAAATATTTTAATGAAGAAGCTATTAAAGTAGGAATTACATAAAATATTTAATTATTAAAATTTTAACGAGCATTTAGATTGGCGAACCGGCTGGTCGCCAAAGGCGGCTAGTATTTCCTGTACAAAATGCAAAGTCATATAATGAACAAATAGTTTATCTTTATCAGAGCACAGATTTTTTAAAAAAATGTAACAACATTTTAAATTAAATCTACGATAATAAACAGAAAAGTTTAAATTTGTAATAGCGTTCTACTCTGGAAACTGATTTTTTTTTGTTTTAACTGATATAGCATGGAAACTTAACATCCGTAGTTGGAAGGTTTTCTTGCTACTTATGGCATTACCACTAACCTCATTTAATTGTACTTTAAATTTAATAAACAACTTTTTTTAAGTGCCTATATATAAATATCATATATTTTAATGTTTGAAATCATTGAATTAAATAAACGAAGCAAGAAGAAATAAAGCAAAAACTGAAACGTAAACTCTTTCGTTTAATGCAAAACGTTATATTTGTGTAAAGTAATGCATTCATATCTAAAATCTAGAAGAAATGATTATTATTTCGAAATGGATAGACTATTTATATGAGAAGAAATATCATTCCTCAATGATTTTTATCATACATAAATACATTGAAAAGCAATCCATCTTTTATAAAAGCAAAGTGGAAATTATTCATATGGTATTAAAACGCATGAAATTGTATTAATGAACGTATCGTTAAGTACTCGAAATTGTGTCAAACATCATGCTAACTTTTGCCAAATAGGACAATTTTAGATAACGTTTAAAATGTTGTAACCTCTTCTAGAAACTGACCCTTATCGGTAACACAACCGCATTGTAAACGAGACCATTGATTGACAGTTTTATGACTGATACGCAAAGTGTACTGTACGCAATTGTCATACAACCGACCACGCCGCCTCCAATGAGCGTAGCAGTATAGACAGGATTTGTTGTGGCCGATGGTTTTCTTGAGCATAGTCCGTCCATAACACTGACCGATTCACTAAACTGACATCCTCTTCGAGGCATTTGGCCTCTAGCACAAATTGGTCAATCACTGACCTTCCGGCAAACGATGACGGGCCGCATTTTCTACCATTAAGCCTAACACGCGTTATATTCTGAAAAATGTGCATAATAATTCGAAAAAGGTACTCTGCATAGAAATGAAACAATTTTAAATTTATGACAATAAATATTCTATTTTCAATCAAGATTTTAAAATTAATTAACAATACTTGATATTAAATGCTAAAAATAAAACATTTGTATATATGATGCATTTTATTATGATTGGCAGTATTTAAATTAACATGACATTATTAATGCAAAATATAAAATCAGAAGAAAAATAAGTATTTACACTTAATATTTTCAAAAACTTCATGAAAATTGTGATAATAAATGCTTCAAAGCTGTATGGGAACTCTCAAAACGCAGATCTGTTTACAAACCTGTATTACACAATTTATATTTATAGGCATCTCGTTTTTTTTTTTTTTTTATCTTGCTTCTATCAAACCATAAGTCATCTAATTTTTAGTCAGCTATGATTTAATATTTTATTAAATGCCATCAAAAAGATCGATAGATCTGTCATTCATACATTTACATACATACTTCTTGGTAAGTAAAAGTTTTTCATGAGTAAGCCATGATTGCACAAATGAAATTAAAAGGAATAAACCCTTTGCTAAAAGAACATCCTATCAAAAATAAAAGATAAATTGTAACGGCCATTTTAGTACGTTTTTTTTTTTTAATATATATATATCAGCGAACACGTTTTAATGTTTTATATTTACGAAAGTTTTGTATTTTACAATCCCAATCTGACCTTGTGGAGAGAAATACTAACGCAATAATCAATTTTTGAAAGAAAAAAAAAAAAAACATGGATTAGTAACGCCGTAATAGAAATAATTCCGTTTCAAAGTCCAATGCACCCGTGTGTCAATAGATTTTTTTGAACTGTTCCTATGGGGACCCAAAAATGCAGCATTTGGCCCTGAAAAGAATCCAACGCAAACGCACATATGCGGCGTTCGTCCCGAAAGGGTTAACGAGCATCAACAGAGGCTCTAAAGCGCAGAATTTGCAAACTGTAATCAATATTTTTCTCTTAAACGGATTTTTTTTTTTCTAGTTTATATAAGCTGATTCTTGTCATTCCGAGTACACTACGGTTGGTGTTGTGTGAGTATTTCCACTTACACATTCCAGTAAAAAAAAAAAAAAAAAACTATATTTACTGTTGCAAATTTCAAGTTACCATATGGGAACATTTTTATTTCGGAATAAAAGTTTTAGAAAGTATTACAAAAATGAAGATGTCAAAACAAAATAACCTTTTATCTTCAAAATTAATTGTTTCTTTCTTACAATAACAATAACAATTCTAAATCATTTTAAAAATAGCAGTCAAACACTTAAATGAAGATTGGAAACATCAAATCCTTCCATTAATGGCAACAAATCTCTTATTGTTTTTTGATGGAGAAGAATAAAGAAACGTTTTCCTTGTGTGTTTTCAGTTTCCAAGAATTTTGTTGGTATTGATCGTAAAGCAAGCGCGGTTTTTCCGAGAATCCATCGAAAAGTGAGGGTTGGATTTTCTTATCAAAGTATCCCCAGGAAATAACAATATGCAGTCCAGTTTTAAAATTTATTTTCTTTTGAAAAAAAAAAAAACACGAAAACCCTAAAGGATCAATGTAAGTTAAATATGTTTGCAACACAACAGAACTTCTGTTTTTAAAAAGGCGACTTATTCTACTTATTTAAGAGAAACAAAACAAATTTGTTGAGCCCAAATGAACAAAGACATTTCGGACAAATTAATATAAATGTTTGGTTATCTTTGATAAAATAGCTATGCTTCTTTCTAAAAATAAATTTTAATGAATCTGGTTTTGATAGCAATTTTTAAATTATAACCATCATTTACTATGGATATGATACGTGATTTCAACTAATAACTATAAGCAGTAATCAGTTACAATAACTATAACTGATTTTTGACTAGATATTGAAATAAAAACAATTCTATATATATAAAGTATAAAAGGAAAGAATAATATACAAAGCAGACATTAATTGTATTACAGTTGCAATAAAAGTATGCGTGTGGTATGATCACTTTGGCGATTAGAGTGATTGATCTTGGAGTACTTGGAATCGAAGTTCTTAACCTCCGGGCCAACAATGCTCTTAGAAAATACAGAACAACTGCTGTTACATAAACTATATGAATTACATAAAAAATAAGAGCTTCAAGTGACCTCATAAAATAGAAAATTTCAGACATACCAGGAGAATAGAAAGAAGATTAAAAAATGACTGCGAAAAAAAGAGGAGAAAATTTTTGTAATAGAAGTTCGGTAAAATTGATCTGAAGGAGCTGTAATACTGGGCAAAGCTACGAGAGAACTAGAATCCAGAAGCGAGAGTGAACATATAGTCAGTTGTGTTATAACCATGTTATCCAAGATATAATTAGCTTTCAGCATATTTTTGCAAAATTTGGAAAGTACAATATATAACTTTGGAAGTAAGAAATTATTTACTACTAATTACAATATCCAAGCCGGCGTCCTGGCATAGTGGTAGCGCGTCTTCCACGTGATGTGGGTGTCCTGGGTTCGAGTCCCGGTTCGGGCATGGTTGTTCTTCTTCTGTTCTATCTGTGAGATGTGTGAATGTGCCCCTCTGTAAAAAGGGGTTGTGCAAGCGAATGTGATGTGATGCTTGAGTGGCTAAGACGTACTCTTGGCCTTAGTTGGCGATACTAAAACAAGAGACGCTCCCTTGGCTTAAAATCGCTGACTTCGTCACCGACCTTGTCCATGGCAAGTGCCATTATAAACAACAATACCCAAAAATTCATTAGAAAGTCAATGTATTTTAACAAAAATGAATGAGTGTGTGTGTCTAAGTGTGTTGGCGCTCTACAGGATTGTAGTTGCCAAATTTGGCGCATATATACACTTAGATGGTAAAACTGTACACCTCGGAGCATTTCAAAGAATTTAATAAGACTTTTAAGTGATTAAAAATTAAGCTGATTTTTGGTGTTTTTCCACAGTCACTTCCGAAAATATTATTCCACTAAAATTAATTTTATACCGTTTCAAAATTTTAAAAGAATTGTCTTTTTGCTGATATCAATGGAATAGCCTTACAAATTTTCGATGAATGTTGGCAATTTTTTATTTATTAATTTATTTATTTATTTTGCTTCATTTCCAAAAACTGATTACATTGTTGCCCTGAAATTCAAATTATTTTCTTTGTTTAATCCACTATCTGATTGCGTAATTTTCTTTCATTGTTGAAAGTTAAAGAAGAAAGATTTTGTTTAATATATAAGTAATTTACGAAACGTATAAAGAAGAGAAATTATAATACTACGAAATGAAGATTAGATGATTCGGGCATTTAGATTTTTAATAGCGACATGATGTCATGAGACTGGTCACCATTAGTAAGTTTCATGTTCACATTGAACGGAACATATAAAAAATAATTAAAGAAATACACCTTTAATGTCTGACTCTATCATGGTATCATAGACATGAATTTATATCCGATTTAATTGATATCAGTGATAACCAATAATTGCCTTGGCAGCTATTCACGAGAGATGACTGGTTGCCTAACATGATTGTTTGAGCCATTCCAATATACTTGTAGACTTCAAGAGCTAAGTCGTCATATTTCATTCGATTATTTAACAATTTTTGATCCATGACAGGACAATCAATTATGTGCTTATATTTACCTTTTTTGTTTACAAATTATTTACTGGAATATATTAAATTTCACGACATAATTTTGATTAAAATATTTTAAAATGTTTATTTAAACAAATTTTAGGTTGTAAATCTTCAATTTTGACATATTTTACGTGTAAAATGTTCATCTTGAAAAGAATGAAAAGTTTAAATTTGGGGTATTTTTTTTATTTTATTTGATTTAGAGGAGTTTAATGGCGCAAAAACTATTCCTGATTATACTGCGACGAGGATATACATATATATATATTACTATGCGTGCTTGTGCAGTTTTTTAAACTTTACTTTAGCTAACTTTTTAAAAATAATGGAAATAAAAGTGTAAATAGTTTTGCCCATGTGAATTTACGTAAGTAGCAGAATACAGTAAGGAATCAGTGCTGTGGTACAAATTAGCTAGACAAATGAAATTTGGTGTATGATCTCTGCACTTCATATTTACACTTTTACACTTAACTTCAATTTCAGAAATTTTTGTCAAATTTCGAGCAAAATTTATTCAGATGAAGTCTGTCTGTCTGTTCTCCAAAATAAGTTAACACGATAACTACAAAACGAGATATCTCGTTAAGATATATAAAATTCGGGAGCTAGATAGATGAAATTCGGTACATAGATTTAACATGTATAGTGTTGATACCTATTCACTTTCGAACTATATCCAACAAGGGATTGACAGTCTACTGATCCGTGTTTTTAGAAACTAGTAATGCGATAATTCAAAAACGCAATGGCTTAAATATATCAAATTTGACATGTGATTTTGTAACTACAATCGTATTCTGTGTCCATTTTCTTTTACAATCGGCGGAAAAAAAAGCGTTTAAAACACAAATTCGAGGAGGCGAGGCTAGAAGCCTCTCAACCAATCGGGGCATATCTCGGTTCCTACTGGACGGATCGGGAAAATTCTCGAAGTTTCGGGTATAATCTATTTTGGCGCCAAAGTCGCCGCCAAGTCGCCAAATGGTCGCCAAGCTCTGAGACCTCCGATGTGACACACGGACTCCGTCCATTACCGATGACTTAAAACAGTCTTTCTGATAGTGGAACAAACTATGCTGGGAAGCCGAATTGCAGGTTTGTAACAATATATATATATATATATATAGCGAAATTTTAAAAAAATTGCACCAGTTCATCTTTCCTCAAGCACCTGTTTGGCAGATATTACACCTTTAATCAAAATGGTACAACGGTTTTATTAAATAAACATTTTATTTGATTTCATTCATTCTGTTTGATTCACTTTTTAGATCTTTTTACTTATCGTTTCATTTTTAAAAAAATACTTTGTGTTCTTGAATCCAATAGTGTTTTTAGTTTTATTATCAAAATTTTTCATCTACATATTTCTGTTTCAGGCAGCTTTTGAAAAGTATGCTTTTTTTTCTCTCCTCCAGAAAAAACGTAAAAAAACTAACGTTCCGAAGATGCAAACAAATCAGAAGATGTTTAACAACGTCTAGACATTGGGACATGGATTGGCTAACAGCCCCAACAATGAAGACAAACGATTTCGGTTATTTCGTGGAACACTTTCTTAACAATTTCTTCAATTCTTTCTTCCAGAGAAACGGTGAATAAATGCAATTCAAGGAAATTTTCGAAACCACATTTTTCATCTAAATGATTTTTTTTTTTTGACATTCAGTCTACTGAAATAAAACGTAACAAGGTTAAGAAATCTGAAAAATAAGCATATTTAAAATTACACTTTTATTTGTGTTATAAAATACAGATTACAAAAATATACATATTTTTTTTACTTCGAAGTCTTTATTTTATGATCCATTATTATAAAATTAATACACTATAGGCTTGGAATAAAAAAGTTATAAAATTGATAAAATAAATGGTAGTTGAATTTCAAAAAAATATTCAAATAATTGGATAGGTTGCATTTAAAAAGTTGCCCTTTTAATGATACCAATTAAGAATCGTGCAAATGTTTGCTGAATTTCAGTAATTTTTAAAAAACACTTTTCGAATTTCCGACAATGGATTAGATTGTTGCCCTGAAGCTAGAACCGCTCTCATTGTTTCCTCGGCTATATGATTGAATGACTTTTTTGCATTGTTACATCCGTTTAGTTTACAAGACAAATAAAAAAGGTAAAGTTATATTGCAAAATTTAGGAGGTAAATGAACCGGATGTTTACATTTTTAATAGCGTTATCATTTATGGGATTGCCTTCATTAAAAATGTCCTTATGCACAATAAATAAAGAGTCATTAAGTAAGAAAATTAAAATAACATGACGTTAATGTCAAACAATTTGGAGAATCAGGAACATGTAGTAGTACCTAAACGATTTATCTAAAATGACACATAACTAATATTCTCGGCAAACTAGCTACTCGATTGAGGCAACTAGTAATTAATAAAAATGTTAATTATACAGATATTAAACAAAACACTTCTACCTTAATTTTCAACAATATAAAAAAA
>JAPMOR010082232.1:254788-265736 GCA_026543865.1 Argiope aurantia | reverse complement strand
TATACAACATGTTTCTGAGCGCACACGAAAACACCTGCTATATTTAAAATAACTCTAAAAAATAAGTGGAATATTTAATCCTCATAATAAAATAATATTTTTGAAACCATTGAAAGTTGTGTATTATCAAAAGCTGCATATTAGTGGCAGTAATAACAGCAACAAAAATAGTTCAAAACGAAAACATTATGGTGTGTCATGGTTATTGGCATATGTTCTATAACGTGCTCAAGTTTATAAATATGGATACTTTCTCTCTTTATTGCAAACCCATAAAAAGTTACAGTTCCGAGTAAAAATTCTTGGAGAATGAGTTTTACCGCAAAAACACGAAAATCTATCAATAAATTATAGTGAAACAAACACATTTAATTTCATAGATCACCAACCTTTTATGTTTATTTCCGTCACCGAACCTGTTTTCGACGGTATCTATTCTGGATTTTCTTTTCTTTCATAGCTCATTTAACCTTGATCTTTTAGAAAAAGTGTTTTGCCAAAAGGAAAATTGTTGAGAATGTTAAATGTGGAATTAGGAAAACTTATAAGCAGACAGTTTGACCAAATAAAGTGAAGTCTCTCTGAAGAATTTGCTCCTAGTCTTGTTCTAGTTATGCGTTCTATTTTAACCATTTACATATTTTTCTTTTTCTTTCCTTAAAATTTTGATGACACAAATTTCAGTAATTGAAATATTGGTTTCAAAGGGGAAATTAATGCCACCGGACGCTGAATATTTATTAAAGCAGTCTTAAATTTTGAGTCCTCGTCTTGATTTAATATAATCCAAATAAATATTCTGGATTCCTAAATAGTTCACAAGGAAAGAAAAACATTATTATCACTTCTATATTTTAAGTGATATATTTATATCACTTCTATATTCATTGTGATAAAGAAAGTTAATTTCAAATAAAAGTAAAGTAAAAGTAAATTTTTCTGTTGGTTCTTTATAAATTGATTAGATGTCCTAGATCAGCCAATGCAGTTCCAATTTTCGTTACTGGAATTGAAAAAGCATTCTGAGTTTGAGCTATAGATTCCTGATTACTTTTAAGCCACATTTTCTTATTGTAAACAGCAATGTTATCCGTTCTGTTCTTTCGGAACTAATATAATATAACATGGCGCACTCAGTTTATTTTAATAAGAAAGAGTAATCTGAAGTCATATACTAAAAAAAAAATCCCTCCAAAGTCTGCGAATAAGTTGTTTGTTAGGATAACAATGACACGGCGCATTTTGTATCTCTTTTTATACAGAATAAAACCGAATGTTCATTTAGGAAGTTTTTTTTTTCCTCCTGATGAGTCGACATTTGATTACAGTTTTTAATTTTCGTTCGCAAGATTACATAGCAAATTTAATTAATTTAAGTCGTTACATTTTTGAATTAGGCATTCACATAATGCTCAATTTACAACCAAACGGCCGGTAAACGCGTTATCGCATTATGTTCAAACTCTAATACAGTCTCTTTTATCAATTAATCTCTTTATTGCTGCGCCTGTATAATGAACGGGCAACGAATTATAATTTCTTCGTTTTAAAAGCTGAAATTAAATCGTTCAAAAATGCTACAACTCGACATAAAATTATGCATAATCCCAAACTCCTCAAGTATTCCATGGATTCGTAACTATATCAGTAGGACAGCCAGTGACGTACTGACATAAAGTTGTGCCCAGGGCAAATACTAAAATAGCGCCCTTACTTCTTTTTTTTAAAGTGAAATCTACATAATCCTTTTACAAAAAGCGATATCTCGCGGGACAGAGAATCGAAGGTAGGCTTAAATAATTAAATAATATAAAACTTTTCTAAACTAGTACAGCATCTGTTTAATAAGCTTTAGTTATACTATTATAATAATATTTATTAAAAAAACGAAATATATCTATAATACGGCCAATTATTTTCGAAAATAAAGTTACAAATATATAAAGGCATATGAAATTTTTTAAAGAACATAATGTCTGGGAAGTTGAAAGGTACATTATAGATAATTATTTCAGAGGACCTCCGATAAGGGCTAGGAAATTTATTTTATTTCTAAATCCGTAATCAATGAATGTATATTCTTTTTATAATACATAATCAACGAAATGTATGTTCTTTTTATAATCCATAATCAAAGAAATATATATTCTTCTTATATTTTTTCTAATACATCAAAATTACACATTAATTCTGCACTTTTGCATTCCCTTTCAGTGGCACCCGGGATATCTGTCCTGCCTATCCCACCCTAGTTTGGCCTCTGAAGACAACACATTCTCTAGATGGGAAGTATCATCCGATAATTAAGAAAAAAACAACAACAATTAAGGGTGTTTTTTTTCATTAAAAATTGTAGACATTTCTATCCGCAACAGCTCAGAAGTTATTCAGTTTCAAAGATTAATCGAAACTCATACAAAGACAAACTCTCAAATGACAGTTTTGAAAAGCACGCTGAGCATGTGTCCAAATTCGGTAAAAAAAACATAAAAAGAGAAAGGAATAGTAAATAAAGGTGAAGGTCAAACAGCTTAACCGAAGAAACGCCGTCCGAATCATTCGCAGAACACAGCATTGTCACATGACTAACCACGTGTTGAAGCTACTACACTTCTGTCAGCGAATTGTTCCTCCTCCAGTTTTCACGGTTCTCTATCCTTAATGATGCCCTGCCTTTGGTATTTCCATTTGGCATAGTTTCTTTCTTTCTCTCTCTCTCTCTCTTTTTTTTTTTTTTTCCCAGCAGGAGAACTGTTTTCTATGCAAGAAAGATCAAATTGCATTACGATTTCTCGGAATGCAAGATTTGTTTCGAGATTGCTGGATGTAAATAATTTTTTTTAGTACAGATTTGCAATGCCGGAAAAAAAAAGATGCTATCGTTTGCCGATTGATTATTTATTTTACTTATTGTGTAGTAATTCATCAAGATTTGCCGATGAAGCGATCATTTATACTCTTAAAAGTTTACTAATGATTCGGTGACCGAAATATGGTTTATCCAGCAATGCTGGCTAGACATTTCGATTTCTTGCTTGTAATCGTGTTTTTAAAAAAATATCCTGGACCTCTTACGATTTTTGAACAAAATATCCGCTATTGCCCCATTTCTTAGTTTTCCCCATACAAAATACACAAAGAAATGGTGCTGCAATCATTAAACTATTTATTCTCAAAATGTTTCTGAATCTCCACGTTTCAAACCTACCATTGTCCAAATGTCCATTTGTGGAATTATATCCATCTATCTGTGTGAATATATAAATAAATAAATAAAACAAATCGACTTTTCCAAAATTAAAGACATTGTTGTGTCTGGATATCAAAAATAGTCGATGAACAAATTGTATATCTGTATCAGAATTTGGTCAAATCCGGCTCCCTGACAGTCTGTCAGTCTACCTATTCCTATATAAATAAAGGAGCTTGATAAATAGAAATCAGGTTTGTGGTTTTGAAACCAAAATTGTACACTTTTTTCACATTTTGGTGAAAAAAAGATACAAAAGCGAATGTGATTTTCTTCAAGATAGGCGAAGTGAAACCCGAAATGGATCAAACTGAGGAAGTTTATCAGAAAGTCAAGATGAAGAGTCGTACCGGTTTGGATTCCAAGGCATTCAAACATTGCTTGGAATGAAAAGGCGGATATCTCTCAAAAACGGTCACGGAGTCGTGCACATATTATGAGTGGATTGCTATTGAATATATTATGTCCTAAGATATTATCAAAAAATATCGCTTCAAAATATGCACCAAATTTATCAAAATAAAAAAACACCAAGAAACTCAAGGATATTCCATCCATTTTCTCTTTTACCACATGGCTTAAAAGTGAAGATGTGATAATAACGCGTCTAATTAACTAGATGATCATCACTGGTTATATTATGAAAAATTTACACTGTATAACAACTCTAATTGTCTCTCCTGTAACCAATAAAATGACATTGAACACATTCTCGACCACTGTTCAACTCATAAAACAAACCTTTGGAGCAAGCTCACCTTCAAATCACCAAGAAATTTCATTCAAAAAGTTTTGATCAAAAAAAAAAAAATGTTGTTCGTAAGTGCTATCTACAAATTTTTCTTCTTTCACTGAAACGTTTTGAACCTTTTGAACACTGAACATATATTAGCTGATTTTCTGGCATTAGAAAATGACAGCTTAATTTATCCATTTCAATAATAATAATAATGATAAATCAAGAAATTCTCTTTACTCTAGCTACTCGTAAATAAATAGTTTATATCAAGAAAGTTTTTTTAAAAAAACTCTCACGATTTAATAAAAAAAAATCTTTTGATTTCTCAATTTCAATTTGAATATAGTTTATACCAATTTAAAGAGTAACGATGATGCATTTGTTCGTCAGTTTATTCGATGAAGAAACGCTATTTGTAGAATTAAATAATCTGTTCGCTTAATATATATTTAAATTTTTCACGTACAGATCCATTTTCAGAATGTCATCACAGCCAGTGATATATCTGCAAGGAATTGAAATTTGTCCGATATTACATTACATTTTTTTCTATAAAAATTTAAACGAAGATAGTTGCGTCTATTGAGCGCATAAGCACAATAGCCTACATTCGGCGTTATCGTAATTCCCTTGAGTGTATTGTTTATGCCCATCATACATAAGACCGTACTACTATTAGATGTAATGACTGGCTACGGTCACGTCAAGGAAAGCAAGGCTCTCATTCAGTTATATCATTACCAGGGATTAGGCCCTGCCAGGCTAGTTGCCCCGTCAACCAAACAAATAGAGATTTAATGGCTGAGTAACCAGACTTTTTCGGAAAGGCAGGAAACAGACCATTTTTTTTTTTTCATCTTGTCGCCTCGTCGCCCTTCCTCCTTCAAATAAATAACTTGCGCTCCACACGTTTAAATTTTGATCAATTTAATTAATTTTGTTCTATGACGAAATTGATTAAAATATTGCATAACATTAATATCTTAATTATCCATGTTCATGATAACATAACATAGAAAATCGATATGTCATTGGTGATATGCTCAAGCCCTAGGATATTTTATAAATTGATAACATATCACAGGGGATTATCGATTAGATATGTTTTACTCTGGAAGAAATGCTCAGAATCAAAGCTTGTAGCAAACGCCGTTGTATTCAGCAATTAACCAAGCATCTTCCCATCTGCAGCCAACTAACTATCTTTAAATATCATATTCGTAGTCACCTTGCCAATATGCCAAATAAAGCTCCAATATTAATTAACATGAAAAGAATCAAACATCAACATACGATCCATAAACTTTTTCATGCTTGTAAATGATCGATGCAATTATAGAATACACCGTAATTATTTAAATTGCGGTATATTTGATACGATATGCGTGATGAAATTGCGTGCTATGAGAGAAGGCATAACTGTTTAATGTCACTTTCACGCTTTTTTAATCCATCTTCCAAATTACTCTAATCAGCAGATAATTATATTTTTATTCTTAAAAACTGATATTTATGTAATGAAGATGTAACACTATTCCTGCATAACACTCAGAAGCCAATTTAAGTATTTCTCCAGCAATGGTAAAAAAAAATCACATAAGAAAATTTGCAAGTTTCGATTATGTTCAAAGCGATTTCAAGACAGCATTTCTTTCAACTGTTGTGTATTTTTGGAAGTTTTTCTTTTAGAAAACATTATGCATTAAGTTTCATTAGCTCGTTCTCTACTATAAAGAAAAATTGTGATGCTATCTAGTTCTCAAAAGTTATCTCAGTTCAAATTTTTAGATTAACCAAAACTCATCGTGCAGACAAATCACTTTAGTAAAGGAAGTCAACCGTTCTTCGCATTTCGCCTACCGCAATTAACAAGTGGAGCGAGTTTTTGACGACAGGATGCAGCAATTGATGGGCCTGCAGAACAATCGTGTGGATCTTCGTCTGGATGAAATGATCTTTTAATATAAAGTGCTTAACAATCCTACCAAGTTCGGGTAATTTTCTTTCTAAGTTTGAAAAGAAAAAGCATGCTAGTAAAACAAATCAGAAGGCACGTTTTGAACAACGTGTCTTTTAGCCTTGAAAGAGTATCATCTGCAACGACTCAGGGCAAGGTGGAGGAGGTAGAAGAACGGGTATTGGCGTGACGTCCCAGAAGGCAATAATAAGATGCAATGCAACGTAGTGATATTTTAATTTTCTCGTAATCAAAATTTTGGAAAAGATGGCATATGATAACTACCAAAGAAGTATACATCGCATGCATATCCACTTTTCAAACTTTCGCCTGTATGAAAATCTTATTTTGGTACTGTTATTATTTTCAGTGATCATGATAACAGAAAAAAAGCTAATATCTAAAGGAATGGAATTGTATTTTGAACTTAGTGCTTACACCTAAATTTTAAATTTCTATCAAATTCTGGATGAAGCCTGTATGCTTGTCTGTCCTTGAACGTGAACAAGATTACTGAAATTCTCTTCCAATAAGACGAATGAAATTCATTCAATGGTTTTGTCACCAGATATAAATTTAATTTCGAAGAAATTCCTCGAAGAAGAAACAGGCTTTAGGTAGATTTATTCGTGTTTGTAAGCCACCTAAACGAAGTCTGAGATATAATCTTGACATCATAATTGTTTGTAATAAGGAAGCCATAAGGAAGATATCCCAATGCATACTCGATTGTTCTCACTCTACAAAGAAGTGAAATGTCACCTGTGTGGTGAACACTCCCACTGATATTTTAACTACCAAATATTATCGATAATTCTAATCAGAATGTTACTTTCTCAACTTTTGGAATTCTGCGTTTATAATGTGGAGAATCATTATAATTCTCAATTTTCATTTTCCCATATATGATTTATGCAAATATAAAATATTCGACCGCAGAAGTTTGATGAATCTCCACATTTTAGACATCCCCGAGTCCACTCTCCTAAGTCGCACACATAATCCTCAATTTTTAGAATTATCTCTGTGAATATAACTAGTACTTAACGAGCTACATGAGTGATAAGTAGTTCTTACTTCAAAATTCAATATGTCTGCCAAAATTTTGGAAGAAATTCGACTATGAAAAACTATCGTTTCTTCCTACAATGTCCATACTAATATCATAAATGAAAAGACCAAATATCTAGCTGGATAATATCAAGCCTGTTAATCTATCAATAGAATTGTAGATCTGTTTCAGATTTTTGATCCATCCGTCAAAGGTTTAGCCCGCCGATTTGTATCCATGGTGATTACAAATTCATGGTGGAGGACAGGTAGAGAACAAGAAGTGGCAATCCATTATTTCAGTTATAAATACAGAATGTCTCAATTCCATAAAAACCAAGATGTTTAGTTTCTGTTATTTTAAGATGATTTGACGAAACTTTCAACAGTGATATATTTATTTAAAACAATAATTTATTGTAATAGGAATGTGTGGATGCACAAACGTGTATCGCAGTTGGAGGGACGCAATTTTGTATAACTCTTGTAAACATTGCACTTGTCAACGGCGCCATGATTAACCGTTCCTTCTTCTCGTCTCTTATTTGCGTCGCTTGTGTCCATACAGCCCTGTACAATGAATGGTTGTTTTAAATAAATGCACCACTGCTGAAAATTTCATCAAAATATCTTCACTAATGTAGAAGTTAGAAACAAAATATCTTGGTTTCACTTGAATTGAGGTACCCAATATTTATGACTAAAGAAATGGATTGCGATTTGGCTTTCCTCTGAGAATGTTATTTGTATCATTTTTCTCTAACTCCCTTCCAAGTTTGTTACCATGAATTTGGAATCGCCCTGTAACTGCGAGTGTAAGAATGCGATAATTCTAAAACGCATTATTTCAAACAGTTGAATCTTGATGTATGGTTTTGATAGATACCAAAATTCTTTATGACTTTTAAATTTTAGACTCAACCGATGGTAAAAAAAGGTTATCCAAAACCCATATTCAGTTTTTTTTTCTTTCATTTTCTGTGTTATGAAGCACAAAATATACTGCATCATGTTTTTATTCAAGAGGACCAGAAAAGGAACCCTCTCATGGGATTTCAAAAAGAGATTATTAAGACGAGTACCATATTTCGCATAACGTTTAACAGCGGTGGGACACATTTCGTTTCCGTCGAGTTTACTACATGGTCCAGTCATATTCATGGTCCAGTTTACTACATGGTCCAGTCACATTCAAAATCCAGAATAACACCACCTTTTGCAGAGTGGAACAGTTGCCAGAGGAGCAAGAAGAGAGTCTATTAGGTTCCGAAAAGTATTGTTCACTGAGATGTTGAGCCATGCCAACTCCAGTGCCGTGGCCAGCTGCGCAAGATTACAGGGGTGAGGATCCAGGGTGCGAAAAGCCGATAGAGGTGATCTCACAGATTCTGGCTGGGTTCAACTCCGGGGAATTTGCTGACCAAGGGAGTACGGTAAAATCATGTTGGTGATTTTTGAACCACGCAGGTACACTGCGAGCTTTATGACACGTCGCATTGTCCTGCTGGTAGATGCCATCATCATGAGGAAAAACAATTTGCATAGGGGTGAACATGGTCCGCAAAGATAGATGCATACTTGTGTTGATCCATGGTGCCTTCTACAATGATGATTGTACCCAGAGAATACCACGAAAACATTCCTCAGACCATAATGCTCCCTCCTCCAGCTTGGACACTCCCGGCAATTGTTGCTAGGTATTTGTTTTCAGACATTTCACGCTTTATACATCAACGTCCATCCGTCCGATGGAGCAGAACACGTGTTTCATCGGAAAAGGCCACCTGTCTCCACTCAGTGGCAGTCCAGTTTCAGTAATGGCGTGCTAATTCCAGCCTTCGTCGTCAATGAACAGGAGTCAGCATAGGTGCATTAACCAGGCGTCTGCTGCGAAGGCCTATATGCAACAACGTTCGCTGAACCGTCATTGTGGAGACACTGTTGGTAGCCCCTTGGTTCATCTGGGCGGTCAGTTGCTCAATGGTTGCACGTCTATTCGCCCAAACGCATCTTCACAGCCGTCGTTCACTTCTGCCATCTATGGTCCGTGGTGCACCACATTTGTCCCGTCTCTGATTTCGGATAGTGCCATTTTGTCATGCACGGTATACTTTTATCATGGCGGTCCGCGAACAGTTTATAAAATTAGCCATTTCAGAAATTCTTCCACCTTTGGCCCGAAAGACAATGATCATGCCCTATTGGACGTCGGATAAATCGCTTCGTTTCTGCATGACTGCAAGAACTGAAATGTTTTCCAAATGCCTACAACACACTTTATATATTCACCAAATTTGCTGATAACACGTACCATCTGAGATTGGTTATTTAAAGTTGACGTCAAAATAGGCGGTGTTCACATTAATATGACTAGTCTGTGTACATTTATTATCGAGGCGATTTTCTTGTCGAGTATCGCCCCTACATTTGTTGAGAGCAGAGATTCAACAGGAAATTCATCGCTTACACTATCTACCACACGTCATACGTCCAGGGTCAAATGTTCTCCCGCTGGAATGGCACAAAGTTTTGGAGAAGACTAGTGTCTGTTGGAATCTTTTCGTCATTACCTGACAGCTTTTCCAATATATCACTGGTGAAACTTCAAAGCAGGACACAGATCTAAATCATCTTAAATACATTTTGATCCTTTGTTCGACGGAGATTCCACATGAAATAGGATTTTCAAGATAATCATAAAGGTGAGTATAAAATAAATAACTTGAAATGTATCTCAAAATCTCTCTTTTTAATTTCATTTTTCTAATTCCATAATAGAATGGAAATCTTTTAATACTTCTTAATGAGAATGAAATATCGTAATACATCTTTAAAATAGATATTACATTTTGTTTTTAAGAAATACTGGTTTTATTGACTCTGTTCTCAAGCAACAGTTTATTACCATTCGTTTCATAGTTGATATGTCTTTTTTTTCCCTCTAAGATATCGGCAAAATCTTTTAACCTAAAACTTCATTTCACTTTAAACTTATACACTCGGCAGTGAAACAACATTGCGGTATTTCATATCAATCTTACATGCAAACATGTACCTTTAATGAAATGAATGGGATTTTGATTATCAATGAGAAAATGCGAATAACCGTAAGCCTGATGAATACGGTTTAAGTTAAGATAAGAGGCAGGAAAAAATTTAATAATAAAAACGAATTGTTAAACTTTCAGTGAAATCGATTAAGTCCCATTGCATCCGTGTTGAGACAGTTCAATGCTTTAGACAAATATCTGTAGATAAGTTTACTAAGTCTGATAATATTGTCTATTACCTGATATTCAAATTTATTATTTACATATCAGTGAAATTTACTAATTATGGATTAACATTAATTAGAATTTTTCTTATGATAGAGAAAGGCACTCTTAAAATACATAATTTCTCATAATGGCGTTCAGCTACACTGACATGTTGTTGCATGATGGAAATATTCGTTGAGCAGTTATGCTCCTGTTTGTTGTTACGATTGTTCTGTGTTTTTGAAATTGCTCACAAATTTCAAAGATAAAAATCCATGCCGGCGTCCTGGCATAAGAGTAGCGCTTCTTCCCTGTGATCTGGGCGTCCCGGGTTTAAGTCCTGGTTCGGGCATGGTTTCTCTTCGCCCTGTAGTCTATCTGTAAGGTGTGTGAAAGAGGCCCCTGTAAAAAGGGTTTGTGCAAACGTATGTGTGAGTGAGTGCCATCTTTACATGAGCTAGAAGTCAGAATTCTGCCCTCGGGTGCTCACGGGTCTTTATCCTCGGAAACTACTGCACCCTCTTTCCGCGATAAAGCAGTCGCGACATCATCATCATTATAAAAATTAATTGAAGTTTTAGATCAAAGCAATTTTGCCGCTTTATTCTTACGTACTATTATAATGCAAATTACAAAATAATAATAATAATAATCTGCTTTTATTTTAGAACCAGAATATTTTTGTGTAAGTAATT
>JAPMOR010082232.1:229616-254778 GCA_026543865.1 Argiope aurantia | reverse complement strand
ACCTTTCTACCTTGAAGCACAACCAAAAAATTCAAAGAATAGAAATAAAATCAAATATGTGTTTAAGGGAAATTAACCTTGACAGATTTCGTGTCAAATTTGATGCAGTTCTAAATATTTGCTAATTTTGATGTAAAAACAATTTGCTAAACTTCATCAATCTATCTATCTTTTATCAAACTCAGATCTACAGTTTCAAGACTTCTATCTCTGTAGCATACATTTATTGTATAATATTGTTAAATACTAAACAATTTTATATATCATTCACTATTATATAATATTGTGCAATATTCTGTTCTACCAAGGTAGAATTTTTTTTTCAATACGTTGTATGTTTCTTATACGACAATATAAATAATAATGAAATTTTAATGTTCAGAAGGATTTATTAAAATAATACTTTACTTTATTGAATGCAGCTTTGATATATTGAAATTGCCCATACAAACATTAATTAATTGCATTAATCAATATGTCACTTTAATTTCTGCTTTGAACGTCCCGGAAAATACTTTTGATGGAACGTTTAAATCGTAAAATTTATGGGTTGATTGAATGAGTAATTATAGGGGAGTGGAGTACAAGGTCAAATGTGTGAATACTCGAAGAAGAACAAAAGAATAAAATTAAAGCAAATACAATCACGACATCTCTGATATTGTTTTTCTCATCTGTGTACACATATGTTTGCTGGAACTCTACGGATTTTGTCAAGATCTTCCAAATTTATCACAAATGCACTTTGAAACGTGAGAATGCACATCTCGAAGGGAATTTAATCGGAATTTTAATTAATTAAAAATAAAGAAAGTTTCTGCGATAACTTCAGAAATATTATTGCATTTCTTAAACCATTTTAAAATTCTAAACGCTGTTTTTATAACAGTCCGTCAAATTAATTTCGCATCCCCCCCCGAATTTTATCATTTTTTTCTTCTTCAAAATATACAGGGTGTTGCCGAATTCGACCGACAAATTCAGAAGGGTGAAAGGAGGCATCAAAAGGGTAAAGAATCACCATACAACATGGGGTCCCAAACAACGTTTAGGGGGTAAAAATCGCAAAAATATAAGGAGTCGGCAAACTTTTGGTAACTGTAAAAAACTAATAAAAAAATACCAAAAGGTGTTTCAACTATGAATTTTTTTAAGTGAAAGCACATTCTTGAAGGCTATTTCTCATGCAAGTAATAGGCCGATTCGATGAACCAGGGGGTCGTAAATTATTGAAAACGAAAAAGTAATTTAGAACACTTATCTGCAAAAAATATTAAAACTTTAAGAAAAATAAAAGCTTGAAAATATAAGGAATTTTATACTCCTTCATTTGATATAAGTCTGTAGAGTGAAAATTGAGGAGGTTTTAAGATATTCAAGAAAAACTAAAGTGTTTGCCAGGAAACATCGCTGCAACATCGGTACCGATGTTTACAGAGGGTGTTGCCAAATTCGAAAGGTAAATTTAGAGAAGTGATAGTAGGCGTTAAAGAGATTAAAATTTATCATAAAACATAGGGTTGCAGGATTCGTTTTTTCTGTGAAAATCGCAAAAATAGACATCGAAGTGACAATTAGCCTGACGAAGAGAATAGCTCTAAGAATGCAAGGATTTGGAACAAGGTAGCCGAGAAGAAGAAGTTTTCTCGTATCTAAGTTTTCCATGCGTTCGAGGAATATAAAAGCTACGATCATTGCAGAATTGATGGTTCGAGGAATATAAAAGCAGCTTATATTCATTCAAGAGCCGTGCAGAATTGATAGTCGATGTTTCATTCGCAAACAACATGTTAGATTTCACGAATGACGAATATGCGGATATGCATTTAATTTACGACCGAGCAAATGGTAATGGACGGCTAGCACTAAGATTATGCCAATAGCAATATCCAAGTAGGCGTTGTCCACACCACAGCACCTTTGCAAATATTAATAGACGGTTGCGGGAGACAGGATCCTTCAAAATAACGAGGCCAAATGCAGGGCTCGAACGCCTCAGTGGCGCAAAGTACCTTGTTTTCTTGCAGCACGTGCTTCCGGATTTACTGCAGGAAATGCCGACCATTGCACACCAGAACATGTGGTTAATGCATGGTGGTGCACCAGAGCATTTTTTGAATTCTGTGCATAACTAACTAGATGATACATATCCTGGGACGTGGATTGGACGTGGCGGACCTGTTGATTGGCCTCCAAGTTCCCCGGACCGCAATCCCTTGGATTTCTTCTTCTGGGGCCATATAAAATATCTTGTTTATCAGACACCTTTGGATACATTGAAAGATCTCGTAGTACGGATCGTCGTCGCTGCTGGAGAAATCGCAAGCACACCTGGTATGTTTGAGCGCGTCCGATGGTCCTTTAAACGTCGGTGTCGATTGCGTAATGAACTTCGCGGCCGCAACATTGAGCAATTTTTATAAAAGTTTCTCATCGTCTCCTTTCTTATGTTAAAATGTCTGTTCTGCAAATGTATGCTGTTTCTGCATTCCAGCAAATAAATTTTCACCGTCGTTTGCGAGTTTATATTTCTTTAAAAATTCTTATCGCCTTGATGCCTACTATTACTCCTCAGAATTTTTCCAATAGAATTTTGAAACACCTTCTGTAAACATCGGTGCCGATGTTGCAGCGATGTGTCCTGACAAACATATTAGTTTTTCTTGAATATCTTAAAACCTCCTCAGTTATCACACTACAGACTTATATCAAATTTAAGAATATAAAATTCCTTATATTTTCAAGCTTTTATTTTTCTTAAAGTTTTAATATTTTTGCAGATAAGGGTTCTAAACTACTTTTTCGTTTTCAATAATTTATGACCCCCTGGTTCATCAAATCGGCATGTTACTTGCATGAAAAATTGTCTTTAAGAATGTGCTTTCACTTTTAAAAAAATCATAGTTGAAACACCTTTTGTTATATTTTTATTAATTTTTTACAGTTTCCAAAAGTTGACCGACTCCTTCTATGTTTGCGATTTTCACCCCCTAAACGTCGTTTTGGACCCCATGTTGTATGGTGATTCTTTATCCTCTTGATCCTTACTATCACCCCTCTGAATTTGTCGGTCGAATTCGGCAATACTCTGTATATTTTCTTACAGTTTTCAGCAATGCAACTCCAATTGTTTTCATTGTATTATCAAATGTTTAAACATTTGATTTCCTCTCTTTGTTGACAAATAAAAAAAAGAAAATTTCTTTTTATTATCGGTGCAATTTATATGAAGATTAAGAAAGTAAAGTTGCTATAGGCGGAAGAAAACATTCAATTAGAAGATAAATTGCGTAAAAAATTATGTTTTCAATGCCATTATAATATGATGGGATTTTATTACAATAAGTAATTTCATTTATAGAATGAACTGAACATATTTAAGATAATCTAAATAATACGGCCTTAATGCGAATAACAATTTGATATTTAAAACTCAATCGTTAAGGTTATCATGAACAGTAAGAATTTTATAAGCTATTTAATTGAACTTAAACACAAGTCGTACTCCTAGTGAATAGCTAGTCCCTTAAGTCGAATAATATATAATAAAATTATAACTAGTGATTTCTAAATATTTAAATAACCTTTAGAAAATGCTATGAAGAAACTCCGTAGAATCAGAAAGGTTATGAAAATGCATCAGTTCATGAACAACACCTGAACATGACGAAATAGTATCAATAAAAAACATATGATAATTCATTTACCAAAGGAAAGGCTTTTAAGCGTCACCTGAAGCTCTTGAATCATCAATATAACTTCTGAAACATATATTTATTAAGAAAATATAAATTTATGATTGCTGAAAATGAAGCAACATTTCAACATCTACGTGACGGTTGCGAAGCAACAAAACGGAGATTCTCTGAACGGAAATTCAGATTATTTGTTTTGAAAAGGAAATTCGTCTAAGTCCAAATGAAAACCTTTTTGCTGCATTAAAAATTTATTTTATTTTTAGTTTTGAATTTAATGAATTATATATGACATTTAGTCTTATTATATAAAAAACATAATGAAGTTCTTAGAACATTACTGATGAAATAAAGCGGTTATATGTTTTCCTTGAACCGCACCTGTTATAGATTTACGTGCAATAATAGGAAGTTATTAAAACATTTAATGCATATCCCAAGACGAAGAAGATTTCAAAAAATGTTTTCAGTTTCTTTTTAAATCAGAAGAGGCGAGGGGAGACGAACTCAACAAAAGAAAACTTCATGATTTCAATCAATATACAGAGTAACTTTGCAATAGAACATAGAACTGTAAATGCAAAGGCCGATCGTTACTGAAGGCTCCCTAAATGAGTCGCTAGGTGAGAACAAAAAAATTTGTCAAAGAATTTGCTTTGTCAAAGAAACGGAATCAAATTTGGATGCTAATATTTTAAGGAATGTCTCCAGAATGGATGTGAAAAATAATAGTTCAGTACGCACATTTACAAAATTTCTAGAATTTCAAATGCTAATGCCTTCTTTTTTATTATTCGAATGAATCTTTAAAACAAAAACAGCATAAAAGTGTTAAAATGATATACTATGCAGCATGAAAATTCTGACGTTAAAAAGCAAAGAAAACAAGAAAACAGATAATAACGCTTTTTTTTTTCCAAAGACGAGAACAGAGTAGCAGCAGAAAAACATAGCATATAATATGTCACAAATATTCCAAATAATTTCATGTTTTTTAATGTCTTATTTCTTTTAAGTGACTGCCCTTTTAACTGTCGTGGTTCTCCTACGAATTAGTCTACATTTTTCGCAACAATGTATATATAAAATATTGTTTATATCATTATTATTAATTATTTTACTTGCACTATTTATATAGATTAGGTTTTTATGAATGTGTATAAGTAAATAGTAAGTGTAAATATATATTTGAACTCTGCTCTATTGACCGCTAAAATGCTCTATACCATGGGAATGAAAGTGGATGGGGTTAGTGTTAAATCACTAAATATTTTAAGCGCATTCAAAGTATCATTACATATGAAGGCAGTATTTAAGATTTCTGTTGATCGTCACTCTTTGTTTTTGCGATTCCATGCTCATTATTTTTAAAAACAGCTTGTTTTTGGAATTACTAGTTTTATCTAAAAGTTTTTTTTCTATGACTTTTTAAAACATCCTGCGTAAATGTGTAAATTTGAAATTTGTATAATAAAAAAATAGACTCGTTTAATTAATTATTGGCATATTTATTTTTAAATTCGCAAGTTTCATTAAAGAAAGGAAAAATGTAAGATTAATTTTAATTAATATAAATATAAGAGATTTATTTATTTTCTAAAATAAATTTAAAAAGTAATCGGAAAAAAAATTAAAATTGGTCATTTTAGAGAAATTTTTTGGAATTTTTGAAATACTAAAGTGACGCCATTAAAGCTTTAATGTTTTATGATTGTAATATTATTTTCATTTCCTCTGCTCATTCCTGCACTTCTATTTTCGGAACTACATGTTTGCTCATCCGTCAGACTTGTAGTTCCGACAGTGAGGAATGTTCAAAATAGAAAACAGAAAGTCGGATTCATCACACGAATTTGACAACTTCCTGTTTGTCGGGAAATGAGGAACTGATTCTTTAAAAAAAACCATTAGCCATCGGGAAATTTTAATGAATAGTCTATCATTTCCAACATTTGAGAAAAAAAGTGAAATCTATAATTGCTCATACAAGGATAGCACGTAACTGCACAGCATTATAAGTTGAACTGAAAAGAAATTCAAGAACGATGGGAATCGTATTAGAGTTTAAAAATTCTTTAGAGTGATTAGGATTTAAAAGAATTTCTTTCTAAAGGCAATACAAGATTTATTTGCATTACAACTTATTTGTTTCTACTCCAGCCGAATGTTTCCTTTCTTTCTTTTTTTTACATTATACATTGATAAGTTAATAGTCATTCATTACACGTTATATATAATTCATGTCGATTGATATTCGACAGCGTATATTGTACAGTATTTTTGAAAGAACGTTTCTGGCTATATGAAGAATCGTTCAAATTTTTTAATTGTTTCGATATAAAAATGTGAAGGCAGAAAAACCTGCAAGAGAACAGACACTTTTCTATTCTGTGTTGCATAATAATGACGTTGCTAGAATTTTATAACGTTGTATAATAGGAGAATTAGCTATAATTATTTTATAAGGTGTTCGTGCTCTTTCAAGTTAACGAAAGTTACTGACATTGATTTAATTTTTTCGATAAGGAAAGGTCGCAAACGCCCATTCAACGAAGAAGCTACGGAGGCCACCCAAATATCATTGCCAAATTTCTTTTCTCTTATTAAGTGTGATTAACTGAATACCAGTGGCGCGTGCTTTGCTCATTAGAGGCTCTGGCCCAGATGGATTTAGGAGACAGATAGGTTTTCTAAGAATATTCAAAGGAGCCCAAGCGCATACTTGCTTTACAATTATCAGCTAATCGGAGGCCTCTTTTATAAAACAACTCTTTCAGAACATGGACTGTCATTGTAATTTCTGAGAGGTTGAGGACTATTTCTTATCTTTGAGAGTGAAACTCAGACGTCCTGAAGTACTTGTACTATAATGATCTTAGAACCGAGAGAATTAAAATGCATCATAAAGTTATTTTAAAACTTAAATATCTTTCATTTTTCAAATAAAAGAAGTTAATTCATTAGAGTTTTGATTTGCGATATATTGACTATCATTGAAATTTTTAAACAGAAATGATGTGAAAGAAATCCAAAAAGAAAGATTAATCTCAAAATATTTCTTTTATAAACATGGATATAGTTCTTAGATAGATTATTCTCCAAGCGAATTTGAAAGTGATTGAAAATCCTATAACAAATCACAGATTGATATAACATATTTACTAATAAAATTCAACGTAAGCCAATCATTTGATCGCGAGATACAATTTCAAAATTTGGAAATAAAAAAGTAATAAGAAAAAAGTAAGTTTCCCTAATCGAAATTTTGGAATTTTTGATTAAGGAATAAAGAAGAGGAAGAAATAGTATGTAATTTTCGAAAAAAAGAAAGCATATTGGATCGCTAAAAATTAATTCCAAGGTGAAATTCGATAGAATGTTTTTATGGGATGCACGAAAAAAAATCACACTTCTGTTCTAAAAAATATTAAATTGTAACTAATCATTTTATATCATATTTAATTCAATACCTTGCTGCTTATATTAATGAGAATGTAATCAAATTTAAACATGAGACATTTAAAAAACTTCGTCCAATTTACTTATCAAAATACATAATTATGTCTTCAGTTTTCGATAAAATAATCGATTCAGTGAGATACCAACGTCTCGTGAAATATTTCTTTCAAATACCATTACTCTCATATTGTCAAAAGGACTACAACTAGTCCCAGCTTGAATAAAATTTTTATCTACATATAGCAAAAAAATCACCTGTTTGGTAACAAATAACATTAAAACGCAATTTATCACTTTCACCAAGACCTAAGAACTAAAATAGCGCTGAAGTAATCAAGACGTATATAAGAGACTACATTCCATTTTCATTTTCTGTAATTTATTACTACCATCTCTGAAAAAAAGGAAGATGTTTGTTGAATAGAAATAAAAATTATAATTTATAGTGTTTTCTTTCTGTCAAAAGTAATGAATAGAAATGAAATGCAAATTTATAAGTTTGCATTCTTAATTCATAAAAGAAGATTGATGCCTCTCTTATTTAATCCTGTTTCGCAGCTTAGTTTTCTGCAGCGATATTCCATCAGAAGACTCGATTCAAGCAGTGGAGATTTCATTTCAGAAGAGCAACGTGGTCAGAAATTTCGGCTCGGCTACAACACAATGTTATAAACAGGGACAAATATAATTTATTAAGGTTTTGCACTCCATGTTCACTCCGCTCACAAACCCCTAAGAATTAGTTGCGACTACGTTATTTTAAAAGTATGAATATGCATTTCGCCATATTGTTATGTATTTCGACTTGTAATAAGAAATTATAAATTCAATACTAAAAGTCAATTTGAATTATTGCAAATTGCATGAACTGCTAACATTTGTTTTTCCTCATTTAATAAAAACTAAATCATCAGTTTCTAAAATTAAAATTTTATGGTAGCAGATATATATGTAAATATTAGAAATAGGTATATCTAATTCTAAAGTGTTCAATATATATAATTCTAAGGTAAATCAAAACTTAATGTATATACTTCTCTCCTTTTTTTTTCTTTTTGAAAATATATCTCATAAAAATTGAATAATCACTGAAGAAATGTAGTAATGAAATGATTCGGTCATGTCAACTTTGAATTACATGATATGTACAAAAAAATATAGAACATTATTTTACATAATATTAGGGTGTCCCAAAAGTTTCTTTCTCATCGCGCTATGAATGACCTTATCTGGCTCTGCTTGTGCATAGCTTATAGTCTATGTCACTTGGTGTAAGGACAATAGGCCTTCAACTTTCGCAAAGCCAGGACTACACCCCAAAAATGTTCTTTTGTCCATTTGGCGGGATTTAAAAAGCACAATTTTTTACGAGCTCCTTCTTCAAGGTGAAATAATAAATTCTACGAAATACTGTCATCAAGTGGATCAATTGAAAGTTGTCATAGCAAAAAAAAAAAAAAGGCCAGAATTAATAAACCTCCTAGGCGTTGTTTTTCATAAAGAAAACGCGACACTACAAATTGCATTAGTTGTAATAGAGAAACTCTTACAGTCTGATTGGGATGCTTTACCGTATCCTGCATACTCTCCAGATCTCGCTCCATCTGATTATTATTTCTTTCTGTCCTTAAGAAATTCTCTTCGTGATAAGAGTTTTAAATCCATCAACGAAATAAAAGCGCTCCTCGAAGATTATTTCTTGTGCAAAACACAACAATTTTGGAAAGAAGGCATAATGAGGCTTCCTGGGAGATGGAAGAAGGTAATAAAGCAAAAGGGTTCTTATATAACAAAATAAATAATATCTTAAACTGTAAATATTGTGTATTCATTTCATATTAGAAATAGGAAAGAAACCTATGGGGCTCCCTAATACTTGATAGAACATTTACTCTGGCTAGAATAAAATAGAACAAATTATACTTGAATGCTCTCTCTCTCTCTTTTTTTTTTTTTTTTTGATAGAGCATTCGGAAAGGCTCAAATCGCGAAAACTGGCGATGCTCGTGTAATCTGGGAACATCATTTACACAAAACATCATTTAATCGAAACTGTACGTCGTGTACTGTATGCTTTATCATTACACCGGTTATGAATATATCAGAGTTGTGATGATGAATTTTAATGCATAATCATTGTCTCGGGATTCATATTTGACTCACTTTGGACTAAATCCCTCAATGAGTAGAACTGCCTGTGCGTGTGTACATGAATACGTTAACTCGAAAACACAAAAATTAATATAAATTTGGTTTCGAAACCTAAATTCATATATTTATCAAAATCAAATTATTAATATTTTAACGAAAGGGAAGATACTTAATGACATGCTTGATTCTTTTCATTATATTACGAAAATGAACACAAAAGGCCCTGAGGGAAGAATAGAGGCCTCTGCTGTCTTCAAATTTCAAGAAATACTTTAGTTAAACATTTGGATGGCTTCTTATGTCGTGATTAGTATTTCATTTATATCCCGCTTTCCTATACGAATCATTATGGTGGCTATTAGATTCTAGAGAATTAATTTAGTTACGATTAAGGATAATCCATGAATGAAAAAAAGGGAAATCTGGGATTAAAATGTGTCATTTTTTAAAACCTCTTAACTGTTCCTTTTTTACTTTATCGTATAAGAAGTACACAGAAAATATTGCAATCGTTAAATATGTGAAATCGAAGTTTTGATGAATCTCTATGCTTCAGACATCTCTGAGTTCCAAAAACTGATTGTCTGTCTGGAAAATGTCAATCTACCTGTCTGTGACACAGATAACTCAAAAGCACTTTGAGCTAAACGAACGAAATTTGGCAACGTTGTAGATTTCTATGGTATTTTGTGCAAATTCCGTTCAGAAGAAGCTCGTCCATCCAGCTGGTCAAATAAACGTTAACACGATAACAGCAAAATGAAGAGAGATGGACAGATGAAATTCAGTTCACGTATTTAACAACGATATGTAGTGATCGTAGCGCCATCTTGCATAACTCGTAGTAAATCAGTCGGCTTTCGGTCACCTAGCTGTTCACCGGCAAGAAGACATTTAATTTCTTGAGATTTCGATTCACCGCATCTTTTTACAAGTTCCTCTTTCAATTGCTTGTAAGGATCGTCTTTGTCAGGACAAGTGATGACATCGCGAACTATAGCTGCTGCTTCAGGAGAAAGGTTAGCGACACAATAGTTGTACTTGGTTGCACTGGCAGTTATCGGTTTCGGAACTGCAAGCTGAAATGTTGCCTCTGCCATTATAAACCAAAGTTGAGGGTCTCCAAAATTAAATGAAGGCATCTTCACGGCAGAATTCTCTTCCATGTTGGAGAACTTGAAACGGAAACAGCTCAGAACAGCAATTGCAGTCGTTGAAAGTTTTGAAGTTTACTTACACGGGATCTCTTTTCCGGGTCACCATTGTGGTGGTGTTATGTAGAGTGTTGTTTAAAGCACTTCATCGCTATTAGAAAAATAAACTCTTTATTTCACTAACAACTATCGTAACATCACCGCTTAGCGCACGTATATATAGAACGGGGATTCCCCGGGCGAAGTATTAACATAGATTGTATTAGGGAAAGTAGATAGGCAGCGCTTTAGAATAACATGAATGCAAGATGGCGCTACGATCAATACAGTGTAAACACATACCAAATTTTGAGTCAAATCAAACAAGTGGTTGAGCATCTGTTGGCATGTACTTTCAGACGTATATAAATGTGATAACACAAAAGCGCAGTGGCTTAAATATAGAAAAATTATAAAGTGATTTTGTGATTTATAAGTAAGATTTTTGTTTCGTCTAGTTAGGAAAAAAGTACCTTAAATACAAATTCGATTTTTGGATATTATTAATCACATGCGAGTGATTAATAGCCAAAAAACTCACTAACGATCACACGATAAATTCAGTAAACATGTTTAATTCACGCAAAGGTTAATATTTCGTAACTATAGTACGTCACAGTCAAGCAGAGAGTTCTTTGGTATAACACCTTTATTAGAAAGTATGCGAGAAATTTATGGGAAAGGGGGGGGGACCACTCCCGTTGGATATTTATTAATTAATTTTTTTTACTTCCAACGTCATTTGGAATGCCCAAAAACTGAATATTATTCAAAATAAGGCTGAGGTACAAAATCTGCAATTAAACATTAGGCCATGATAAATATTTACTTTATGGATTTTGTCCAGTAACCCGCAACAATCCACTTTGTTTTTTAAAATAACCCAGATTCAAGTGCTGCAAATTTTGTTACTTCAACTCAACCACTCCATTTAGTCCAGCAAATCTTTCTCTATCTCTATCTCTCTCTAGCTCCGACGAGCACACGTGCACTAGCACAGATCTGCACCACTTTTCCTTCCCAGAGAACCATTCCCATTTTTGAACGGCTGCCAAAGAGTTACGTGCGAATTGCTCACCCATCACACCACTTTTCATGGCTTCCCGCCACAAAATCTCTCCACCGTCGAGCGATCATCAAAACAACAAGAGGATAAATCTTTTCATTCACATCGGTGACGGGGGGGGGGGGGAGATCTAAATTTAATTGTGTCGACTAGAGAGGAAAACTCAAATCGGATTACAGGCGCACTAACACCTGCAGCTTTTAATTCGGGTGGATGAGGTTGACTCTAAATCTGTTGGTGGTGAGGAATTTTGGAGGGTAGTCAAAGGATTTCAGAGGATGCCGAAGGATCAGTTATTCCTGAAATGACTACTGAACGGAAATGAGGCACATTTGAGGTACTCGAGGGATCTCTTTCCAGTTTTTCTGGAAGCATAAAAGCCTTGCATTTTTATGAACTTTACGCTATCTCAATAAGAAGCCATTACCCTTGAGGCTGCTGCAACTTTAAAATACATTGAGCCTTCTGCAATGCCGCAGATATCGCACTAAGGGAAAAATTATTTAAAAAGAATATACAGTGGTGACCAAAATTGTGGACACTTTTGAAAATTTTTATGTTTTCCAACTTAGTATGTTTATAGAAAACGTAGCGTTTACAAAATGCAAACTCTTATACACCATTTTAAAGAGAATTTAATGCTAATTTTAATACAAAGAGCAAAATTCAAATATTTACAATACAAAAAAAGTTAAGCAGCAATAATTATCGAGATACATTAAATGCTGATGACTGCAGTGAGTTATCAATACTTAGTAGGGTAGCCTTTATTTTTTATTTCAGCTTCAGACTAATGTTTTATTGAGCTGACGAGAGTTTTAAGATCTTCCTTCGTTATTGCATGATGCCAGGAAATAATTATAGCCTCAATTAATTCTCTTTTATTTGATGATTGCTTCATATGTACAAGAGTTTTCAAATGGTTCCATAAGTTCTCAATAATTTTGAGGTTAGTACTGTTTCCTGGCCATGATAACAATTCAATGCTCTTTGTACTAAACCATGCTTTCAATATTTTTGCTGTGTGGCAAGGGGTTGAATCCTGATGAAAAATAAATGATGTATTGTTGGGAAAAAGATCACTGATGGAAGGTGTAAGTTTTGGTTCTTGAATAGTGTCAATGTATTTTCTTGCATTTAATGTCCCATCGATAACATGAAGGAGACCAACACCGTCTGCTGACATGCATGACCAAATCAGAACACTCACTGAGTTCTTCATAGTTGCCTGAATGCAGTCAGGATGTAACTCTTCGCCTATTCTATGTCTTATATATTTTCGCCATCACTACCGAATAACAATATCTTTGTTTCATCACGCCGTATAACTTGTGACCACTGACCACTTGTCCAATTAATGTGTTCTTTTGCCCACTGTAATCTTTTTATACGCTGCTGTAAACCGATATAAGGATTTTTTCGTTGAACTCTACCCCTTTTTCCAACATCTAATAATCTTCTCCTAATCGTTCTTGAATTGACAAAAATACCTGCATCATTCAATTGACTTTGGATGGCTATTGATGGCATTCTTCTATCTTGGAAACATAATCTTTATTCTTCTGTCATCAGAAGATGTGGTGCATCTTTTTCAGCCATTTCCTGCTTTGTTTTTTATTGAATTGGTCTTCTGATATCGTAAACAAAATTTTCGGACTCCAGATGTAGTCACTGAATCACCCACCTGTCTTGTCAGCATAGGAAAGAACCATATTCATGTAACAAAATAATCTTAGTTCTCTTTCTAGGTGTCCAATCTATTCTTTTATTTGATGTCATTGCTTCTTGACTAAATATTAGAAATATTTACAAAAATTCCAACTATATTTTAAAACGTTTAACAAAAATTCTAACTTGCTATTTGATTACATAAAAAACAATCTTCCTTCTACAGAAAAAAAGCACAATAATGTATTTAACTGTAACCAACTTTAAACATGATGTCAGCTTCCGCTAGCAGTTTATAACACTTGATTTGTTCCCAGAACAAGATGTACAAGTGATTTATCATTAAAGTTAGAAATTACAATCCATTTCATCACTGTGTCTGTTATTCAGATTAAAGTAAGAATACCTTTTTTGTATTGTAAATATTCGAATTTTGCTTTATGGATCGAAATCAGCATTAAATTCTCTTTAAAATGGTATATAAGAGTTTGCATTTTGTGAACGCTACGTTTTCTATAAGCATACTAAGTTGGAAAACATAAAAATTTTCAAATGTGTCCACAATTTTGGCCACCACTGTATATATATATATATATATATATATATATATATATATATATATATATTACATTTTCGTATACGAAATATAGAAAACATTGTAATGGTCGAACTCGAGATTTTGACGAATCTTTACGTTTCAGACATCCCTGAGTTCGTAAAAAAACCCACATTTTTGGCATTATGTCTGTCCACGCATTTGGTCTATCTTCTTGTGGCAAAAATACTCAAAGACTCCTTGAGCTAGACGAATGAAATGTGATGCACGATCTTTACATCAAATTTACAGATTTCTATCAAATGTGGAACAAAATCAGCACCGAAGAAGTTTCTCTGCCCGGCTGTTCGAATTTAAATTAACACGATAACTGCAAAACGAAGGGAGCTAGATGGATAAAATTCAGTATACAAATATTGTAAAAATTTGTCAAATTTGGAACTAAATCCAACCAAGGATGACTGTCTGTCGATCTGTACTTTCAGAAGCCTGTAAGTGCGATAGCTAAATAACGCAATCACTTAAATATATCAAATTCGATATATGATTTTTGTACTGCAATTATAATTCTGTGTCAATTTTTTTTCAATCAGTTAGGAAAAAAATGCGCCAAAAATAAATGTCCGGTTATTATTAACCTCATAACAGAGATAATCTTCAAAAAGCTAGCCAAAAATCTCACGAGGGATTCAGCAAAAATGCTAAATTCACACCAAAGGCTAATATTTCGTAGCTATTGTACGCCACTGCTATGCAAGGCTTTCTTTACGATAACACCTTACTTTGAGAATATGAGAGAAAATTTTTGGAAGGCCACTTTCTCTGATTAAATTTTATATCTATTACAGCACAAAGTAAATCTGTTGCATTTTCTTTGCTTCCGCTGATGAAAATGTGAACTATTTTTTCTTTCCTGTTTTTCTTTTATCAGTCCATTCTAAATTATATAAATATAATATATACAAAATGATGCTACAATTGGCCAGTAATTTCTTTGCAATTGAGCTGTAAGTTTCTACATTTAAATAATAATCATCTTGTATTTAAGTTTGAGAGAAATTCATTAAAAAGTAATTCATTCATAAATTTATATTTCAGTATATAATTAACGCTAAGAACAAAATATAAATAAAGGAGGATTTCTACTTTTTTCAAAGAATGCACTTTTTTGAATGCATAATGCACATTCTAACCATTCTAATTGCAGAATGCACATTCTAACCATTCTGATGCATTGTTAACTTAACAATTCTTCATTTGTTTTCAGGGCATATTTATAAATCCATTAATCCAATACATGATATTGGCAAACGATTTTTCTTATAAATTATAATTAAAAAAAAGGCATTACAAATTATGTTGCTTAAAATCCATGCTATGTTTAAAATCAATAATTAATCAGAAATGCATATAAATACAACAAATACCCTAGAAAACGGGGCGAAAATTTTATTCCGCCAGAAAGAATTTTGTTTAAAACTTAAACTTCAGCTTGTTTAGAATATTTTTTACAAAGTAATGAAAAAATATTGAGTTCTACACCTGATTTCTTTCTTAACATTTGCTTCAAAGGTGGGCCTGGTTCCAAAACCTGCACCCAGATTTCTCTAAAGGAGATGTGTCATTTTTTTTCCAGTGTTGAATAGTGCGCTGAATGAAGTGCAAATAGTGGTCTCTCAATCTACGTAAATAAGACAGACTCCAAAAGTGAATCTTTTTTTAGCTTATACTAAGATAAAATAAATTTAGATTTTTGTTCCAAAGCTTTTTTTTTCACTTCTAGACTTTTTTTTTCACTTGCAGAAAATACATTAGGTTCCTTTCATAACTGTATTTAAAAAGTTACTCTCACTAAAACATTTAAATACATTTATGAAAGTAATTAATCGATAAACTAGGATATATTTATCGATTCAAAGGATACAATATAGGAATATACAATTTTGCATCGTTGAAAAATTTGTGTGGGAATTAAATGAAACATTGAAGCGGTCGAAACTGAATGAATTTTGCTTCAAAATCGGAGTCATATCGAATTTTCAATACTTCTATTTTCAAATAATCAAGCGTCAGTTCTGTATTTGCAAGGAAATTTTTTTCAAAATGTTAAAGTCTTCAACCCGCGTTTTAAATTGTGTTTAAAAAATAATTAATCTATGTTTTTTAAAATAAAAGAAAGAAAATTTCAAATATTCTTATTTATAATTAAAAAATTAAAAGGTTTAAAAATTAAATTATGGGTGAACGATTCATTCAATTTTTTAGATGCTTTTATACTGTCTGAGTCACGAAAACATGTTACAATGAGTGTAAGAAGCTCACTATTAAATCAGATATGTGTCATTAAGAATCAATTCATTGCTTTCTTTCAAATTTTGCTATGAGATTACATCCTTTTTTAACTCTACAGAGTGTACAGTTGATTGAAAAATTTAACGGGTGTGGCACTGTTGAAGAGATCAAAAAGAGATCAAAAAGACCATACAAAGAGTTCCTCAACAAAACAGGTTTAAATCTGATAAATTAAATCGTAATCACCAAACAAATTTTTATTAAACTGTACAAAGTTAAAATATTGCTAAAAGTAATTTTCAATATCCATTTTTGTCCATGCAAAGACTTGAAAAAAAAATAATCTTATACCACAATAAGTATTAAATAACTAATGGTTGTGTGCAATACAATAATTAGTTAAATCTCTTGACATTGACCTAAATTTCTACGCAGAAAAAAAGTTTCACATTTATTCTGGTATGTATAAGTAACTTGCGGTTGCATGAAAGCTCTTTCGTTCTGAAAAAAAAATTGTATTTCACTTTTAAAAGGTGAGTTAAATGTAAGTTTTTGAGGAAATCAGAAACATATAATGAATTGAATTCTACAACCTGTATTATTTCCGTCAAAGCAATCAAAATAATGTATTTCAAACTAGTGGGTGCAGGCTCTGCAAAACGTTCTCGCATATTCTAGAATAAAAGTGTGATGCCAGAGAAGAACTATGGCATAGGCTTACAATAGTTACAAAAAAAAATCAACCTTTGGCGTGAATTTATTATTTTTATTGACTCTATCATGTCATCCTTAGCAAGTTTTTTGGCTATTAATGCGTTTAACAGTATTCAAAAATCAAAAATGTGTTTAAGACTCGTTTTTTACTACCAATTGAAAGAAAAATTATACATAAAACTACACATGTAGTCACAAAATTCCACACAAAATTCGATATATTTAAGTCTTAGCGTTTTTGAATTATCGAGTTTGCATGTTTTTAAAAATTCAAACCTGCTCTTGTCAGATTTGCCTCAGAATTTGATAGGTGTCTACATTATAGATTTTAAAATCTATACACCTGATTTTATTCATCTTGTTCTATTCATTTTGTAGTTATTACAGATGGACGGACAGATTTTATCTGAAAGGATTTTGTTCAAAATTTTGCAGAAATCTGAAAATTCAATATAAAGATCGAGTACCAAGTTTCATCCGTCTAGCTCAAAGAGTTTTTGAATTATATTCTCACAGACAGAAAGACAAATAGACAGACATTTTTAAAAAGTGTGCTTTTCGCACTCAGGGAAGTATAAAATGTGGAGATTCATCAAATTCTTGAGTTCGAATTTGACGATTACAATATTTTTTCTGCGTTACGTATACAAAATAGTAAAAATGCACAAAAGACAACGATTTTTTTTTCTTTTTTTCAAAATTGTTGTTATCGTATCTGCATTTTTTTTTTTTGCCGCGTTTTTATTTTTTCTCATTTCCGACGTATTTTACAGGGTCGGTCTTCTTTTTTGCACGCAAATATTTTCGTTTAGTGACCACACCCACGAGAAGAAATGTAAGACTAAACTGAATTCAAAATAAAGATCTCGATTCCGAACTAAAGAAAGAATTCGTAAAATAGAAGCTACGGCTCACGAACAAGTATTTATTGCTTTTTCATAAATGACTTCAGGACTTCCGAGAATTTCATTACGATTCTTATTTTTGCAATAAGAATTTACAAAAAATTTCTGATTTTATTTTCTTCGTGCTTCGCTTCTTGGCTACTATAAGTAAGAGGAGATTAAATGCGAAAAGTTTTTTTCATTATAGAAATTTTATTCTATATAATAAAATTTCTTCTCAATTTTTTTTTCTAGCAATAATAAGCAGCAATTTTTTTCTTATTTAATTTATATTCTTTTTTTTCTTTCACCGGCGTCCTGACATAGAGGTAGCGCGTCTTTCTCGTGCTCTGGGGTCGTCCTGGGTTCGAGTCCCGGTTCGGGCATGGTTGTTCTTCTGTGTTCTATCTGTGAGGTGTGTGAATGTGTCCCCCTATAAAAAGAGGTTGCGCAAGTGAATGTGACGCATGAAGTAGCTAAGACACTCACACGGCTTAAATCACTGACAGATAACTGTCAGTGGACTTATAAAGTACCGTACGTCACAACAATATATTCTTTTTTTGCTTCTTCACTACAGTAAAGCAGCGTTCACACAGGGGCAACTATTGCGCGCAATCGAATTGTCATGCCTACCTTGGGAACATCACGTGACTCCATTGGGTCAATAGCAAATGGTTGTCTCATCGGAACAACTATTTCCCATTGTCCTATTTCGATCACGTGATCTTTCTGAAGTTGTCGTGACTTACGATTGTGCGATAGTTTGCCTCGTGTGAACGCTGCTTAAGTAAACAGAGATGAAGAATTCTGAAATCTTATTCGATATACAGAAACTATTTTGTCTACAAAAAAATTTAAAATTTCCAAAACAAATTTTATAAATTGATATTCCACTGTATTCTCATGCCAATATTTTTTTCTAGATCACTGAAAATAATTGCCATAGTGCATTTTCGAAGACTATTTTTCCATTAGTTCTTATCCATGTGATTTATTAATTCTTTTAGAATTCAAATTTTGGATAGAGACTGATACTTCATCTTTGATTAACTGTCACGTGACAATGTTTACAAAAAAATCATCTTTCGCCGAGAAAGTATCGCAGAAAATGGAACATGACTCCGATCAAATTTTGGTAAGTTAAAACAATTATACTTCTTCATTTAAATAAAACTGAAAAATAATAATAAATATTTTTATTGTGAGTTTCGAAGCATATGATTTCATAGTCGAAATCAAAACATTTCAGAAGAGTATGAATAACATTATCTAAATAATAGTATATGTTTATAGATTCAAAGTAAATAGTGTACACGTGACCTTTTATAAATTCTCTAAAGCATTTTGAGAGGGTAAGTTAGTTTTACAACACAGAATACCTCGTATCATTACCAATGCTCCCTGGTTTATCCGGAATGATATTTTAGATAGAGACCTTAAAACTCCAAATCTCGATGGTTTCATCAAAGAACTTTCATGAAAATGTTTTAATCAATTCAAAACTCATAAAAATCCCACAATCAAAGAAGAAATTAACTATGTCCTCTGCAATGGAAAATACGCCTTATTCTACTACTAAATGGACTTCGCCACTCAAACCTCCATAACTTCATCCGAAATTTAAATTGTATCTAAAGAACTGTTTCAATTTTCACCTAAAGCGCTTTTAGAGCAATTTTTTCCCCCGTACTCAACTGACTCATCAATGGTACTTCTGTTTTTAACTCTGCTGCTAACTACCTCAAACTGATAAGTGCCTTAGGCACTAAGGCTCTTCATGCATCTAATTCAAGAGGGGGTGAGTTAGTTTTAGCAAGTATTTTTAAATATTTTCCTAAAGGATATTTTTGTTTTGTATTCATTATACGTTAATTTATGGCATTTATATATTCTATATTTTATGAATTGACAACCAATTCCATTCTACACGAACTTTTCTATTAGAATTATGTTGATTGACTAGAGATGTCTTTGAAGTATTTGTTGCACTTTTTTACCAGCAAATAACATGAAAAGTTTATTTCAAATGGAAATTGCACAGTCAAATATAAGAATTTACATCCAGGAGGGTTTACATGTATTATAAAGAATATTACATCTGATTTTGTCATCTGTAAATAGCTAATTTGATTGTTCCAACTCCAGATGAATTTACATACACATTATTAATCCCTTTATATTTATTTAATAACTAGCCGCCTTTGGCGACCAGCCGGTTCGCCAGTATTACCGCTCACTACAATTTTCAATTAAATATTTTAAGTAACTGGTCTCTTAATAGATTCTCAAAGAAAACCTTTTTAATCTTCAAATTTTGATTGTCATACCAAACTTATACTGTTGCTTAGATCGTTTCGTTCAATTTACTATATATATTTTGCTAATTTGTTGTCATTTCCGATAAAGCTTCAACTTTAATTTAAAGTGGAAATGATGAAATTGCAATTAATACAAATATATTTTTTAATAAAACCAAGCGTTTTATTTTATTTATCATCTTTATTGTTATTTATTTATTATTATTATTATTGAATATGAGTATTGGAAACAGAATCGCTCGGTATATAAGCCTTATGTGAACTACAAAATATTTTTCATAATTTATGTAATATCTCAAAGAATATTTCAACAAAAATTTCTCAGATTCTGCATAAAATTCAGTTTTTAGTTTTGCTTTCAAAATTTAGAAAAACTCAACATTTTCATAATCGTAGGCCAATTAATCTTGAGAAACCTGCGCGCTGATTGGCGTATTTTCTTTGAAGCGATCGATGGAAAATCTAAAATTATCCTTTTTTCATTGAATAGTGATATTCAAATTTTCATAAATCAGTCAGTTTAAGTGATTGATTTAGTTGATTGGAAATTAACTCTTTTTATTTAAAATATTAGTGTTTCAAGAACATTTTGTTAATCGTGATTTCCACAGCAGAAGCTTTATGTAAAATCAAAAATTCGTTATTTATTAGCGCATTTATTGAATCAAGTTACATAAATTATAATCATTTTCCATTTAGACCATTTTAGCAGGTCTGTGTCTTACTAAAGGTTTACAAATTAGTTGTGTGGCCCTGATTTGAATGGATATCCTGTTCATATTAAACAAAACTTGCCTTAAAATAAAACTGATTTATTGGATTAATAATATAGAGAGTGTAAAAGATCATAAAATAATTTTTCTTGAATTTATTTTTCATAAAAAAATAATACTTCTTATTTGTTTCATTTCCTACAGACGATTTCATTTCCAAAAAGATTTAATTTATTTTTAATTGGAACTTTAATCAATGTGATGGCAACACTTAGAAAAAAGCTATTTTTTTCCCATGAATGCGAACCGTGCTCGTGCAGCTTAAATTTTATTTTTATTTTGTACGAAAAAAATTGTTGAAAAATATAGTTAAAATATTTATTTAAAAATTCATTAAAAATAGAAATTTAATTTTAAGGTTAAAACATTGGTATCATTTAAAAGATAAATTTTTGATCTTTAACTTCATGTAAAAATCTTTTTTGTGCGGTAATATTTTCGCAAGTTGTAACAAAAACACGCCAAAATTTCGTTTAATTTTTGAATAAATAAAATTCTAATTAAAAATTCGAAAAAAATAACCCCCAGGTGCACATTCCCGACCTCCAAGGTATACACGTGCCAAATTTGGTAGCTGTAGGTTGAATGGTCTGGCCTGTAGAGCGCCAACACACAAACACACATTGAGCTTTATTATAAGTATAGATGATTTAGAATTATTTTTAATTTAATATTTGAATCTAGTATTTTTTCCCTCCAAAAATTACTGGCATTTAACCAATTCGCATTTAATCAATCAAGATTCATTTTTAACTCAACCGCAAAAGAAACTGACATTTTAAATCGACTGGTATGTTCATAACTCCTCCAAAATTTCCTAATTAATTCAACAGACGTGTTTATTAGCAGCAAGCCCGTATTCTATTTTAAATTCGATAAATAATACACACAGAAGAACATACTTCTTTTCAACGCTGTTAATTAAAAATTATAAAAATACCAAAGGGGTTAAAAATTTTAAAAATTCGTCATGAAAATACTAAGAACGTATTTTTCCTTCCTCATTATTTATCAAAATACTACTTACCAATGCAAATTTCGATTTAGACAGATACTTCATAAATATTTATTAGATTGGGCAAATGTTTTTCTAAAGTTCTCTAATTAAATCAACAGATGCATTTATTTGAAAGTAATTCATATTCTATTCAAAATGATTAGCAACCAAATGAAAGAATGAAAGAACGTACGTCGTTAAAACGCTGGAAGAAAAATCTTTTCAAAATGCCAAACGATTTAATAACAGTCCTTAAAAAACTGATTAATTATCGCACTAAAGTTATTCCTTCTTTTGGGTAATGCATACTTTCCAGAATCCCAAGAGTAAAGAATAGTCTATGAATAAATATAACTATGTTTTCTGCAGCCTAACCTTCCATTAACTTTTGTCGGTTTTTCGTAACCGCTTCATTTGTTAGACGGTTTAGCAGACGATAAGAAAGAAACAAAGTAAAATTGTTTTCCTTCGTGCTCTTGAAAAAAAGATGGCAAATAATATTCGCTGGCAAGAAGCCAAAAATGGTGCCTTCTCACGTATTCTCTGCTGTTGACTCACCTTCTGCTAAGTACAGTGAATAGCAATAAAAATAATTCGCTTCACTTGCTCGCGCTTCGAATAAATGAGGGAAAATTCCCACTCGGCCATTTTTGATGTAAAAATAGAGTTGAAAATTATTATTTTCATCCTGTTTTATGAAGTGGTTAACCGGATGATTGTCTTCCGCTTGTTTTCGATTATCTTAATTTTCTGTGGAGGTTCGAATATTTGAAAAACATTTTTATTTGAAGAATGAATTTTTTTTTAAATTTTATTATATGTAGGTCATTATCTTAATTTATAAACGGATATTTTTTAATAATAAGAATAAATTTATATTTCACAGTTAAGTAATTTCTGCTCAAAAGTAAAATTTCCATTTAACAGTTTATAGTTTTAGACGTGTAAGTTTGTGTATAGAAGTGTTAGAAGTTTTTAGAAGTGCAAGTTTTATTTAGTTATGTAAAAAAAATTAACAACTTTAAGTACCTGTATTCTGTAAAAACGAAGTTCGATAAAATCTGAGAATGGAAAAACAACTTTACCATAGTATCCAACCATTAATGCCGATCATTTTGAATTTCACTAATTTTCATGTTATAAACCTCTTAAAAAACTTTCAATGATTGAACTATTTAAATTTTTTCGTAAATGGTTGAATTAAATATTCAGAAAAAAACTTTCTGTATCAATTTTTCATTACTTTTTTGCTAAAATCTTAAACCTCTGAATCGCCCATCCGTTCGCATCAAATCATTGCTTTTCTATCTCATAAGCTAAAATCATTCAAAGACATCAAATTCCAGAAACAAAAATTTCATCTAATTAAATTTGAAAAAAGAAAAGCAGTTAAAGATTAATACTATTAATAATATGGTATCCATGAATTAATCATTATTTAAAGAGACTTTAAAAAATTTGTGACAAATAATGAGAAAACGTTGCTGATGAATAATTTAAATTAAATTTTTTTTTATCATTTCGTATACAAATTATACTGAAAAAGAAAGTACTGAAATTTTGAAAAAAAAATCCAAAAATTGATGAATCTCCCCATCATAATGAGTCTGAAAATTATATTTGGAATAAAATTGCAAAAATCCAAAGAAAGGTTGCTGGTTGAAATTTATTATGTGATATTTTGGCCCAAGTTGTAGATTTTTATAAAATTTTTAACTTAATCTCTCTATTAGATAATCTACAAACGCAATAAACTAGATGGATGGAATTTGGCATGTGGTTTTATTACTAGAATTTTATATCCATGTCAAAGATTCAATATGATCAGTAAATAGGTTGGCTCTCTGATGATTTTTATGTTTTTGAATGTGATAACTGAACTAAAAGGGTAAATTTCGTTGTTGTTTTTTTAAATTTTTCACCAAAATTTTAAACCTGTGTCAAATTTTAGATCTCCGTCCAAGGATAGACTATTTATTTGTTTATTTTTTCATGTACTCGTGAAAATTGCAACTTAAAAACATAATAAGCAAGATAAAATTAATACATAGCCTTGACTTCGCATCCAATTTGCGCACAATCGGTCAACGGGAAAGTCCAGAATTAACCGCGTTATTTTTTTCATTATTCATGATTATCTAATAGAAATAGAAAACTTTTCGTGTCGTGAAGTATGCGAGGAGGTCGAAAGGTGAACCTTCCCACTTGCTGATTATGAAAGGGTTTTATAAAAAAAGAGAGAGGTTAATAACATGAGATTTCTGGACAATAGCGGACATTGCCTTTTCGATAGGATATGTTCACCCCGTATTCTAAATCTTGCCGTTGATCTCATTTAGAGCTATTTGGCATTTCTATTTCAATTTTTTGCATAGAAAGCTTTCCTCTTGTCTTTCACGGAAAACAGAACACTAGAGCTAAACAACACGTGCTCAAAAAACACGTGTCTTTTCGATGCTGTGAATGAGGACAAAAGTAAGAGGTTTCGAACGCAGAATAAACCTTTT
The DNA here is from genome assembly GCA_026543865.1 of Argiope aurantia. Taxonomy (NCBI): domain Eukaryota; kingdom Metazoa; phylum Arthropoda; class Arachnida; order Araneae; family Araneidae; genus Argiope; species Argiope aurantia. The sequence continues at coordinate 230,502 of JAPMOR010082232.1, read as the reverse complement.
GATATATCGTTTGAAAATAAATATGAATTTTTTTAAGCCTCAAAATGCGAATTCATTGACATAAGTTACTGAGATAATTAACGACATTTTTTAAATTTTTTTTTTAACTATTGAATCTTTGCACTTGGAAAAGTAATTCGATGCATGATTACTCACTTAGTACAAGGGCTTGTTCATCGCTACGAAAAATAAATATATATATAACTGTTTTAAGTTGAATTCTCCGGTTTAATTAATTTGCATCTTCTTATTACTCTGCAGATATTTTTAAAATCAAAACAAAATAAATAAAATATCAAAATGATGCACCACCTTGAATGATGAGTGAGGGGCACCATCCCAGTGCAAAGGCTTAATTTAAGAAAATTTAATAAACTTCATTTTAATGGTTCTAAAGTTTTTTTCTCTTCAAATATATGAAATATTTCCCGCAGTTATTGTTAATTTTTTCTAAGCAGAATTGGAAATTGTAAAATATTTCGTAAAGAATGATATACTGGCAATGAAATCTGACTCGCATCAAAGGTGAAATAACACTATGTGACGTCATTAATAAATAAATAACATGGTAAAATAATCACATATGTAAAAAAATATTTTGTGGGTTTTGAAAGGGCTATTTTATACATCAATTTTACTAAACGCCAATGACACTGCCTTAATTTTTTGTGTGTAATTAAATCTGCGAACTCATCAAATTTTGTTATTAATTCAATAATTGTACAAAACTAATACTGATTTATGTAAGCTGTGTTTTGGATAATGAGGGTTTTGAAAAATATTTAGGCCTCAAACTCGAAATATTTCTGGTTTTGTAATCTTTTACGTAATCAGCTAAAATATTTTGAGATTTTTTTTTCAAAAATTGTTTATATATATATATATA
>JAPMOR010082232.1:211506-229516 GCA_026543865.1 Argiope aurantia | reverse complement strand
AGCGTAACATTTCCGAGCAGTTCACCTTAAAATATATTCCGCCTTAAAACATGAAATTCTGGTAAAAAAATTTCACAAACATTTTATGTTCACAAAAGACACTGACTTTTTGAGTCAAAGACCTACATAGGATTTACTGGAAATTCATATTATTTACGCATGGATTTCTCAAGAAGTGAAAAAATAGAAGTGTACTCAAAAGTACGAATGTGTAGGTCAATGCATCAAAGAGCGCAGATATTATACTTGCATCGATTCACTTTCCTAAATGTTTAAATCGATAATATTTTCTTTTCCTACAACAATCACCTAACAATAAGAATCGTCTCAATTTTATGACTGAGAAATTCACAGTAAAATTCAATATTCTAAATAGGTATGTGATCATAAAAAAATGGTTGAAAGAATATAAAAAAAAAGTTGTGGAGCAGAACGGAAAAAGACGCGATTTATCATATAAAGAGCAGACGACTTTCTGTGACAAGAGGGAATGTCAGCATCTAAATTCTGAAGAAGCCCAGCAAATAAAAATAACTTCGCGGAGTTATTTTTTTACGAGACGAATGTGGCTCGGGAAAGGAAAACTATAAAAAGGAAAGAGACGAATTCATTAACCTTGAAAGATTTTCTTGAGTTCATATTTTTTAATTTTTTCTGATTTTTTTTGTTTGTTTCTTCAGCTGCGCATATGGCATCAGACTGACAAGATAAATTTAATATGATATAAAATGTAGAATATGCTGCGGGGTTGCAAATGCGTTAGAATATTTTGAATGTTTCCGTTATTTTTTGCTAGGTACCTGTTCCAAAGTCAATTTCCAATCAATACAAATACTCTAAATGATTTTTGTTTTGGAATAGAGACGTGACAATTTCTTAAATTAAGTGAAATTTCTTTGTCATCAGTTTGTATAGAACTTTAAAGTAAAATAATCCACGAAAGTATTTAAAGGAATCCTTTGTAAATTCAAATATTCGAAATCAGTTTTTGTTGTTATAGCTAATGTGGACATTTTATAAAAATTCCTTCATAATTACCTCTAGCACTTTGAATTGGTATCATCAATTTTATTTGATCATCAAAAAGGTTAGGCATGGCATAATCTGATGGTCAAAACGTAGATGCGAACCCAATTCTACAGAAGAACCTTTGTGCATGTAGGCCTGACTCATGCTAAACCTACCTGCAGAAATTTGGAGAAGAGGTATCGGTACAGGTATCATCCCCATCAACAGACGATGTAACTTCAAAACAAAAATTGAAAAAAAAAATTGTTGAATTGAAAAAAAAAATTGAATATCTATTTTACAAAATATTTTTTTTTCTTCTTCAAAATTGAGCACAATGTCAAGCGAAAAAAAACAACATATTTGAACATATATAGCTTACAGATCAGAAAGTTATCCGTTCCTTTTTACTTTCTCATATATGGAATATAGAGAAAATATTGCAATCGTCAAAAAAATTTTAACTCGAGATTTTAACGAATCTCCACGTTTTAGACTTCTCTTGAGTTCGGAAAACAGATTTTTGGAAACTAACCGTCTACCTTCCAGTGACAAAGATAGCTCAAAAACGTGTTAATTTAGATAGGTATACAGTCGTTACACCAAATTTATAGATTTCTATCAGATTTTGAATAAAATCTGTTCAGAGGAAATAAATCTGTCCAGCTATTTGAATATAAGTTAGCACGATAGTTTCAAAATGAATGGAGATGGATAGATTAAATTCGGTACACAGATTTAACATCTATAATGTAGACACCTGTCAAATTTTGAGTTAAATCTAACAAAGGATAGACTGTCTACCAGTCTGTACTTTCAGAAACATATAAAAGCGATAATTCAAAAACGCGATGACTTAAGTATATCAAATTTGGTATGGGATTTTACGGCTACAAGTGCAGTTTTGTGTGAAACTTTTATTTCAATCGATGGAGGAAAATCTGCCTAAAAAAGAAATTCGATTTTCGAATACTATGCCAGGTATTAATCGCCAAATAATTCGCGAAGGATGACACGATAAAATTAGTAAAAATGTTAAATTCACGTGAAAAATATTTCATAGCTATTGTAGGCCAATGCTATGTAAGGCTTTCTCTAGCAAGTTTATTAGAGAATATGTGAGAAAGTTTTGGGGAAACTACTCTAGCTGGTTCTAAAAACAAGTTGAGATTTTAAAGAGCTACAGTTCTATAACAAAATCAAAGAAAAAACGAGTGATTTTATAAATCATAAAAAAATTTAACAATATATTTTTTGCAATATAAATGTAACCAGCGGGAGCGAAACTTTGAAACATACCCTTTTATAAAGGTAAATTTGTGCTTTAGAGGCGTTTTCCCTTAACCGAATGAAAGCAAAATTTGAAAGATAGAACTCCAATAGTTATTAGAATTAGTCAATAGTCATAAGTCAACAATCAATAGTCAACAGTCATTAGTCAATAGTCATAAGAACTCCAATAGTCATAAGAACTCCAATAGTCATAAGACTCCAATAGTCATTACATACTGAATTTGATATATTTAAGTCACTGCGTTTTTGAATTATCGCGTTTACATGCTTCTGAAAGTACACACCGACAGATGGTCAACCTCTTGTTTCATTTGACTCAAAATTGGATATGTATGCACAATATAGATGTTAAAACTATGTATTGAATTTTACCTATTTAACTCTCTTTATTCTCTTCATTTTGTAGTTATCCTATTAATTTATATTCGAACAGCCGGACAGGCAGACTTCCTGAGAATGGATTTCACTCACAGTTTAATAGAAATCTAGGAATTCGGGGTTAAGAACGTATCTAAAAATTTCATCCTTCCAGTTCAAAGTGTTTTTGAGTCAAATGACCTCTGTCATATATAGACAAAAATTTTCCATAAATGTGTTTTTCGAATTTAGAGAGATTTAAAACATGGAGATTCGTCAAAATCTCGAGTTTTTTTTTTTTTTTATGTTGATAGCAATATTTTCTCTATACTTCGTTTACGATAGAATAAAAAACGACTTTTAAATGGCCTAGAACGCGGGTGTACAATTTATTTTCATTGGAAAGTTTTATCACTTTCCTTTACAATAATGTAGTTTAAGATTTGTTATCGACCTTCAACTAAATAACGGTTTTGAAGCGACGTTAAGTATTCTAATCTTCTTTTAATCATAAATTAGGTTTAAGACATTCTGGCAAAGAAATTACTACGTAGTTAAAATTACAGTTGTGAATATTAATCTAAAGAAAGTAATTTATATGTTTTTGAAGCTCTTTGAACGTGTTTCGAAAATCGAATTTTTATTGCTTTAAATAACTATTTCACTATTTTAAAGGCGGATGTAATACCTATTTTAAGACATAAGTTTTAGATAACAACAATGATCATAACACTGCCAAATTGGATAAGAAATGACAAGTTTTTTTTTCAATAACAATAGGAAAGTTAATATTCTGTGAACGAAATCTCGTGTTTTTCATATACGTTTGTTTTGATTGAACCTCTCTTGACTTTTGTGACAGCTATTGATCGTATGTTTATAATAAATCACGCACATCCCACGTGTGATAATGGAATCTCATTATCATTCGCTATTCGAGTACAGGTGCACTGGCAACATACAAACAGAGAACAGTGTAGGACTGAAATAGAGAAAAACGTCATCAAAATCAGTGTGTCTAAAGTTTAAATGGGATTTCATTTTAATGGGATTTTTTTTTCTTTCTAAATTTTAAACAATCTGTTCTCAAAAAGACTTTGCATCACTTTTCAATAATTTTAATGTTATCTTCTGGATTGACTCAAATCAAATATTTGGTTTAACATATTTTAATAGAAAACAGCAGCACGTTTAAAACACATATAATATTCCCAATCTTCATTTATATTTCTTTCATATATTTAAGTTTCGATTCTATGAATGCCTTTACGAAAGGCTTTAGACTTGGATTTATAATCTCCATTTATCTTAAAATATAGGACAGGCAAATTTCGTTATTTGTGCAATTTCCACTGAACCACCTGCACGTGTCTCTCTCTCTGTGTGTGTGTGTGTGTGTTATTTAACCTGACTTAGAATTTTCTAATCTATTTTATATTATACTTATTTTCTAATCTACTCATTATCGATGACAATATGTTATTTTAATATTTTTGAAATAAATTATCAGTCGATACATTAATTTATTCAAATTTCGATTCCATTAAAATGACGCCTTCCAATTAGGAATTTCTGAAAAAAAATCATTTCGAAACGCATAATTTTTATAAACATTATTATCATAAATTATTTATATAATTATATCATTATCATTTTAAATTAAAGATTAAAGAACGGAAAATAATGAAATTAAAAAGATTTCCAGATTTTAATATATATTATTTTAAAACCCGTTTTTATTAAATTGATGTATTTTGATTAACATTTAGACACGGAATTTATCAAGTTTTGAAAAATACTAAGTAGATAAATTTAAAATTCTCTATTTATCTCTATTGGAATGTTTATATTTTTACGATATGAACCGAATAAGTATTCTTCGAAGCGTATGTTTATATTAATTTAAATAAATGCGCGATTTCTAATCGTATTCTTGAAAACATATTTGTTTATTTAATAAATCGGAATATAAATATTGTAAGTATAGTGAATTTATTTAACTGATAAAATGTCATAGTTTATGCAATTGCCGTTGATGATTCCTGTTATTTAATGTATATAGGATTGTTAATTAATCTATAGATCCATGTGCTTTCTTATAAGACAATCATTTTCAGAATTTTTGATGCATTCAACCATTACTATACTATATTCAAAACGACAAACTCATTTATATATATGGTTTGAATCAATAATGGATATTTCTTCCCATATATTTCTTTCACTTTCTTTATTACGAAGATCGTCTAGACATTTGTTTAAGCAACGATAATGACACACGAAAGGCTTAATTTCGCTGTTTATTGAGACGAAGGTTTATATTCGAAACATTCATATAACGAACTGATGCAAATAATCGAAGGATTATTATTTTTTATTTTCATGATTAACTTTTCATTTTTTTCATGGAATAACAGCAGTTGATTATATGGTAATCTGTAAATAAAATGGTTCGATTTTCTATGTTTCAGCCTGGGATAATGGTTATGGAGTTAAAAAGAATCTAATAAATATTTTTAATTAGAAAATAATTAACAAAATATTAAGAAATAATAAATTAAAGTTTTCGAAAATGAATAAATTAGGTTAAGTGAAACGAATGTAAGCAAAATATTTGCACGTTCCTTTTTTTAGATTGATTCATACACATATGAATTGTATAAAGTTGATCATATTCTCCGGATTGTAAAATTTAGGAAGACAAATTTAAAAAAGTGATTAAAAATGAAGCCCTTAAAAATGAACTATTCACTTAAGAGTTAAAACGGATCAATCTAATTCATTTTATACAAACTATCTCTAACTAATCCTGGACTTTTAGCGAAAATAGCACATAGAGTCACAATTTAAAGGTGTCCCTACAAATCAATGGTTAATAAGTTTATTTTTGAGTTAGTAACCATTATCAGTCCAAACATTATCATAATAAGATTTATAACAGAATACTTTGAACCATGAGGGAATGAAGATGCTGCAACAGAAATATTAATGAACACAGATACAGTTTACAAATGGAATCAAACTATGCGAGTCTTCAACTTTTTCCGCTTATCAAATTAATTTTACACCTAATATCTATATCCACTAACAATCTGGTGATATTCCTTTCTGAATTTCATCATTCAAAGGAAAAACAGGAGAAAAGAAAACCCCATAAACCTCTCGACAAGGTTTTCAAAAAGTACGGATTTAAACTGCTATTCGCGTATAATAGCAGATGGCATTTCGCTCCACTGTTTGTGAAAGTAGCTGTCGTCGGATAAGTAGTACCAATTTCTTCTGTTGCGCAATCGCAGTAATAAAGTTCATTCTTCCCATTCCACAATTTGTGAAGAGCAGATACTGTCCCGAAAATGACATTTTCTTGGCTTCCAGTGATGATAAAAGCGGAGTTCTAAGCCTTTCACTGTTGCAGAAAATTCTTGAGTGAGCCTGAAAATTGAATATAGTTTAAAAATAAAAGAATAATTGAGAAAAAATTAATTAAAATTATTGAAAGTAAAATTGCTTCGATAATAAATACGACAGTATCCCCGGTAAATGTGTATTTGTTTTAAATTTAGAAATCTATATTTTTTATTTTTCTATCGTAATTCATCAAATCTTATAGACTAGAGTAAGAAATACCAGGAAAATAATGATTGATAACATTTATTATGAAGTCTTATTTTATTTGAACTTAATTCATTAAAAATTAATTATTTTTGTGAAGTACACATATGAGTCAGAAATATAATTACTGCTTTTAAATGCCTATTAATTAAATTATTCAAAATTTATTTAAAAAAGAGGCAAAAATTTTAAGTTACGTCAAATGAGTTAAGCGAATTGTAACAAAGTTTACAGTATTCTACAGTTACTATGGAACCGCCACTGATACATAGAACTTAACGTTGGGAAATTCGTCGTTAATTTCTGTAGTTTCTCATAATCTACTTTTATCTGCCTTAAATATCTTTTAAACACGTGATTCAATAAATAACTAATAAAAAAAATTATGGCACTTTTCCGTTTTTAAGAGCCGTTGGCGACAGCTAAATTATTTTCGCCCAATCGCCAAAAAAAAAAAAAAAAAAAAAAAAAAAAATCGTTAAAAAAAATTCCAACAGTTCGGCAATTTTTTTACGGTTCTCGGAAACAGAAATTATATTACGACGGCCGTTGGCGACAATTAGATTCTTTTCTCCAAATTGTCAACAGAAAAAAAAAAAAAATCGTAAATAAATCGCCAACAGTTTGGCGTTTATCTTACAACCCTCGGAAGCGGAAAAGTACCAAAATTATGTTTATTGTCGATCTCTTTTTAGATACTTTTTTTTGGTCTAATTTAAATATTCAAAAAATAAAATTACCATTGACATCGATCATGCATGGAAACCTTACAGTTGTTCTAAAACCCAGATGGTCGGAAATGACATGCAAAACCATATCTAATTTAAATATTTTAAAAGTTCACGTTTCCAAAGCGTATCTGCACGAAGGAATCTCGAATTTCACTGCGCATTTCAAGTAATCGTCTGTCCTACCTGCAAATGAGTCATCTCCTCAAGAGCGCAGTCGAACGCAGCAGAAAAATCAATACCCACTTCGAATTAAGCGTGTTTGGAGAAAAAGCACATGTTTGCTACAGCTCTCTATTGTTGCAGGAAATGAAAGGAACAAAAAAGGAGTCTATCTGCCATATGCAAATGAAGGGAGAGCGCGTTATAATCTATTCAAGGCCAAGGTCATACAAATAATCATTTGCGTTGCCATGGCAACCATAGGAGAATTTGTCTGAGAGAATTCCCGACGGGCAAAGGAGGGTTCCGAACGTTCCCTCTCCGTACCCCTGTTGTCATCCACGGTGTTGTATTGTTTTCATAAGGGATCATTAGCAAATGAAAATATCACGAAGATTAACTTGAATATAATCCAAGAAAGATAACGAGGGAGTATTTCGTGAAGTTATATTAGATTTAATAGAACTTATTAACCACAAGTTGATACACTCAACTTTGCTCGGAATGGATAAATTTTCATGCTTATCTATACTAAAATAAAGATGAATATGTATGTGTTTGCACATGTTGGCGCTATACGTGCCAGACCATTTGGCCTACAGCTGCCAAATTTCGTACATGTATTAAAATTTCGCACATATACCTTGGAGAAGGGGAATGTACACCTCCAGAATGATTGCTCTTTGAAATTTTATTTAGAATTTCAATTATAAATTAAGCTGAATGTTAGCATTTTCCCACAATTAATAATTTCAAAAAATAATACTGAACAAAAATGAATTTTACGCCGTTCTAAAATTCAAAAAGCTGCTTTTATTAACGTTAGCAATTTAATTATCATAGAATTTTTTTGTTGGATTTTTAATTTTTAAAAAAGTTTATTATCTTATTTCTTGCAATAGATTACAATGTTATCCTAAGTTTCAAACCATTTTCTTTCTTTCATCAAATATTTAGCCATGTGATTTTCTTCCATTGTTGAAAGGCAAGGAAGATGGATTCTGTTTAATATTTGTGTCTGTATGCTTTACATGTCAGATAAAGAAAATGAAATTACATTATAGCAAAATATAGAAGATGGATGGGCCAGATATTTATTTTTTTAATAGCACGTGATGTTATGGGACTGTCTCCATTAGAAAACTTCATGTACACAATAACTAGAACTAAAGCAAGACAATTAAAATAAAAAAAAGATTCTAATATCAAATAATTTGGCGGAATCATCGGCGTGAAGTTATACCTAAACAACTGATCTGAAAACAAATATAACCAATATTTTTGGCGAGCTAGTTGGCCGTCTGAGGCGAATAGTTATTAAATTAAAAAAAAAAAATTGGAACGAAATCTTCATTGAAGTCTTCCTTGTGTTTCAATATTTGCGAGCAGTACTTTCAATATTTACAGCAAATGACAAAGTTTAAAGTTATAAGATCAAATCAGTTGTTGTCGACTATATGGTGAAACGTCATATGCCAAAAAGAAAAAAAAAATGATAATATATTTATTATAGCTCTAGGTGAAATTACAATACGAAATAAATATTTAATAAATAAATTATTTAAAAAAATAAATATTTAAAAAAACATTGGTAAAATATTTATGCAAAAATTCTTATATAAATCAGTATTACAATTTTTTTCGTTTACAAAACTTTAATTTTAATTAAAATGGGAACATCAGTTTCATCTGATTTTTAAAAATTATTGATAGTTAATTTTTTTAAGTTACGAATTAATTTTTAAAGAATAACATAAAATTTAATGAAACATTATAAGTGATCGTCGGAAAAAAATAATAAAATAAAATAATTTTAAATATTTATAATATTCTATTGCATTGTAAATGGTAACTTTTAGAATTAAATAATCTTTTATGAAAATATAGATTTCAAATCAGGAAAACTTCACTTTGAATTTCATACTTGAATGAATTAAATATATCTTATTTTATGAAATGACACGAAATTTTTGTTTATATTTATTGGTATTCGTGGGTAAAATTTTGTAGTCTCTTATGAGGCTTGGACTTCTATTGCAAGTAAGCCATTGTTCATCTTACTTTTATTTATTTAAATAATTATGTTTTAAAATAAATATTGCTTGCCGCTTTATCCAACACGATCTTACTGAATTGAAGAAAAAAAATTACTGAATTAAATATGCAAATGTTTTTTATATGTTATTTTAGATTAATTGTTTATTATTAAATATATTACAGGCTCATTAAATAAATTTTTTGCACTTCTCTACCAAGTGACGCCATAGTTATAGAATCAAAATTTAAATAACCCAATCAATTAGTTGATAATAAAGTTCTAAAAGCATTAAAATAATGTTTAATAATCGATAATATACATATGAGTAGAACTTTGTTCTATTGTACCTGAAAGTAAGTGTAAAATAAATTGTAAAACTTGTTTGTATAATCGTAAAACAAGCCAAGATAGAAATTAAAAAAAAAAAAATATCACGAATTCAGTAGCAGTTTACTAATTAGGTAGCTTCATTTGACCGAAGGCCTGAAGGAAGGGGTAGTAGGCAAGTCCATTAAAAAATGTCATTAGCTCAATTGCTATATAGATAAATTTATGGAAACCATAAATTTTATGAATTTTTAAATATAAGGATAATGTTAATGTCCCTATGTCTAATATGATTGATTCTTATCTCCTTCGTCACATTCACTTAGTTATCATCATATTAATGAACATAAAGCATATGCGTATTCAGTTCAGGCGTAGATGCCATTCAGTTATGAGTCATAAATAAATAAAAACATATGCACTTTACAAAAATGCTGAAATGAAAAATTAACCTAAAATAAATTATTAGTGTGATGATTAGTAAAAAAGTGTTGGAATATGAGATAAAATTGATCAGTTTATTAAAAGAAGGCTCGACCTCAAACCACTTAAATCAGTCATTGTAAGATTTGTCTCTATTTTTGCTTTTAAACAATTAATTCTTGGTAAAAAATATTAAATTTTTTTTAGCAAGATGTCTTCTGAAGAGAAATTCTTTCTCTGCGCTTGTTATAGCAGTTCAGCCTTTTAAATTTTTTGAGTATTTTGCTTTCCTCTTAGTCAAATGATTCAATTTGATGAATTTTTATGGACAATCTCGGCTGTTAAAATATTAGAAAATTGATGAAATTGCATTAATTTTTCTTTCTAATTCAAATATTAATCAAATGTATTTTAGCGTAATTGAGTATTTTATGTTAGAAGTTGAAGATTCGAGGGATCTATTCACAGAAAATTTATTTATTGCTGTAGGCTTCATATTAGTCCAGAAAAAAGGATATTCATGTCAAAAATTATATCTGTATTGGAAGGAAGATTTTCTTGCGATCCACGTAGGGCGCCAATGTGGTGGAATGTAGATTATTATGATCTGTGCAGGAAGCAACAGGACGAATGTTATTGGAAACATTTCTTTAATAATCACATTCACACACTTAAACATACACTAACACAAAGACAAGACATTCACGCGCACGGCTTTACAGTTCAGCATCACATCTCATTCTAATTACAATCGCAATGCACTATGGGATGACATATGGGATGGACTAATCAGGCATCGCCATCTAGTATCCAAAAGAGAAGATAAGAGTGATGCAACTGCTACATATCTATATGAAATAATATGAGTGTCCTGATAAAGTCTTAAAATTTTTATTATTTTTCAATTTAAATTTTAAACAACGTGACTTAACGTAAACTCAGTATGTCATGCGAAAAATGACCCAATTGCAGATTTTAAATTAAGTGGGGGGAAGGAAATAATATAAAGCATTCATGTGTCTTAAAATATAGCATTTAATTAATGACTAACTTTGTTATGTGTAAAAGCAGGAGATTCAGTTGATTCATTTTTGAAAATAATTGACATAAAAGTTATTTTTAACTCAGTTCATTGTTGTAATTAAGTCTTATTCATATCAATTAAGGTGCCAAATTAAATTAATTGCAAACAGGATTAATTAAAGCCGATGTGAAAATCTCTTTTGTTGTATTGTGATGGCAACGACGAAAACGTTTCGGCTGTACGTAGTAGTTCTTCGATTTTATTTCGAAACAATATTATTTTAGCATTTAAAACTCACATTCATATACAGAATATAAAACATTTCTCAAGCAAATAATTAAATTCTGAAAACTATTTGTTTGGAGAAAAAAATACTATTTTATTCATTTTGATTATTTGCATAAGACTAGAATATTTTAGTATTATGCACTATTTTACACTTCAGGTACTTAACGACAGGAGACGCTCTTCACAAACCATTGATTTTTATAATGTTATAAAAAAACGTCCCATCTTTTATTTAACTTTCCATAACCTTCTGTTAATTTACAACTGAATGCATTTCCCCTTTTGACGTCATTCATTATTATAGTCATTCATTACTATTTCATTATTAGTTTTCGTTTTATTTCTTCGTGGTTCAGTTCATTTCACTGTTGAAATGACAATAGCATTGTTATATGTTCCCCATCCATTGTTCCAATGAAATACACTCATATTAAAAATCTGTCAGACCGTTTTCACAAAGCTGATTAGCTATGCTTCATCGCTATTTTTTAACCAAACGATTTTATCGCTTCGAAACGCCAAAAGATATTTTATTCATGGCAGTAGGAATATTAAGTGTTCAAATCATCATCATCAAGCTAATGGGTTACGAAACGTTAAAAAAGTAAAAGGTTTTGAAGAAAATTGTACTTTCCGTCACGTGATAACATTAGTTCAAGGAGCTATTTTGGTGAGCAGTTTTATAATACTAATAAAAGTATTCGGTTATTGTCTTGCGAATTCTATTTCGATAGATAATTTTATCGTTTCTTTTACTACTTTTTTTTCAAAATGATATTTTTGCATAACGACAATCTGAGATGCAAATGAATATGAATTTTTTTTTCAATGACAATCTGTGAGGTAAATGAAATTTTATAATTTATAATTATGTTCTGTGAAGCTGAGCACGTACTTCAACCAGACGGGCAATTGTAGAATTCTTTATTATCTCAGAAAGCAATGAAGATCTGAGAAATTAGTTTCTGTGAGTGAATTTATGTTCAGCCTAATGAATTTATTATGCAAGTGTCTCTTAGTTAAATGGATATAATAAACATATCTTTCAGATCTCTTAGGTTTTCATTGAACAGTTGAATATGCATCCAAATTTAAATTTAAGAAGATTTTAGAATTTTATGTGTTAAGAATAGGATTTTTAAGAGTCTCACATTAAAAAAGTTTCTATTTTTTTAAATTTCTGTAAATATCTTTACTGTTATAAATTTATAATTCGCTGTTGCTTATGAACTAATATATTCATCGCTAGATGAGAGAAGATATCATAATACTTCAAAGACCATAAATTATTATTCATGAAAGACATTATCATTTGTAAAAAGCAGCATAAGATATCATTTAAAAATAAAAATAAATATTTTTTCAGTTCGGTATTTGTGCGTAATATTGCTATAGCAAGAAACTTATTTGTTCGGTAGGTGTCAGCGAATAAAATCTACCAAGTTGGATAATGAAGAGCGGTACTTCATTCTCCAAGAAAACATGAATCATAAATATCAAAAATGCAGGTAAGACGTACATAAAGAACAACACTTGTAGAAAGTAACAAGCCGACAGCACATTACTATTAGAAAAATAATAAATATGTTCAGAATGCAAAGCTAGAAAGCTCGCTCAGCAAGCACAACTCTAGAGAGAGAATGATTCCTAGTATGAGCACCTTGCCTTATCAAGTCTCCCGAAAGGCATGATATCACAAAGAATTCTCCAGAAGAAACTTCGAACCTCGGTTTCTAATAGAGATTAATCCATAATTCTTGCATTTTCTAGAATATTTTTGTCGCCAAATTTATGCCACTGGATTATTATTCAACACCCATTAATAACCCCTGTAAGTCTCCCCTTTAAGACGTAAAAATATAATGGCATATAAATATATGATATGGATTCCTACGGAAAAAAATTGCTTCATTTAACAAAAATTTCGCATTACGAGTAAGATTCGGGATGGTATTATGCTTGTCAAACGAGGTTCACCGTATTTCGTCAACTAAAAAATAAAAGTTCTTCTAAAATGAAACGTGTTTAAACGAAATCAGATTCAGTTATAAACAGGTGCATGTTGTTTTTGGATATAAATTTTCTTTGCACATTTATTGCATCATAATAAAGAATGGCTCTCGCCGTCAGAAAGAACTCCAGGTGATAGGAATAACTAGTTGTTGAAATTACCTTGCAGATGAGCAGCTATTTTCGTGCCGCGGAAGTGGAATCTTAATTAAAAAATACAAAGCTCACTTTGTAGATTATAAGGAAGATATCTTCAGTTAATGAATGGGACTTTGTTATTGAAGTACTGCCTACTTTCTTTAAAAGCCTGTTGATACCTAGCTTTAAGTAAAACTTAATCAAGATTGCTTCTGGTAATTGTCATGAGTAAGCACGAATAAAAATATACCCGAAAAATTTGTGCGAAACGTAATGAATAACAAATCCATTTTTTTAACTCTATTGTTTTTTGGAAGGCAACAGTGGATAATATATTTAAGGTGATATCCACCTACATGAAAAAATTGTAAGCGCGAAAGTTCTTTAAATTTTAATTCAATTAATTAGAAATTAATTTTAATCCTATTTTGAAATAACACGAATTTTTTATGGGACGAATCTCATAGTTTTCAATCTTGATCAGAGTAAATCTTGGATACTTTTTACAAACATTCGCACCACACCAGTAGGAGGACATGGGCTTCGCCGAATTTAATGAACATCGAATCCGTTTACATTGGAATCGGGTTTCTAATCTGGAACCCTTCAGCTCCAAAATAGATACCAATGATCACTAGGACACAGAAGATGACACTTCTAGAATTCGAAAGAACAGTTTTGTCGATAGGTAAACATTTTTGAACTCTATTCCTCCTTTTTGCTTTTCAGGCACATTATGCGCCTTATATGTTTTTGTCTTATATGTAACCATTAAGGTGTATACTTATAAAAATAAATATTTGTATACGTTTACGGTGTTCAGACAAATAAATATAAAAATGAATAAACTTGCAAAATCATTGCTTTTTCGGAAGGGAACTTAAACTTTGGTACTCATTAATTTTATCATATTATAATAATACATGATCCAGTCACATTAATGTGACCACCTGTCAAAATCCAGAATAACCACCTTTTGCAGAGCGGACAACTGCCAGACGTGCAGGAAGAGAGTCTATTAAGTTCCTAAAGGTGTTTGTTCACTGGGATGTTGAGCCATGGCAACTCCAACTTACGGATTATTTTTTCCTCTGTGAGTTCCGGACTACAGAACAGTTTCTAGAATTTTTCCTACATGATGCAAATTTCTGTTTCAATAGCTTTCTTCAACTGAATTTACTAACAGAGTATTCCCCCACACAAAAAATAAAAATAAATAAAATATTTTTACGGAAAAATCCGTCCGATGGGTGTACTGTGCTAAGTCCAACAAGCTGACTGCCGGGAAATGGCGCTTTGTTTTACAGAAAACAGTTAATGAAACCTACACAAAACAGTACTTGCAGAAATGAACAACATATAAGTAGCAAAGGTTCAAAGTGTTCAGAGAGAACTTGCTGGAGAACAGAACTGCAAAAAGAAAATTCACTCGAGTATTGGCCTCTGTGAACTTGATTGACTGCTCTTTCGTCAATGCATCTATGCTTTTACAACTTTCTTGATAGGGTATCGAATGTTTTAGAACAAATGCTAGAACTCGAGTCCTCATGGTGATATCCCCAAGATTCTCGACTATCGGAAATCTTCATTTTTATTGAAACAATCGCCAGATGATGGCCGAATTTGTCGCAATGGTTGGAGAGGGCATTAACCCGGTATCTAGGTAGCATCCTTTAGAGCTATCTGCAATTCTCTCTTTCTCGATAGTAGATTTACGGTGCAGGGAAACAATATTACGAATTTGTAACATCATAAAAAGAAGATAATATAAAAATGCCACTTATTAAATCATTTCTCATATCAAACATGAATTTTTTTTTCATCTGTTCATATTTATTGATTATCATTAAACCTTTATGAAAATGTAAAATAAAATTTTTAAACTTAGAAAAACTACTGTTCAGAAAAATGAATGCAATAAAATTATGTTTTTATGATTTGGAACCAAATTCTTCTAGGAGTTGGCCCATCTATTGGTTTGTGTTTTCACGAACATGTAAACGCAATAATCAAAAACGCTGTAGCTTAAATATATGAAATTTGGTATATGATTTTTGACTAAAATTGTAGTTCTGTCTGAAATTTTAATTCAAATCATTTGGGGAAAAAACGCCCCAAATACAGAAACTATTTTCTGGTTTGTTATTTAACAATGTCCCAGCGATCAATCGCCCCCCACCAAAAAAAGCTATTACTTAACTATCGTTTGTCAGTGGCATACGGTTAAAAAATACGGAAGTAATTTATTAAAGTGTATGCGCAAATGTTTCAGAAAGACCATTCCTGCTGGTTTACTATTCTTTAAAGTCTGACCAGGCCAGATGTTTTGGCAAGGATGATGAGTGTCGGAGGGCAGTGAGTACGATTCCGCATATGCCAAAAAGTGTGAGCTATGAATAATCAACATGAGCCTTGGCCTTTTGGCTGGATGGAAATGGAACTGAAAATTTTTATTGAAATTCTAACTTCCTGGCTTTTGAAAAAAATTATTGACTATAGAATTGGTCGATAGTAAAAAACCCATATAGATATTTATATGTTTTTCTCACGTACTTTATTATTTTATATCAACTTTTTCCCCCCTTAATTTCATTTTTTTTTACTATGCATTATTTGATTCTATTGTTTGATATTCTGAAAAACCTTAGAGTAAATGAATTGTTTATCTGTTCTAGGTTTTGCTCTTTAAAGCTCTACGACTTTCTTTGTTCTCATACCAATTGAGCCTCTTCGCGCAAGGGTCAGTCGCAAGGGGGAGGGGTGGAGGTCTTTTATGCATACTTTGATCATCGGCAATTCTGGATGAAATGTTTGTAACAATACTGAAAACGATTTAAGTTTCCTTACAACGATAAAACGTATTTTTGTAAAATCTACTCAAATATTTTTTTAAATTATTTAACATTAAACCTAAAGTTATGCGGCAACTGGATTGGCAATACTAGATTCTTTTTTTTTTTTTTCAGTTTTGTTAGTGCTTTTTTTTTCAATTATGGTGGGAAAACGTTTCTTACGTTGCTTATGTTTAATTAATTGAAATTATAGTTATTCCAAACAATCGCTTGACGGTGCACATTCTCACTTTCTAAAAAATATTTATGCAGAAATTTCTAGTTTTCTAATGGTTTGTTTTGTAATACACCAACACGAACGCTCGCGCGAGCACACACACATGCACGCAGACGCATACACATTTAAAAAAATTTTTTAGGAGAGTTTGATTGGATATATTAATGGAAAAATAGCTTATTTATTATATTAATAGCTATTATCATTTCCAACAACCAGTATCCTTGTTCGATACTGGTATATACTGGATAAAAAAATTTTTTTAATCGACCTTTTACTTATACTATATTCTAAACTACAATGCTCAGTATCAATTCTCCTTCTTTGTTTGTTTGCTTATAGATGACACAAAACTTCGTCGCCATAGTTTTTTGCTTTTTCTGTATTTATATTTGACTAGTCGTTCTACCTGCGGCTCTGCCTGCATTTATTTGTTTATTAGGCGACCAGCTGGTTCATCGGGAATATTGGTTACATTTGATTTCAAATAAATCGTTTAGATGTAACTTTATGTCCATCATTCCACCAAATAGGCTGACAATAAAGCCGTGTTATTTTAATTGTTTTACTTATTGTGTACATGACCTTTCTAATAGAGACTAGTACCATAACATCATAGCTTTAGCTTTATTAAAAAATGTAAAGTTCTGTTTCAGCTATCTTCTAAATTTTATGTCTTGTGAACTACACATTTGTAAGCAAAACTCTCCTTCTCTAGCTTTCAACAGTGGAAGAGAATCAAGAGATTAAATTTTTGATGGAAAAGGAACATTATTTGAATTTCAGGGCAACAATATAATTTATTGACAAAAAATAAGGCAAAATTAAGAAAAAAATTGCCGAAATTCAGAAGAAATTTACACGGTCATTAAATTGGTATCATTAAAAAAACTATTTCTTAAATTTTAGAACGGTATAAAATTTATTTTTGTGTAATAATATTTTATAAAGTTATACAGTCATTAAACGCTAAAATTCAGCTTAATTTTTAAATAATTAAAATTCTGATCAAAAATTTGAAAAACTCGCTTTAAGGGTCACATCGTTACTTTCCAAGGTACATATGTGCCAAATTTGGTAGTAGTTGATCAAACCGTCTGCCCTATGTACAGTTTTTGTATTCTGCCCCTTAACACATTTTAGAACCCTCAAACTTTGAGTAGAAATTAATTAATTAATTTAAAGATTTCGGATAAGCAATCACTCTTTGTCTCACTGTCTATCACATATATGTAAAGCTTACTTGGAATTTCTGCTATAGAGCTCTGCAATGTATATTTAATCGAGGGAGGAAAATTCTAAGCTAATACTAATAACATTAAGAAATTAAATTTTAAGTGAATAGAATATTATTTCTGAAAGAAGCAAATCTAAAAGAAGTATAAAGAGTATAGTTGCAATAATATAGGCAATAATGACGGAGGATTCTGATTACATCGGTGTACTTCAAAGCGAAGAAACTATAAAGTTGGAGGAAGAACATTTGTGAAATTTTTCCATTTGTTGAGGCTGAAGACATTGTCAAAATTTTAT
>JAPMOR010082232.1:187763-206506 GCA_026543865.1 Argiope aurantia | reverse complement strand
CCTGAGTCTTTGAGTTATCACATTTCTAAAGGTGCAGACTGACAGATGGTCCATTCCTCGTTGAATTCAAATCCAAATTTGATAATTATTTACACTCTACGTAGATATTAAATCTCTGCACTTGAATTTCATCCAGCAAGCTCTCTTCGCTTTGCAGTAATTGTGTTAACTTATATTCAAACAGCCGGATAGACAGACTTCCTCTGAATGTTCAGAGTTCGATAGACTTCTGGGACCGGGATAACCTGGTTGGTAGGGCGTCGGGTTCGCATCCCTTAGGTTGCGAGTTCGAACCCCGCTGGCTGTCGAGAGTAATAAAACAAGGAGCACTTGATCAAGGGTGATCGTTCTCTGATTCAAGTCTAAATTACGGTCTGTGGATGAGTGAATGAAGTCCGCCCCGTAAAAAGGGTTGTGACGTGTAGTAGTTAAGTCGTTCTCTTGGTTCCAGATACCGCTACTGAAAAAAACAAGAGACATACCCTTGGCTTAAACCACAAATGACTTCTTAAAGTCAGTGGGATTGTCTAGACAAGAGCCATTAGAAACAACAGCAACAACTTTGATAGAAATTTAGAAATTTGATGTAGAGATCGTACACAAAATTTCATCCGTCTAGCTCAAAGTGGTTTTGTGTTATCTATGTCACAGAGAGATAGAAGGACAAACAGAGAGTCATAATTCTACAATTGTGTTTTTCGAACTCAAGGAGGTCTTAGACATACAAATTTATCAAAATATCGAATTTGAATTTTTAAATAATTCTTTCTCTTTATTCCATATAGGAGAAAGTAAAAACATTGGCGAAAGTTCATTGAACTCGGATCCTCCCTCTAGTGTGGCGAGGAAGTTTAGAGAGGGGGGACAAATCAGGTGTCGTCCTCGTCATCTGACTGCTTATCAAAATTACTAGGTCCATCCCAAAATAGCCTTAGTGTTACTTTGAAACTGGAAGTTAATATTACTAAACTAAACCAAAAATCATTGCATTCGGAGAAGTTTACTTTGAAGTGCATGCAAAAATGTTGATCTATAAATTTGTATCTTTTGTTTTATGCCACCACTTCGAGAAAGTTACGATATCAATAGCATTTATTGTCTCTTTTATCCTTATCACGACCAGGGAAATTTATAAACGCTTAATTTTACACATTTTCCTACGAGATACCTCGTGAATGGCAGTGAATAGGTTAACGTATTTTATTTTATTTTTTCTTTCCCTTGTCAACTTTCATTGAAGATCCAAATTGCGAATCTTTATTGATGAAATTATAAATATGGAATAATTGTGATATGATTTATTGGTAATTGGTTTAATGTAATAAATCGCAAGATTATTTCACAATGGTCTTAGAGCAAGACTAAAAACTAAGTGAATTCACACTGGTATATTCACAATCATATGATTAGCTAACTCATAATTTAACTTCACGTCATACCTTCCTTTTATTACGGCCATTTCTTTCTAAAATGTATGCAATGGATTGGTGTGGTGAGCTTTCTTGAACATGTCTTCCTGCGAGCATCAATTGATTGCAATTTTTCCCATTCTAAATTCTTTTTTATTTCATTTTTTTTCGGTTCTGTTACTCAACTACTTTACGTAGGTCCTCCCAACCTTCTTTTTTTATGCAGTTTATATGGAATATGGAAGGATTTTTTTTTTTTTTATCATGACACACTCAAAATTTCTTTAGTAAGAAAGCTTGAATAAAATAATAGAAAGAAAAACAAAACTTCTTATTGCTTAATGCCACTTTTATCTACACATTTTTTTTATAAATCTCTACAAATATAAAACCGATTAGGCAAACATTGAAAAATCATCATGAAATTTTCTAGCCATAAAATTGTTTGATTCTAAATTAATTTTTTGAATGATAAGTGAAGTAAGTAATGAACGGTGATGTAAGATAATTTTGTAAATATAATCTACATTTATGTGGAAATTTAGATAAATGTCAATCGTATACTTTCTTACTAAAAGATGAAAAAATATTTTGTGGTGAGAAAATAAAAAAAAAATTATGAGATAAAGAAGTTTAGTTATAAGTAATAAAATTCTGGAATAAAATTTATAAGATAAATTAACAAGATAAGATATCAGATAAAAGAGTTTAATATATTTTAAGGCAAGTATTCCCTTTTCTGAAATAGAATTTATAAAATAAATTAACAAGATAAGAAATCAAATAAATTTGCTTAATATATTTTAAGGCAAATATTTTCTTTTCTGAAATAAAATTTATAAGATAAATTAACAGGATAAGAAATCAAATAAATATGCTTAATTATTTTAAGGCAATTATTCCCTTTTTGGAAATCTAAACATTTTGACTTTGAATTCTTTAGAGTGAACACTGTTTAGTCTCCTTCAGTTTTATATCAAGTAAGCATTTCTATTAAATTGTAGGAAAATAAATATAACTAATTCAGGATCAATCTTAAAGCTTTTTTTTTAATGCAGGAGATATCTTTCGTCTGTATACATTTCACTCAATGGCTTAACAAGTAAAAATTGGTTAAATTTTTTGAAGGATTTTTTTCCCCGTAATTCATTTTTTACTAAACCTAGCAATTGAAAATTATTAAAAGAATTCTATAATTAAAATTGTAAGTACTTCATACATTTTTTTTCATGCTCCAAAAATAAACAAAGAAAAATATTTTCAAATAAAATTAAACTTTCCCAATTACTTTTATATATTTTTCTTTCAACGCTTTATTTTCTGTTTCTTAGGTTACATTTAGAGATAAACATTAACCAACAGAAAGAATAAAACCTATTCATAAGCTTATTATTTCAATTCCTTTTCTTCTGTAACACTACCAAACTGCCTAAAACCATATAAATAACATGAAAGAAGTCATTTATTTGCGAATAAAAGGGAAACTTTTCACATCCTCGAGAATCAAAATATAAACTCTCTCGACAGTTATTTTCGACACGTGTTGCAAACGATTATCTGAAAACCGTCTACTTCTCCATCTAATGACTGGTTGTTCCTTTCAGTTAAACACGGGTTTCATTCATTTGACAAAACTTATTCTTAACTCTTCAAAACGCGGATGAAATAAAACTTGTTTTCATGTGTTACGGATGGCACGCCCATGCAGTGAAGAGAACCAGACCAGAGAAGTAAAAAATATGTAAAGAAAACTGGCAAGCGAAGAAATCATAAAAGAATTAGCATCCCCCTTCACACGCCTGTGAAAAAGAAATGTATCCTTGGAACGACCTTCACTGCGCGCGCCATCTATCGCCAGGAAGTGGAGTCGTACCCAGAATGCCAGATTTGCCTCGTGCATTTGTGTTTTTTATTTGTCATCCGGCAAAGTAGACAATTTATTTGCTGATGCCGGGTTGAATGGGAGTTGAGTTTTGTTGTTATTATTGTTGTGCTAGAGGAACTTTTCGAATACTTGACCGATGACAGGTAGTTATTATCATTCGCAGAATGTGGGTAGAATGCGAAATCATTACTTGAGCAGGAAACTTCACACAGAAAAGAAATTTTAAAGCTGCGTTTTAGATATATTTTTCAATTAATTAGGGTGTCTACTATTTCAGGTCTGAAAACGGCATCTGGTATTAAAATTAGATACAGTTAACAAATCGGTTGAGATGTAATAAATTGTTTATTATTGAAAAAAACAAACATTCTCAGTTTTTTAGTAAACAGTAAAATAAAAGGCCAATGCTTACAAGAAAAGCAATTCTTGCTTATGTCAAATAGACAATAATTTTAATAAATTTGATCATAAAATCTAAACCTCATTTCAGAGTAAATTCAACTTTTCAACTCGATTTTAAAGGACACAATAAACACGTTATCTAACGTTAATATACAAGGAAATTTAAAAATCTTTGGTCAACTTAAAAGGATAAGCCAAAAAATATGTCATTTCTACAATAGATTAATAGTTATAGACACAAGAGGCACTTTCCACAGAGAATTGATTGCCAATGAATTAAATAAAAGAAAATGATATACACCAGGCAATGTATACAACATTTTAGCAAAATGCATATTTATAATAGCATAATTATGCAGTTTTTATGAATAATGGGATGTAAAGTGTGGATCACCTTCTTTTAGTGTTTGAAAGACAGTAATTGTTTCGAATACTTGCTTTAAGTACAGAAAAAAAATCGTTTTTAATTTTAAATTCTCTTTGCAATGTGTCTAATGCATAATCCAACGTTTGTATTCATGCAGCTGTGATGTTATGGGATTGGTGCCAATAAACTTGTACCGCATTCTTTATCTGTTGCAATCTTTTATTGAATTCAAACTATTGGCATTTATTTCACTGCAGTAATCGCTCCTTAATTTCCCGTATACAAAGTATGGAGGAAGCATAGAGTTTGAAAAACACATTTTTGGCTTTATGTCACGAAATCATTATGTAACTAAGATAACTAAAAAACGCTTTCAACTACATAGATGAAATTTAGTATATGGTCTAATACTAAATTTGCAGATTTCCTTCAACTTTTCAGCAAAATCTATTCGGAGGAAGTCTGTCTATCCGTCCATTAGAACATAAGTTAACATGATGATTACAAAACGAAGGATGATATTGAACTTACAAACTAGATGGATAAAATTGGGTATGTAGATTTAATATTTGTGGTGACGCTTTATAAGCCAGATAACAGCTACGAGATATGAGAAATTTTTTTTGTCTTGTGGTCATGTTACTCGGCTACGAACCAGAAGGTTGCGAGTTCGATCCTCGCCTATCGCCCAATAGCAACATATCTATGGGGAGATATATATTGAGCCATATTCAAATAGGTATTGACCGTCTGTCTGTCTGTATTTTCAGAAACGTAAAATCGCGATAATTTAAAAACGCAATGACTTAAATATATTAAATTTGGTATGTAATTTGTGACTACAACTTTTTTTTGTCTATTTTAGATTTTAATCGGTTGGAAGCAAACACGTCTAAAACACAAATTACCTTTATTAAAGAGAATGCGAGAAAGTTTTGCGAGGATTAATCGTTCTATATGCTTTTGCGACCCAAGTTCCACAATGAATATGACTTGATCTTTTTTACTTGATTTTCTCCCCTTACCTGAATTTGCTGAAGGAGTTTTGAGTCGCCTGTATTTTGAAAATGTTTTTGAAGTATTGTTTGCATTGGGAAGCAAATATTAAATATGAATTTCCTGTAATTGCTTAAGGTGTACCACATAGGCTTCCAATAAGTCGATGAATATTCAAAGAAAGACACCTGTTTATTCCTGACAAATCTTGTATTTGTTCTAATGTTAACATACAATTTTCAACGCATTGAGTAGTTTTGCATATTCATCCGCACTCTTTCAATGCATAAGGTCGCCGCTCATTTTTTTATTTGCATTTTTTCCAAGTTTTCACGCTATTTTGCAGGGGGGGGGGAAGAGAGAAAAACTTGAATTTGTCAGGATGATGGCCGTTCTGAGGTTACGCTGATGCTTTTTGAGGTATGGATCTTGTAATTTCGATTTAACGAAATAGATAGCAAGGCTTTTTCGTCAAAACACAGCAACCACGGTTGTTGTGACCAAAATAACAAGGAACGGATCTCGCGTATCTCAATACATAGAAAATTTACCTGTTTTAATGATTAACAATTTTGAAAATTGTCAGAAAGCGCCAAATTTTCCCAATTTTTTTTTAATGTTAAAATCTCCCCAAAATTGCTCCCTGGCGCACGTTTTTATCATGCAAAATTGCATTTTATTTAGTAGCTCTAGATAAACCAATTTTTTCTGTAAAAATTTGTTTCAAAAATAAGTAAATTATAAAATATTTTTATGACATATTTGTTTTACATAAATGTCATTTGAAAATAGAAAAACATCTGCTTCAAATACTATTATCTTTAAAAAAAAAAAAAAAATAGAGCCTCCGAATGTAGTCTGATATCTTAAATAGTTGATTATAGAAATTGTTTACCTCACTTTGTTTATGCTATTTTATTTAAATAGAAAATAAGATAGTTTGCAAGATTTTATGCGATTTCGGATTAGAGACATTTTATCAAACTGGAGCGAAAAGTGAGGAACTAGAACATAAACAGTTATTTATAGAAATTGTTTACATTATTTTGTTTATGTTACTTAAAAAGAAAATAGAATCGTCTGCAAGATTTTACATGATATCGGATAAGGGACAGTTTTACCATGCCGGAGCGAAAATCCCTTATCTAATCCAGAGCATTTGGTCACTTAAAAGATAAATTGCAATTTATTGCATTATATAATCAGCGAATAAAATGAATGTAATGTGATATTTTCGCCCTTCGCTACCATCAGTGGCCAGGCAAAAGAGCTCGGCATAATTTTTTCACGCACTCATAAAATTTAGCCTTAAAAAGTGGCATATAGCGCACTCATATTATGTCTTCATAGAATCCTTAATAATGGCTCTGCTCCAAAAGATAATAGCAATGCTCCATAATATATTCTGAGTGTTGCGCCGGCGCAGTTGATATGCCGAACGTGCGCTCTGTCCTATAGAGGAGTATTGATTCATATTAAGGAATGTAACTGTGTTGCACGAGTCCAAAGGTCATTCAACTTCGCCTTGTTTCGGAATTGGATCACGCTATAATGTAATTAAAAACGCGTTACGATATTCCTTCTTTGATCAGTCTGCCACAGAACAGGAGCACTTGATCTTTTCGAGTCTGAATGAAGCAGCAGACTGACCTTTCAATACATAATCTCTTTAATATAAAATATTCTTAATCTTTCTTTCTGTATATTCATTGACCCGGTAGAGTATTAGGATTGATTCAACAAAAGCCAGGCTATGCGGGGCCAGAATAAGAGGTTTAGCGGTTAATTTATTTCTAGATTTCATAATCGTAACGAATTGTTTTCCTCGGAGCATCGAATAACCGCATGCCCTTTTAAAGAGAAAATAATCGATATATAATTAATAATAAATTTAAAAGTAGAAAGAAATTAAAAAAATAGAATTTCAACGATGAAATTGGCAAATGCTTTATCTCTTTTTAAATTATCAAAAGGTGAATCTCTTCACCTACATGGAAAGTTATCCAGTTACATCTTTTATTTTTATTCATAAAGTCAGCCATTGCACAAAGACAAATTACTCGTGAACGGGAAATGGAATAGGGTCGGAATCATTTCGTGGCAAATTTTTGGCTTCCATCTCTGATTTCATGAAAAAGTCACCGTGCATATAAACATAGTATGCATATCGAAAGAGAAATCTCCTCTCACTGGACTGGAAGCTTGGAAAGATGAGTGTTGATTCCGAGATCGCCCTCGTCATCTCAAATTTAAAAGGATCGTCTGAAACTATCCCCCCAGTATTTTCAAGGTGCACATTAAGTAGGTGAAGGAGTTAGCTTGCCTAGTCTCCTGCCAATAGAGATTTTAATTAAGAGCAGCTGGCGCTGTGGAACTGCAACATCAACGACTTTTTTTCTGTGATTGAATATAAACTATAATTTATTTAATCTTAACCATTACCAGTTGCGCCTTTAAAAAATATCTCATAAATTATTGGAGTTAAATTATTTAACCATTCCGAAATCCATCTCCACGAGAAGAATATTTTGGGACAGCTCTTGTTATTTTAACTCATGACCAGACGATAAGGACAACACATAAAACGGTATCCGGTATCCCCAGTCGGAATCCAAGATATCGTTCTTGATTTTTGGAGAATCGGAGTCCCGAACCTCTTGATTTATGGAGAATTATGTCTCTAATCAAGAACTCCACCTACAATGGCCTCGCAAACATTGACGCATTCGTGATTAAGCCAACTAGGTAATTAGCTAGATTCGCTGGGAGATGGATTTAAAAAAAAGTTATTTGTCTAGTTGTCAAATAAATAAACTTTTAAAGAATACAAATTATTTGAATTATAAAGTACTACTACTAGGGCAATATTAAATAGAATTGGTTAGGATCCTATCTATTTTATTAGGCTGACTAAGTTGTTGCAATATTTGTACACGGTAAGCGTCTCTTAAATATAATTTTACACAAGCCTGGATGCCAGAAAGTTGTAATAACAAGAAAAGTACTTACATTTTCATCAAATTATTAAAGTAAAATAAAATAAATCATTAACGTAATGATTAAATTGAAAATGAAATGTATGCTAAATTCACTGGTGTCTTAACAGAAGGTTTCATAGAGTACGTTAGTAATTGCCACAAAATATTGAAATCAGCCACTGTTTATAGTTCCATGGGAGATTGGGGCAATTTCTACTTTAGCAGTAAACAAAAGGATATTCTCTCTTTACTGGTTATAAATATGATTGCCAACTTATTACTTATGCACATAATATCTAGTAAAATTCTTTTAGAGTTTCCAATATTTAGAAGAAACGCAAGGAAAAATAGTATGCCTCTGTTCGAAAAAAGGAAACTTTCAAATTGTATTAATTTTGGTTACTGTGTATACACCGTAGCAAAGCGATTGTTTTTAAAAATATTTCGTTGTAGAAAAAAATACTTCACTGGCATGAAATATGAATATTAATAAATAATAATTAAATATAAATTAAAATTAATTCAAAATATTTACCCACTAATTTTTTTTCTGAATAAATAAATATGAAAATAACATCCTTATGTGTGTATATATTTTAACAATAGTGTTAATTGATATTTTTATTGTTCAGACGCAGTAGAGCAAACCTTTATAAATGCTGGAAAGATATAATAATAAAAATTAAAAACATTTTAATTTAAAAGTTATAATAATATTATATAATAATAAAAATTAAATATATAAGGAAATATAAAATTATTTTTAAGGCATGTAGTTAATACTTAATATAAGCTATTAACTGGTAAATAAAATCCAGGATATTAAATTAGATTTCTGTCAAAATGTGAACTATTTTTTCAGTACGCAATATCCAAATATCTTGTTCAGCTCTGCGAAGAGGCGGAATTTAAGTTAAAAATTATTGCTCCTGGACTGACCCTCATCATCAAAAGTATAGCAAAAAGAGTTCGAATTGTGTAACGATCTATGTGATGAGTTAAACAAACTCGAATGTAAATATTATGACGTATAAATTACTTCAAAGAAAAATATTGATCTTCTTAAACAAATGTAACGAATGCTTTATATCATTTAATATGTCTGGAATATTTATTTATCTTTCGCTTATTAGGTCAACGTACGTTCGAATGAGGAAATTGTTTTGAATTAAGCGGGGAAGTTTGTAACTATCAAAATAAATGTTTGAGTACCGTCTGTCTCGTAATTTATCTCATTTCTTTGATCGAATTTATTTTATCGGAAAGATCGTCTAGACGCTTATTTAAGTAGTTTAGAATGCTGGAATTTAAAAGATTTAATTATTTGATTTATATGAAGTTGGGCGCACAAAAGAACAATGTATATATTAAACGCTACATATGAAGTGGTACAGAAATCGCTCTTATTACTTATTGTTAAATGGCAACAGTCAAATGAAAACAAATAACTTTATGAACATTTCAAACTACTTCATTGAGTGTTTTCATAATTGTACTTAATTCAACACCGCGCTTATTAACGAAGCTGCAAAATCTGATTAGAAATATTCTGGAAAAGTTTCACAAAAATTCTATTCACTCAGAAAAAAGAACGCAAAAGAAATTAAGAAATCGCCGTCAAACAAAGTTTAATTGAGTGCAAAAATAAATTTAACAATTGTCGATTGGATAATGGCTACGACTCTCTTATGAAAATGAACGATTATATCTTCCGAAACTATCTATCAAATATAGTTTTTTACACTTTCTTAGAATTAAAAAAAAAAACGATCTTTTAATGATATCAAATTCATCTTTGTACAATGTTTTATTTTTAACAATTTTTTATATATATATATATAATTTGTAACAATTAATTCTTTATGTTGTGACAAAATTCAAATTCAGCGAATAAAATACAATCGCGTGCTTTTGCCAATGTTAAAATTGACATTTAAAAAGATGATTTTTTTTTTACACTCTTTCCGAAATAGGATTTTCGATTGCTGTTTTTATTTCATAGTATATACACTTTTTTTTTAATTTGCTCGCTTTAAAATTTGTTTTAATTTATTTAGTTAACTTCATGTTTCTCGAACTTATCAAATAAGCGAAAATTAAAAAAACAAAAACAATTCCCCATTAATGCTGGACAACCTAAGGAGTCAATAATTTGGGCGAATAAACTGATCGCCAAAGACAGCTAGTAAACAGGCAATGCATTACAAATTTAGATAGGCAACAAATAACGCAATTAGATAGGCAACATTTTACACAGCTTTTGAAATGTTATTAATTAATTAATTAAAATATTTATAAATAATTCTTAATACTTAATTAGATACATAATAAAATAGATGAGTTACAGATTTGAACATGCTAAAATTCGGTCGGAAAATGTGTTAAAAAAAGAAGCTTTGCGTTCTGAGAAGGCTTTTTTTTACCCGCTCCATTTGTTCCAATTTCTGATTCACTTCTATTAAAAAATTCGAAACAAATAATTAAACTTTTGGCAAACTTGAAATTCTGACGCAAGATGTTTCTTGACTTCCTGGTAGCATTTCACAAAGGAACGTTAGATTTCCGTTACGCGATATTTTCTATTTTAATCATGCTTTGCCTCTCACCATGAGGAGCTGACAATTATTTTAGGTAATGAACAACAGTTTTATACTTCTAACTGCAAATGGTAACTAACTGGTTCATTGGAAATAAGGAAGGTTCTACTAAATCATACAAAATTTGGAGTTCGTGTCTTATTCAATAAAATAATTTTAAACATCAAATTTTTTTTAGATATTAAACAGGTTATTTCAACAGCCTTTTTTTTTTTTTTTACTTATTGCGTAATTTAAATAAACGTTATTTTATTTATTGCACTGGGGCTTCTTATGGTATATTATTGTAATATCATGCCATTAAAAACATTTTACTTTCTAATTACATATTGTTTTCCACAGTACTGATACTTAACTTTGTCTTCATTTCTCGAGTTAATTATAGAATATAAACGAGATGTTCCTTTTTATAATTTAAAAATGGGAGAAAAAAATCACGCGGAATTTGAGGAAACAATTCATTCCAGGAATGAAATGTATTGTTGAAAATTATGGAAAAAAAGATAGTTTCAAAAAAATGCCTAAAATTTAGAAACAAATTACATTAATTTACATTAATTATTTGATGCCGTTAAAAGGATAATTGAATTACTTTTAATTTCAATATTTTTGAAAGTTATCATAGAAAATATCAAAATCTCGCTTAATCTTTAACTAATTAAAATTCTAAGTATTTTTTTTTTAAATTTTCGAAAAAAAAATGAGAGTATTTTTTACCTACATTAGTATATTTTTTTAAAATTTGGTAGCTCCGGGCCTAAGCGGCCAAGGGTACAGAGCACCAACAGACAAACATTCTCCTTTATTATTAATAGCGACTCTGAATTTGGTGTAGCTGAGTTGTATCTAACTCCTACTTCATGATAAAAGCACTCGTCACATTTCATCTTCATTTTATTTCGTACAAACACAATTTATGCTCAAAAACTTTATAAGTACCATGTTTTAATCACAATGTTCATTGAATGCTTTTTTTTTTCTATTTGCGAAATAAATTTGTGTTCGCTGTTATTTTGATGAATTATCAATCCTTCACTTATTCAGTATCATTTTGATGAATTAACACTGAATCCGTCACTGTATATAACAGCATTTGTTGTACACAGTATAAGAATTTTTATAAGTATTTATAAATATTTTATAAGTATTATAAGTATTAAGAATTTTTGCGATCCCGTGCAGTGCACATAATGATACCCCTTTTTTTAAGACCTGGCCGATTTAATTTTATATTCTTGTTAAACATTGTTAATTACATTTTAGCATAATCTCGAAATTTTTTATTTGCCGTGTTATGGATTCGTTTTGCTTCACTATTTTATTTTAATAACTTTGTAAAATATATATATAAATTGTATTTATTAATTTTTTATA
Source organism: Argiope aurantia (assembly GCA_026543865.1). Taxonomy (NCBI): domain Eukaryota; kingdom Metazoa; phylum Arthropoda; class Arachnida; order Araneae; family Araneidae; genus Argiope; species Argiope aurantia. The sequence goes on along the minus strand of JAPMOR010082232.1, from coordinate 194,498 downwards.
TTGTATAGCAGAAAAAACATTAATAAAAAATAAAATGCTTGTAATATTAACTGTTATAATGAATCAATGATTTTCTTGCTTACAAATAAAAGTAATAAGTCAGTACAATAGATTATAAGGAGATAATAAACTACTAACAACTAGATAATAGACTAAACAAATATAACATCAAAATTTACTACTTTACAAAAGTTGTCAGCTGAAATATAGTATAATCAATTAAAAGAATAATTAAAATTTGACTGTATTATGAATAAGTAATTAATGATCAGTTAGTGTGTCGGAAATATTTTTTATATTTTATTTTAGATATAATATCATGTCCACGGTTTTGCCCAATTATCATAAGCCGTGTTATTTTAATTGTCTTATTCATGTTCTGTTTATTCTATACATGAACCTTTTAAATGATGACAATCTCATAACAGCTATTAAAAAGCAATTGCGCTTTATTGTGACTTCATTTTTTTATATGTCTTGTAAACTGCACAGATATTAAACGGAAAACTTCTTTTGTAGTTTTCTTAAAGGGAAGAAAATTATTCGATTAAACATTTGACAAAACAGCGCAAATGATTTCAATATTTTTTACTCAATTTTTAAAAATTGAGTAAAAAATATTTTTAAAAAATCTCCAAAGTTTAGGAAAAATTCTCAGAACTATTCTATTAGTATCGTTAAAAAGACAATTCTTACATATTTTAAAGCTGTGCTGAAATTCGTTTTGGTGTAGCAGTATTTTTCGTTGTAATCACGGGAAGGCCTCAAAATTCAGTTTAACTTAATTATTTAACATTCTAATTAATATTTTAGAAAATTTGTTTAGAGACACACATTCTCACCTTCCAAGATATATATTTGACAAATTTGAAAGCAGTATATCGAATGATCTGGCCTGTCGAACATCAACACACTCACACAACTTTCGTCTTTATTATTGATAGAGATAATTTTAACTATTCAATATAAATACATATTGTTACGGATTTCCCTCTATCGCTATCAATCCGTCGGGTTCGTTTACTTGTGTGTATTTAGTGGTAGTAGTTGGTATGAAGATAACACAACACAATGATCAGTCCCTTCAGTAGACGAACACACAACACGTTTATTGGCACAGGACAGCACAAAGACGACCACTACATACAGCATGGAGAAGACAATTATCTTCAGCCGAGACGTGCACACAACAAGACTCTACTGCAGACAGTAGCGCACAGCTTAGTTCAGCACTAGCTTGACTCCGTCGTTGCTCTGCTAATCTCTGGAAGACCCGTTGTTTACTGTCGATTCCGACAACTCTCCGGCAGCTGCAGACTGCCTCCTTTTATAGTTCTCAGGAGGCGGGGCTAGAAGCCTCTCAACCAATCAGGAACTTTCGAGGCGTATCTCGGTTCCTAATGGACGGATCGGGAAAATTCTCGATGTTTCGGGTATAATCTATTTTGGCGCCAAAGTCGCCAAATTCGTCGCCAAATGGTCACCAAGTTTGTCGCCAAGCTGTGGGACCTTGGGACCTCCGACGCGACACCCGGACTCCGTCCAATACAGATGGCTGTAAAACAGTCTTCCTGATTATGGAGCCAACTATGCTGGGAAGCAGCATCACAGATTCGTAACAATATTGTAGTTCTAATAAATTATGATTCATAGAATATGATTTTTTTCGACGTTATGGAAGTCGGACATTAACAGTGCTCGACAATAATAATACCGGATACTGGACAAAAAAACTAACAATAATGCCGGACAAAATCTTATAACAGGGCTGATGGCATATTTTAATTGACCTGCTTGCGGTTGCCTTGAGCTCAGCGGGCTTTGGAAATATGCGCTTTTGCCTACTCCATCATTGGATAGACTAAGAATATGGTGACCATAATATGTTTATAAGGATGAATAAGTTAAAAGAAAAATTGAAATTGAAATAAAAAAAATATATTATTAATACTTCTTTATTTTTTAAATCTTTATTAATTAAATATTTTATTGTTTCTAAATATTTTTAATTTGCTAATTTATTTTTTACTTTCTCTTGTATGGAAATATAGAGAAAGTATTGTCATCGTCAAAAAATTCGAAATCGCGATTTAAATGAATCTTCGCCCTTCAGACCTCCCTTAGTTCGAGAACTCTATTTTTAGCATTATGTCTGTGACAAAAATAATACTAAAACTGTTTGAGCTAGACAGATGAAAATTGGTTTACGATTTTCAGATTAAATTTGCAGATTTCTATAAAATTTTGAGAAAAATCAATTCAAAGGAAGTCTGTCTGTTCGGTTGTTCGTATTTAAATTTACATAATTACTACACAACTGGATGAAGAGCTAGATGGATAAAATTCGGTACACAAATTTAACATTCATAATGTAAACACCTGTCAAATTTAGAACCATATCCCACATGGAGGATTGAACGTCTGACGGTCTGTACTTTCAGAAACACGTCATTGCGATAACTCAAAAATACAGCGAAATATATCATATGTGATTATGTATCACAGTGATCATATTGTTATGTGATTTTGGGATTATAATTGTAGTTTCATGTCTGTTGGGTTATAATTGTAGTTTCCAGTCGGTTGGGGGAAAAAAAAGAAAGAAAAAAAAAAGACTTCGTTTAAAACACAATTTTTAATTTGAGAGTATGCGAGAAAATTTCGGGAAGACTACTAACAAAGGTTTATATTTTGTCGCATACATCCTACTCCCCCTCTCCTTCCTGACTTGTTCCTTCCGGAATCCAGAATATCGCTTTCCGTCGCGAAAACAAATCTTTTTCTCTTCATTTCCTGTAGGAAATTTGCATATCTTTCTGACATACCATTCTTCACAGCTGCACTACTGACTGCTGACGTTTTTTCATTATAAAAAAAAATCGTTTAATATACAAAAATTAAACAACAAATACAAAAAAAGTGAGCCAAAATAGCAATTTAAGAAGGCTCATTTACCATTTCTTTCCCAACGACCTTGATCCTCTTCCGCCACACGCCGAAACAACAATAAAAACAAGGAAATAGCAACCAGATTCCATTCCAAACAAAAGCGGAAAAGGGGATAATGTGAAGGTAAACAGTGTCCCGCAGAGCGAACGGTCTGTCTTGTAAAACCGATAATGATACATCTGGGGAAAAAAATAAAACAAACAACGAACCACCTGTTAGAGTCCAGAAAAAATTTCATCATAGGGTCATTAACGCAGCAGGTGGGGTAAAGCGAGAAGGGATCCACAGTTGTACACTTTTCTTTGTTTTACTTTTTTTTTTTCTTCCTCCCTGTCTCCTCGACGAATTTTCTAGAAAACTGCTTTATAGTCATTGCGTCATCCCTTAATAAGTTGTTTATTTGGTGTGACCTTCCTGAAATCAGGTAGAAGGGTGGGGTTGCCATTTTTGGCGATTATTGTGGAAGTAAAAGAAAGAGAAAATTTTGTTTTTCTTCGTTTTTTCCCCCCCTTTTGCCAATGAATGCTTTTGAACATAAACGAAAGATAACGCTGAAATGAAAAAATTTCATCGAGATTTGAATCCACCGCCGGCCAACGCATTGTGGCTTTGGTGATATTGCTACCTGTTCTAAATTGCGCAATGATATCTTTCGATATAATTTAAGATTTTGAATTTAATAATTAGTTACTAAAATAATTATTAGATTTTTGTCTTAATTAATCGCGTAGCATAACTTTACATTAACAAAGAAATCGCAACTAAGCAATCAATAATTTTTTATTTAAAATTAGATTTTTTGTTAACTTTTCTATATTATATACCCTGCAATTCTTATTCTCGTTTATGAAAATCACACAACTGCGACTGAACGATAAAATTCATGAAAGTGTTGTTAAGTGACTCACCAGCCCCCTGGGATGGCGAAAGAGAAAACCCCTCAGACTGGGTTCTCGTGGAGCTGGACCAATAGATAAACATTCTTCTTCTAAGCAGGAGGTGAAATTCTCTTATTTATTATAGTTGATATTTACCTCCTATTAAGCGAGGGTGTGATTTAATACTGCAATTTTATAATGCTATAATTATTTAATTAGTATTTTATTAGTATTAGTATCAATTCATAATTTGGTACCTTTAATCTTATCTTCACCGTAAACGGTTTAAAAAACTACAGTCCACTTCACTTCATTTTATTGAGCTAGAGAGAAATATAATATTAAAATAAATAAATATTTGAGGACATTATGTTCGTATGGATTGACGAAAAAAATTACAGTACAATATTTTCACTTTTTTTATTTATCTTTAATCATTCTTCATTTTTTAAAAATCTATTTCTAAATTTTAGGTTCGCGAAAAAATATTTCATTAAAGGCTTTAAATCGCTCTAGAATCGTATATTTTTCAGTACTTTCTTTTTATAAACTGCAAGAATGTATCATTTCTACTGAGTCTTCCTCAGAAATATATCGGTGTTGGTTTAAAAAGATAAAACCTTAAAGAAATCTCTATTCTTTTTCCTTTCTTGGGAGGTTTTCATGTAAGAGGGATACACCATTTTCCCCTTCATTTTCCTTGAAGATTGAAAGCTCTAAAAAAGAATTACATTAAATCATTGAAAAATTCTGATATTTCAAATAAATTAATTGATTACGTATACTCATTTACTGAGATTAAAACAAAAGGCGAGGGACTTGCAGTTCCGCATTTCCTGCTCACAAATCGCCTTTGATCAAGTTCATTTTGTGTTTAATGAAGATGCAAACTTTTGATTATCGTTGAGAGAATTTCGATTAGTTACATACTTAAAAAGTATGCACACGGAATGCAAAAACTGTCAAAGAATAAATAAAACAATTCCCGTAAGTCAAAAAATTAAAATACTCGAATATAAAAATGAAGATGTATTTCAAAAAATAATGTATAAAATAAAATAAATGAAACAGCTCAATGAATGTTTTCTCTATCTTATTTTTGAACAATTTCATTTAACTCGATTTATCTCATGCTTGTAAAAATAGAGACTTGTAAGAAATTATTTTAATAGCTTGAGTGTCGAAATATTGCAAATTGAAGTGCTGCATTGTTTTAATATTTTGGAAATTTAATCGAAGTGTTTAATTAAATTCTTAGTTCATATGAGTTGCGTCATCTAGTGGCGAATATAGTAAAATATCGAGTTTCGAGTTTCTATAATATTTATAATCATAAACTAAAGACTAAATAGTCGAAAATAATTAAAATTATAATATACTAGTTTAGAGTTTACTGCTTTAGTTTAGAAAATGTGTGCATAAAATTGTTTTTCTTTAAATATTCAATTTAGCTATTATTTTGCTGAAATTATGTTCGAGGCGTCGATTTTCTAAACTTATTTCATAAGTTCGGAGTTTTGGTTGCCATGGCAGAGTTTCTGAAAAGGAATAAGGAAAAACATTGCCCCTGTTTGTGACGACAAAAAAGAAACCATATCCTTAACGCAGCACCTGAGTATAATGAATGACAACATCGCCTGAGATAGGACATTGAGTACTTTGTCGATTATGAAACAGCAGCACAAATTCATGCACAGTCTCCTCTCTTTGAAGGTATATCTCAGCATTGAAGATGGGGGGGAGGGGGGCAGTGCAGCTACATTACCATTATTGCATCTTTTTCTAACAGAAGTGAGAACCAGCAAACCAGCTTTTACTTGTTCATAGTAGTACCCGAAAAGATTGCTTGAACTTATAGAAACTTCTTGACAAGAAATCAATTTTATAAGTTTGATGTATTTTACCTTTCTCCAAAATATTGCAAAAAGCAAAGCAATACTGAGAAAATTTATCTTGGGGGGGGATAGTATTTACAAAATTTTATTTTGAATTCATTTGATAAGTTTAGTTTAGTTATATTAACGTCCCGTTGTAAAGCAACACTAGGGCTATTTTGGGACGGACCTCGTAATTTTGAACCGCGATCAGATGACGAGGACGACACTTGAGCTGGCACCCCCCTCTCCACGCCACACCACACCAGCGGGAGGACGTTTGGCATGACGGATTTAACGTGCAACAGACCCCCTTACACGACGGTTCTTCGGTGGAATCGGGTCTCGAGCCTGAAACCCTACGGTTCACAAGCCGAGACCTTACTACCAGGCCACCGCGGCCCCTTCATTTGATAAGAGTAAGATATCGAGCTCAAATGCAAACACGGATTACATAAAGAAGGTTCAGATTTATGCGGGTTGAAAAAATAAAGAAACATGCTTCAAATTTTAAGAAAGCGTTTTGTTTGTTTCAAAACTACAGTAAAGAAGAAGAAGCAAAGGCCGTGGTAAAGTTATGTTCTCTTCCTGGACTTCGGTATATCTTCTCTGCTACTATTATTCATATATAGAGGGAAATGTGATTTCCAGTCACTGATTTCAAAACCGATCCAAGAAAAATCTTGGTGATTTGAAGTATGATTGGAGATTTATTTCCACTCAAAAGTGAATGTAATTCCTGGCCCAGATAGAAATTTCTAAGCGTGGAATTAATTTCTATATCAGTTTTTTAAACTATCTATTTATAAATTTTAAACTCCCCTGCTTCACTGAATTTGGCTTTTAGATTTGAATAGCATTGCTTCTCGATTATTTTTATTTTTATATGGTTGGTATAGATTTTATTTGTATGGAGAAAATAGTAATTAAATTACAAAGTAAAGTATTCATCCAAAAATTTAAAATCTGTAAACCTTTTTTTTAAAATCAGTTCTTAAAAATTTATCTTGCTTCCTTAAATCTGAATAACATTG
>JAPMOR010082232.1:176024-187753 GCA_026543865.1 Argiope aurantia | reverse complement strand
AAATTTGATAGAAATCTGCAGTTTTGGCTGCATACCAAATTTCAACCGTCTAGCTCAAAGCATTTTTAAGTTAACATTGTCACAGACAGGCAAAAGATTCATCAAATTTTCTCTATACTGCGTATATGAGAAAGTAAAAAGGACTTAGAATACTAATCGTAAACGGACAGATTCTCTATTAAAGAATTTCAACTTCTACCGATAACGTTTTATTAATTTTTTAAAAATACTGTTTGTTATTTTAAATATAATATTCAATATTTGTTGTTTGTTTCCAAAAACGTTTTTTAACACAATTTTAAGGATAAGGTTTGGTTTGGTTATATTAACGTCCCGTTTGAAGCAACACGAGGGCTATTTTGGGACGGATCTCGTAATTTTGAACCACGGTCAGATGACGAGGACGACACCTGAGCTGGCACCCCCCTCTCCACACCACACCACACCAGCGGGAGGACGTTTGGTCATGACGGTTTTAACGTGCAACAGACCCCCTTACACGACGGGTTTTCGGTGGAATCGGGTCACGAACCTGAAACCCTCCGGTTCCAAAGCCGAGACCTTACCACCAGGCCACCGCGGCCCAATTTTAAGGATAAGTAAATCTGGAAAGGTGTGTGCAAAGTTAAGTATATAGAGAAAGTTTTTGAAAGCTGTTATCACAACCACACAGGAATTTTTTTTTTTCATGGTTGGTTTTTTAAAATCCTAGAAATCATTGCTTGTTTAAATAAAATAGCATCTTGTTTTCAATATACACCACAGCATTTTGGTACAGGATTTCTGAATATATTCGTGTGAAGAACTTCATCTAATACTTTGTTTTCCCAATTCCCACTACCAACCAGCAATAGAGTATTTAACTTTATAATCGGATTTAACATGCACAAACATTGAAGCACATTACGCTTGAAACGGCACACGCAGGAAATGATATGATAATAACAATTTTCATTTCTGGCAGACTTTTTTTACAATCTCAATTTCATAGCTTCAAACACGTGTAGAAAACTTAAATGTCTTCAAAAATCGCATAAACCTTTTCTCAGAAATATTTTTTTGCTTCCTGCGTCAAACAGCTGGGGATGCTTTGTAACAAGAAGTAAATTCATGTGGTTCAGTTTGTTGCACAATATTCCATTTAAACTTTACTTTTTTGTTCAATCCTTAACAATCTGTCTTAATCTTAACCTCAACTATGCACCATTCTAAGGCTTTTCGGAATTTTATTATTCTTCTATAAACAACAATCTCATTAAACGCAATTCTCCAGACTATCAATCAAACTTTCTAGGTCATCTTGACTCAGACCGCAACAACAATTATTTTTGCAATTTCAACAGTGGCATCTGCTGAATAACTACTGACGATTTTAGACCTTCTCTGTTGGCTATTCTAATGACTGAAAGCCTAAAATCCAATAGTATCTCTCTCTATATATATTTATGGTTTTTCTGAGAGCCTCAAGAGTTTATAAGAATTGCTCCTTTAACAATAATTTTCTTCAAACAATAAATGACGCTTTTTTTTCCTACTCAGTGACGGTTCTTGCACTAGGGTTACAAAGCTGCCATGCCCCTCATATTATTATAAAAACTTGCTTTTCTGTTTTAAATTTTATTTTCTCCCTTTTTTACTTTGAAAATTCGGTGGTTAACGTAAATGGAATAAAATGTAATAAAAATGAAAAAAATAACAGAAAATGCATCAACACATCGAATCTATTGAAGAACCGCTATATATGTGGGTTGGTTTGATGCACATTAAATCCAACAAAGCCCAAACATCCTCCCGCTATTATGGTGCGGAAGTTTGAAGAGGGAGTGTCAGCTCAGGTGCTGTCATCGTCATCTGACCGAGATTCAAAATTACCAAGTCCGTATAAAAATAACCCTAGAGCTGCTTTAAAGACGGGACATTCATATAATGAAACTTTTAAACAATGAATAATTTTAGTAGAATATATAAGTTAATTGATATTCATTTGTGAACGATTGTTATTGTGCCTGGCAGGACGAAAATGTAAGTTTTTGTGTATGTGGTGAATGGGTTTTAATACTTCCGTCAGCTGAATCTTTACCTTCAACTTTCATTTAATTTTCTGTTTGAATAAACTAAAAGCATTTTTTTATCTTATGGTTGGGTTTTTTAATATGTTTGAAATCATATAAATCTCATAATTAAATCATTTTTAATATCTTGGTTGTTTATGGGTTGAAAAATTTCTGAATCTATATACTCTTTTTAAATATTTTTTCAATACTGTTCATTTTTGAAATGACGAATGGCGTCAGGGTAATTACAGAGCGTTATTGTGTGTGCGAGAGAGAGAGACTTTTGAATTTGTGGGAACTGGAACATTTTCAGTGAATTATGAATTTTTTAAAATAAACTTCTGTGGAACAGAAATTTATATATTTACTCATTATTGTTTAATTCTACTTTTGTATCATTAGCTTTAAGCATATTCACATTTTAATATGCCCTTACTTATTCTATTAAAGTGTTTGCGTTTATAACTATGGTATGATTTAATTTATATTTATTAAAATTTGTATGAGCATTTTAACCTAACAGTTCTTCATGTCTTTGCATTTCTATTCGGTTCATATCAGTTTAACGTTGAGTCAAACAAGAATAGACAAGAATCGCTGCATTTCATAACATTTCGTCCTGTATAGAAGAGAATCAAGTTGTATCGCTTCCAAAATTTGGCTTAGATATGCAATTTTAATTTAAAGGTTGCATATCAAATTTGTTTTAGGGGATCATATTTTTACTACACAAGAAATAGAAAGCCATTCTTTTAACAGATTTTACCACAATTTGACAATATATATGCAATTTTGATGTAATTTATAAATATAAAATGCTAACTTAAATACCACAAAAAATCGCTCTTTTTGCTTTTTGTCGAATGGCAACAGTCAGATGTGCACTAAAACAACTCATACAAACGTTTCAGACTGTATCATTGAACGTTTTTATAGCAGCACTTAATGCACCATTTTGTTTAACTAATTTATTGGGTTGCAAAATATGATTGGAAGTTCTCGGTGTAAGCTTGCCATGCCATCAATAATTCCATTCAGTCATAGAAAAGAATATGTAAAGAACAGAAACTGACTTCAAAGAAATTTTAATTCAGCTTGAAAATAGGCGTAACCGTCGCCAAGCTTAATTCGCTTATTCGCCATGACTTATCTGTTGAAACCGATTTTCGTGTCTTCCAAAACAATTATCACAAAAAAATGTTCTTGCCATACCTTAAAATTCAAAAAATTATCTTTTTTAATGGAAGCAATTTTATTTCTTTAGTTTTAATATTTATTAATTAATTTGGGTTTCAGTCTGAAATTATATTATGATAAAGTTCTAACTAGTCCATCAAAAAAAATTCAATCATGTGCTTTTGCGAGGGTTAAAATTAAGATTAAAAAATTATCTTCTTTGGACATAGTAGGGAAGTAATATTTTCACTTTCACTTTTATTTCATTTTTAATTTCTTTTCCTGTAATTTAGTAGACTGATTCAATTAAAATAATTGAATCAATCTACCAAATTAGAAATGCACTCGCATCAATTGACGCGTTTTAAAAAATGTATTTCATTTCAATCGTTTCACGCCAGAGGCGACTCGTTTCATTAATCTAATTCATAGCATTTTTGAATTTTATAAGAGCATATTTGCGATAAAGCAGACATATAATCGTTCTTTTAACATACTGCAGCCAAATTGTGATACAGATCACAGATCTAAAATTTTGTTCTGAAGATTACATATCAAATTTGGTTACATTGACCAGGGAATTTTTAAATTGTTTATTCACAGTCATTTGAAGACATAACTTCAAAAATAGCTTTCTTGCATCTGGGATGGACAGAAAAGTCTTGGCTCATCAAAATCTCGATGTCAAATTTTTGACAATTGCATAATTTCCTTTTTTTTCTGTTACACTTCATATTCAAGAAAATAAAAGAAGAGATCTGTTTAAGTTGAATTGTTGTGTAAGATTTATTTTCTCATTCCACTCAGCTCAAAGCACAATGATTCTGGCCGCAAAAAGAGAAGAGAAATGCTATGCATATTAAATGTTATCTTAAAATACATTTTTAATTTCACCTACATCACTGGGAGCATTGTGTTACAACATTTCATTTCAGCCGACAAAGGCCAAGAGTTTATTTCGATGTCAGTTTAAATTTTCACAGGTCAACAGAGGGTTAACTTCTAGGAGTGACCTCTCGCTTGCGGAGAAATAAGTATGTTGCTCATTTGCATATTCGTGAATGAAAAGTTGCGCCATTCTAAAAAGACACTACCGAAAGAGCAATGTTTCTTTGAACTTCTATTTCTAGTTCACACCGTACGAGTTTTAACGAGAACCATACTGTATTCTTAACAAGCTTTTCCATCAAGCTCAAGTATACAAAATGTTTCCAGATTAGGTGGAAGCATTTTGAATATCAACTTTTTTTTAAAGTCATTTCAGTTTGATTCAAACTGATTAAAGAATTTTTTGTATTCTACTAAACTTTATATGCTTGGTTATAGAAATTAATTTAAAACGTTGGAAAACTGTAATTAAATAATACTTCATGTTTCTATACGAATGTAAGTATAATGAAAATGAAATATTTTCTTTCCGTTTTGCATTTCTATTTGAATACAGGCAATGCAAGCAATTTTAGAATTAATGAGACAATTGAAACCATTATATTACTTTTATTATATTACTGATTATGGTTTTTAATTGCAGGGAAAACGATTAGTTAGTTCTACCATTCTAAAATTACTGCTACTTTTCATTACAAATTATTTATGTTATGGAAATTATGTAATAATCAAGTCCTCCCTCATTGAATTGTGAATGAAGAATTATTTTTAAATTTCTCTAAATACAAAATCATAACTTTGGAACGAATTAGAAAAATTATATAAAAAAATGAAATGCATTAAAAATATTTTCTACAAACCTGTCACAGATCAAAGATTTATTGAAATAAAAAAGTTAATAAAGTTATAAGTTTATCAAGAGTGTTAGCCTGAACCTAAAAGCATTTATTGGTAATTATTTTCTTATAATCTCAAAAAAGTATTGAGTATTTAAAAAATGAGGATATATATTTTTCTTGTGAAATGATATAATTAGTTTTTAATTAATAATATTTTTCGATTTCTGCATTCTTTTTTTTTTGTATCCCGTTCGGTTTATATTTGGCTACTTAACCATTGAAAGATACTGTGGATATTCAGCTGGAAATCAAGCTAGATAGATGAAATTTGGTATATGGTCGTTACGTCAAATTTGTAAATTTCTATCAAATTTTCAGTAAAAACTATTGATAAAAAGTCTATCTGTCTGGCTGTTCGAATATAAGTAAACATAATAACTACAAAACGAAGATAGCTAGAGAGATAAAATTTGGTACATAGATTCAACCTCTGTAGGAAAAAAAAATATATAAAATGTATCCCTATAAAATTTTGAACCAAATCAAACTAGGAGTTGACCATCTGTCTGTACTTTCAGAAGCATGTAAATGCGATAGCTCGAAAACTTAACGATTTAAGTATACTACATTTGGTTTGTGATTTTGTAATTGCAAGTGTAGTTTAGTGTGGAGTGTAATTTGATTGTTTAATTAGTTTAATTTTGTGTCAAATGTAATTTATAATTATCTATCAAGTTTAATCGATTATGGAAACCGATTCTAAAGCACACATTCGATTTTTCGGATACTATTAACAGCACGCCAGGGATTAATCGCCAAGAATATGATAGATTGAGTAAAAATGCAAAATTCACGCCAAAGGTTAATATTATGTAACTATTGTACACCAATGAAATGTAAGGCGTTTTCTGGGATAACACCTTTATTAGAGAATATGCGAGAAAGTTTTGGGAAGACCATTCCTCCTGATTGTAATTATGCCTGTCTAGGAAGGTGATAATTAAATAAAACACAATCCTACAAGATGATGAATGAATTTTAATATATAATTTTGACATCAAAATTGCGGATAGTCTCATTTTAGGCTAATACCGTCCATGTTTAGACTGTCTGCCTGTTTTGTTGGAGTAAATTTTAAAATAAAAATTCATATTCAATTTCTTTACTTTACACAAAATCCGATAACATAATTCGTAAATGTGTAAATGAGAAATAGATTATATGAGAATATCTGAAAGAAAAAGTGAGAGCACTTCCTCTGGGTTTATGTTAAACGAAAACCATCCACAAGCATGATGGGGAATTGATGATTCTCCAAGTGATATCTTTATTTGTCAAATGTGGAGCGAAAGTCTGTTTCGAATGCTTGAGAAGGTATATTTCTTTTCTCTGACAAACAAAAATCAACGTATCCGGTCGACGAACTTTACCTCCAGAAGCTATAAATATTACATAAATAGTAACAAAAGGTAACTCGAAGTATCTAAATAGAATGAGACGTGTCTTCGTCTATAAATACTTAGTTGTTATGTTATTCAAGGGAGCGAAATGAGACTATTTGTCAATGTCAGTTTTGCAGTGCAGACCTTACCCTGAACTAACATTGAATTATGCATTGTACGGTGCTGACATATTTTTGCAAATGGGTGACACCACTCTGTGCTACTAGTAATATTTTTGTTCAGGGCCTTTTTTGACTCGCGTTTAGGAGATACTCCTTTTACTTCAGGGTCGGGCTCTGGAGCAAACAAATATCATTTTGCCACAGAAACTTTCGGAATACGGTCATGGTTGTAAAAGTTTTATAATTACCAATATGCCAAGTGAGAATCATTCTAATATAAAACCTGGCAGCGACTAATAACTATTTCTGGGATATGGTGGAAGGGAAGAAAAGAAATTTATTTCTCTCCATAAATAAGGAAATACGTTTTTATTGTTTAAAGGTTTAAGAAAATTCTTTATTTTAATTTTGTATAATAAAAGCGCTGGAAATCGTCATGTGAAGGGATTAATTTTATGAAGGTGATGAGAGATGATGCCAATTCGTTCAAATATAAATGATTTTTTTTTTCTGTTTAGCCAAATAATAAAACATTTAAAATTATATTGTTTTATACCCTTAATTAAAATTAGATTTTTGATAGTCATAGATAAATATAGATTAGATAGCTATACAATATAACATTTCAAAAATTAGATAGTTTTATACATATAATTTAAATTATATTTTTGTTAGTTTACCAGACCGCGGACGTATACATCAAAATGTATCATTTGTTAACTGACAGTGGAATTTGTATTAATTTTTATAAGTACTTAATATTTTTCTAATTTATTCAATATTTTTTTCTCATTACGTGAAAATCTTTGGCCTTTAAATTGAGTATAAATTGTATTGTGATTATATGAAATTTCAAAAGTTTCTTGACTTAATTTTTATTAATTCTTGCCATTCTTCTAATTTATTTTGTATGGTTTTCTTATTACGGGAAAATCATTGGCTGTTAAACTAAGTCTAATAAGTAATGAGATTATTTAAATTTTCATGTTTATTGAATCATTTCTTGTTATTTTTAATAATTTAATTACTAAATACATATACTCAGGAATTGAACAAACTGTTATATTTAAAAAATAACAATCTCCCCATGAAATCAATACTTTTAATAACCCGAGAAAATATTATGATAAGTAGGATTTCTTGAGCGGGAAAATGTAAAACTTTTTTGGAAAATAATCGTCCTTTTCTTTTGTTTAAGAGCAACCGAAGGCTGGGCAATTTTTTCGGCCCAGTTCGAAACATTTGCTTAGAATACAAAGATGGAAACAGAAAGTGTTTTAATATTGATCCATAGAAAGCAATATTTGGTAACTTAAAGTATGCAGTTATCTTTGTCATGTGGTTATGACTGAATAATTTCACCCCATTGAGAGTTAATTTAAAAAAAAGACTCAAATAGGAATTCATTCATTAACCCTTTACACCTTGACAATACTTAAAAGTGATGATTAAATAATGCTTATATCTTCGCAATATGACTATTTTTTATGAAGATATTTAAAAGAACAAGATAGCATTGACAACAAGTACTAGATATCAAGTAAATAAAATTCAGTAGATATCAATTAAGGATAGTTACAGAGACCAAACAGTAGATATCAACTAAAGAGAGAACTTTAATATGTTTAATTATCAATTAAATTAATTCGGTTATTGTAATTAATTTAGGAAGTTTTTACTCTTTTCTGGGCTTATTCAGTACCAAAATTCATATGATTTAAAAATAAAATTGAAAATTGATGGCAAAATAATTGGATAAATAGAGAATTAATATACAATTGATAAAATATTATTTGAATTAATACAAGATAAATAATGAAATACTGAGTACGTTAATTAAGGAACGCTAAGGAAGTCATTGCGCTCCTTAATTAAGTACGTTAATTAAGGAGATTTTATTTAATTTTTGTATGTGGAAGATGAAAAAATACAGAAATGACCTTACTTTCTAATGTAGAGATTGAATTAATTCCTTCTAAATTTAGTATCTAAATTTTGTAGCTTTAATCCCTCCCTGAGTCATTGACCGGGAAGGAAACAAATTTGCCATCAAATTATGCTGGCCAGTTTAATTCACATTTTTTAAATGTGTTTCTATTAAAAAATAATAATTGGTTCACATTTTTTATATTTTTTCTTCGACATTTTATACAATTCATACATCTTAATTAGAGTAGCCAGACATCGGTATGGATTACCGGGAAAAACACCGGCTTCTTTCTGATTTGAAAAAAAAAAAGTCTTCCGACGTTCTTCTGCGTTTTCTCATTTGTTTTTACTTTCTAATTTTGCGAACTACGAAAAAAGTATAGTAATAGTCAAAAAAATTTCGAATTCAAATTTTGACGAAATTCTATGCTTTAGACCTGCCTGAGTTCGCAAAACCCATTTTTGAAATTATGTCTGTCTGTGATAACAACAACACCAAAACGCTTTGAGCTAGATGGATGAAATTTGTTATTAGATCTTTATACCAAATTTTTGTGCAAAATCTATTCAGAGGAAGTTTATCTGTCGAATTTTTCGAATATAAGTTCACACGATAACGGCAAAATTAAGAGAGTCTAATAAATAAAATTTATTGCACAGAATTAAAGTTCATAGCTCATACACCTTTCGAACTTTGAGCCAAATCCAACAAAAGGTTGACCGTCTGTCTATCTGTATTTTCTGAAGCATGTAAACACGATAACTCAGAAGCGCAATGACTTAAATATATGAAATTTGGTATGGCATTTTGCGTCTGAAATTGAAGTTATGTACCAAATTTTGATTTCAGTCGGCTGGAAAAAAACGCGTTTGAAACATAGGTTCATCTTTATTAGAGAGCATGCGAGAAAGGTTTCAGGAGACTACTTCCACTGGTTGCTGATAATTATACACTATCTAGAAAAGTAATCTAAGATATTGCTGCAGCACCAGACAGAGTTGAATGACTCATATACCCTTTCTTGTGAATAAGGAAATCTATATTTTTTATCTTGATTCTAACTTTTTTATCATGATTCACTACATTTAACCTCTTTTCATTCAGTTATTGAACTGAAGAAATATAAGGTACTAGTGAAGATAATTTTTAATGCTCCTCGGTAATATGTGATGGTTCTCAAAATATTTATGATTCTTGTTTGAATCCTGAGATATGACAAAAACCTGGCTAAAGAGAAGTGAGGGCATTTGTGGTTTTGATACCTGCTTGGTTCCTAGTACTTGTATATACTTATGCTCAGTTCTCAAAAAATAGACCGACCGAATTCAATAAGAAGAAAGAACGTATCCAAAATGGATACGATTCGTAAATGTGAGGATAAAACTATGTGACAAAAATCATTCATCAACCTTACAGGGCTCAAATCACATTCTGACATTCCTTCAACGGATTTCGTTCAAACTGCAGGAACAATTTTTGATTTTCACGTAAAGATTTCATTATCAAAATTCATTTTTTTTTAAATTTTGAAGAACCGTTCCCTGGAAAGACAGACTTACAGGTAGATATGACTTTCTAATCAATGATCCTTTTCTTTATATTTTGCGAATTCAGAGAGAGTTAAGACTTTATTGAAATTTGGTGATCAATTTTTTTCCATGGTTGCAACATTTTATCTTTGAGTATTTTGTATATGAGCAAGTAAAATTTACTCTTCTATTGACATGGCATTTTTACGCTTCATATAAGATTCACACCATTTTTATTTCTGTATTTAATATTTTTATGTGAATAAGTTTTTATTTTTATTCAATTATTCCCTTTTCCAGTATTGCTGGAATTTCTTATTGCTTTATTGCACTCAAACACAAACTTCCCTAGAGGCTCCCAACTTATCTAGAGTTAATTTTATGTTGTAAAAAGGCTTGTTTTCACTATGTATTTCCAAAAATGAAAAGAAGCATCGAAATCTATACATATAAAACGCTAATGTATTTTCCACAGAAATCGTGGACTTAAAAAAGGCTTAACCATCGTCAGATAAGTAATTGTTATAATTTGCCTACGGAAGCTATGTTCGCATTTTCCAAAAATGACCCTCGTATTACCTTAAGATACAAATTACCATTTTAATGATAACAGTTTCAGTTCCGTACAATTTCTCCTCATAATTTTAATAATATTTTTAATTCATTTTAATTCAGCAATTGTAACAATAATTTTAAAGGCTGCAATGGAATTCCGACGCATTCATAAAAACATTCAATCACTTGATTTTACCAATTATTAACTCAATATTAAGATTTTCACTTCCATTTTTATATCATAATCTATCTAACTATATATGTGTGTGTGTTTCAGCAATTTTAGAATTCGTGTTAAATTAAATAAATAAAAAAGGTGGAAGTGGATCGGGAAATAAGTGAATATTTTAGAATGAAGTTAATATGAGCTGAATTAAGATAAAACGTTGGAAATGAATTTGGGTTTAATTTAGATTTTAAAATATCATTACATATATATATTTTAATTTGTTGTAAGCTGATTCAATTGAAATCATATTTTATCAAATAGCAACGTGAAATATTGTTTGTTATTTTTTAAAAAAATATTTTATATTAATAATTTAACTGCTAAGAAAAACAATAATAGGCGAATAATAATATGCCAAAGACAGCTAATTCTAAGAAACTAGAGAATAAATGTTTAGGAAAACTTACTGCTCCTAAATGCAAATGAGAGATATCTGAATCTTGCGGCCTCAGGGCATTTATCTCTTTCTTCTTTCCCCATTGGCTGAATGGCAGCGATAGTCACGACGAATGACAAGCATATTCAATTCAGTCTTATCAAAGTCTTAAAAAAAACACGAGACTTCTCTAAAGAAGTCGGATGATGACAAATGTTCAATATCTTTCACGCCCGCTGGGATGATGAACAAATGACAGCGCCTCACGTTGTGGCACAATTGCCACAAAACACCTAACTATAAAGCTGGCGGTAAACGGACGAACTGTCCAACTATTCAATAAGTTATCCGTAAATTCTATACTAGTAAGATTTTAAAAGAATTTGGTTTTTTTATGCAAAGTAACTTCGCATGTATTTTTAAATATATATAACGTTTAAAAGTTTGTATAGCATCAAGATATAGTCTTTATATTCTGTTAGAATATCACCCAAATAAGCAAGAATTCGTATTTTTTTTTCAATTCTTTAAATGTAAAAGAAAAATGGAATTGCAACTATATCCGAGCAATATGCACTTCAGGAGTAAC
>JAPMOR010082232.1:41243-176014 GCA_026543865.1 Argiope aurantia | reverse complement strand
AAATGGAATTGCAACTATATCCGAGCAATATGCACTTCAGGAGTAACAACAGATTTAATCTAGCTGTCCCTCTATTTATAAATATACACTATATTTAAAATTGCAAGAAAGTTTGTTTGTTTGAAATTTATACAATCGCCACTTGACAGACTCAAACGAAGCTCAGAATAAACGTTCCTTATTACCTGAAATGATTAACTGCGCCTTTAAAACGTTTTTATTAATACGAAGTTATACGAAGATAAAAAAAATTTCGGCTATAGCTTCTGAACGAGTAATCGCACAAACGATATTTTAACACTGTCCTAAAATTCAAAAAATAAGCTTTGTAGTGATATCGATTTCATATCTGTATTATTTCTGCAGATTTTTAATTAATTTTTTAAAGTTAATTTAAATATACCTCTTTTTTAAAGTTAATTTAAATATACCTCTTATAAATTCCAGTTTTTGTTAAGATATTACACCTGTTTCACTGTTTAATCACATGTATCACTCGTGCGCTTTTGCCAGTGCTAAAGTTCTGTTACTTTCTTCGGACACCTTTGCTTTTAATACGTCATTTTATTAGTTGAATTTATTGGTCTCTTGTAAACAAATACCATTTTCCCTCTCTCTTTGCTTATATATTTTCAGATTTAGAATGAATTATAAACAAATAGACCGAAGAATAAAAGACCTAAAAAAACTATATTCATGAAAAAAAGTACCCTTGACTTAATTCTTTTTATAATTTAAAAAAACCGGACTAGATTTCTTTTATTGTTTTATTTGTATTATAATTTATTTGTACAGACTTTTGAACTTTCTTTTATGGTGTGAAAATGAATTTGAACTGGAAAAAAAGTAATTCAGAAGGTTAATCGAACCAAACAAAGATATAAAAAAACAAGATAAAGCTGTAAATAAAAAGGCTGTACTTTAATTTCTTCCAGATTGCGTTTGGTCACTGTTTAAAGATTCTAACGCCTCGGAAGAAGAAAAAAGGCTTTCTTAATTTCTCAACAATTTTAAATCTCTTGTAATGATGCCTAGACAAAGTGGCTGGCCTACTCCCCCCTAATTATGCTACAGAACTGAAACGAGTAAACTATACTGAAACGCAGAGCCCCCCCCCTAAATAGAAGTAATATGTATAATCGGTTATAGGTCGATTTGTCAGCTGGAATTATTTATTACAAATAATATTTATCCAAATATGACAACCAGTCTGTTAATTTCATTAAATTTAATAAACGTTTATTCACATTTTCTTCACTCATCGACTTTGAGTAACATGTGAAAAATGCAAAAACATATTCCTCAGGTTTTGCATATTTAAAAACAGCAGAAGATCTTAGATCAAGCAAGGCGAATTAAATTAGCATATATTAGGAGCAAATGGAATGCAGAAGAGCGATAAACATCATCGTATAAAGAACTCAAGCAAAAAGGACAAAGAAAGAGAAGTGAAAAAAGTGTTGCCAATGAAATAAATAAAACATGTGCATTCTTTAACAATGCAAATCCCTCTTTAGATCGGCAGCTCTTTCACGTGTTTCTTTCAGGAGCACGCGGTATTTTAAATCACCTTCAAACCTGTAATAAGCCTTTTTACTTTCGATGTACATTTTCCAAAACAAGCACCGGAAGATACAAATGATGGCAAGATCTATCTATCCGTGAATAAAAAAACAACAACAGTAGTCATTCCGAGTCAAAAGAATGCAAATAATTCGAAGATTCCTAAGGGAAAAGAAAAGTAAAACTGATTGTACCTCCTATTGAACTTACTCACGTGTTTCAGTCCCAAACCTCGTGGATCGTGCACGTGACTAAGGTCAACTTTAGCTTCACGTGTACCTTCACATGCATGCAAATAAAGGTAACTGAAACAAAAATGTGTATCATGATGAATTGTTTGTATACTTCATTTTTCCACTCCGGTAGCGCCGGCGAATGATAGGAAAAGGATTCTGCGAAAGTTCACTGACAGGATGCGCTGAAGGAAAAGAAAAAAATAAAATGTAATTTAAAAGTTGAAGCTGCTTTTTTAGATTTATAGATACTTATTTCCAAGAAGGTCTGCTTAAATTGACGGATAAAGAAAACTAAACATTTTTTTAATAAACAAGTAAATAAAATAAAATTAAAAAAATATTTTTATTAATATCAAAAAAGAATTTTTTTTTATGATTTTCTACTTTTAAAATTAATTTATGAATCATTTCTATAAATATTATGGGATCTTCAAACCATTTTTTTCTCACAGTTACTATTGGGTGGCGCCACGTGTATCATAAAAATTAATTTATAAAAATTAATTGATTAAATAAAAATTAATTAAATTAATTGTTTGATTAAGTGTAAATTAATTGATTAAATAAAAATTAATTAATTATTCGATTAATTGATAATTATGTTCAGCAAAATATTAAAAAAGCAAAATATCTTCGAGAACGCATAAGTATACAAAAAACTTCGGAACTTTACAACAATAGAAAATGACTGAAAAATCGATAAAATATAAAATATAGATATATAAAACGAAAAATGTTGTCAATTATGAAATTAGCTTCGCCACTAAAATAACGATTAGCTAGAGAGAAGGTATGAATGAAAAGAAAAACTTAAAGGTCAGAATTGAGAGGAAAATAAATTTCTGATCTACAGGGTGATTAAAATTATACTTCCCCTGTAAACAGCATCCTACAACGCAAACGGATGAACGGATTGCAGCGAAATTTGGTATGTAGACTATACACGAGATGCGCTCAAGGAATTTCGAAAAAAAAATTTTTTTTACAAAACTTCCACCAGCGTCGCCTTTTTCTGAAAAACATCAAATGTAACACAATAAATGACAAAATGGAATACAGAAACAATATTAACAATCCAGAACAAGAATTATGAGTAATAAAATGTAAAACCAGGAAAAACTCTCAATTCTAGGGAAAAAAAATGGTGCGATTTGCATGCTTGCGAAGAACAGGAAGCTATAATGCAAAACAGGTAAGAAAAGTTTGCAGTCATTGTCATGTTTTATGTCGTTGTTTCTTGCTGGAATGAAAACGGTATCTTATTGCGACATTGAACGACTTAAAGAATTCCATAACGCTTCTTGTGCGAAGCATCACAACTGATCAGTTACGATCTGCTGTTGAACGCATTGTCCATCGACTTGAAATTTTACAGGTGAATAGTGGTCACATGTCACCTTTCCCTAGATCATCCTGGACACGATTAATAACTACTCCTCTTGTGCAATTTCGTCCTAATCTGTTCTTGTTTTTGCAAGCTGAACTTTTTTTTTTCTCAAACAGCGTACTGTTATTTTTTCCTTGCTTTTACTTAATATGGTTCAATGACAAGGTGATCAAAAACTAGTCAATAAATGTTAATATGTTTCTGTATTTCCGTTTTGGTCGTTTACTGTGTTAAAATAAATGTTTTCCGGAAAAGGCGCCCCCTGGGGAACATTTTGGAACTTTTTTTTTTTTCGAAATTCTGTGAGCGCATCTTGTGTATAGTCTATATACCAAATTTCGTTGCAATTCGTTCACTTGTTTGTATTGTATGATGATGTTTATAGGGGAAATTTAATTATAACCACCCTGTATATTCGCATCATTCCAATCATCAAAGCCAACATGTATTGGAAAAAATAATAGTAATATTTTTAAAATTTTACTAGCAGAGCCCAACACCCGTAAAACTGATTGTTTCCATAAACCTTGAGTAAAAAATGAGACCAAATCTTATATTAGAAACTAGCAAGAAAGGTTTCCCCAGCACTTCCTCTCATATTCTTTAATCTTCCACCTCCATAAAAAATTTTGGACCTTGGGTAAGGCAAAGAACGCCTTACATGACATTGGCGTACAATAGTTACGAAATATTAACCTTCGGCTTGAATTTAGCACCCTTGGCGAGTTTTTTGGCGATTAATTACTTTCTCTATACTTAATTTCAACTGCAGAATTGGTCTCTTTCTTAGGTTTCGGTCTCTTTTGAGTGTTTATTTGAAGAGAATCCTTATTTCTAGATGGAAGAAGCTTTGACAGGATAAGGTAGACAATCGCGAATACGAGGGTTTTCTGCAAGTGCTTGTGAAGCCTTAATCAACGAGATTGTGCCTCTTGTCAAGATTATGGGGCTTAAAGCAAATAGCCGCGAATCGATGAGCTGATGGAAGAGCATAGGCCAAACTGCCAAAGGATTTATGGAGCTAAATGTTGCAGATGAGATTTGATCAAAAGAGTAAGAAATAATACCCCCAGCAGATCAATAAGGGGTATTATTTCCAGTTAAACAAGGAAGTTGATAAAAGCAGAAAAATTATTGCACTAGGCATCATTCTAATCGGGCATTAATTATGTCAGCTACTTGTTTCACATTGTAAGATTCGGAATGAATTGTACTCTTAAGAGAGGTAACTGTAATTAAAAAAAAATCAACCAAAATATTTGTCGAACTGACTGCATCGAACCAATTTTTTTCTCTTACAAGCTAAAATGGTCCTGTTAGATAGACAGACATTTTATTAATCGATTTTTATAAAATCGTTACTCACAGAATGCAACGGTTGACGGTATCAAGTTCTATTTTTAGAAAAAGAAAGGAAAAAGTTATCATCTTAAGACATTGTTTGATATTCAACTTATATTCTGTTGTGAAAAGGACGAGAAACCGGAAGCGTTTCAGCAAACATTCCCCTTTTCTATTTATCATTCTTTTAAACTGTCTGCTGCTAATGGAAGAACGATGAATAATTAATTTCAAAAGCAATGTTAGAGCTGAAACGGAAAGAAACATGCTCACAAAAAACAAACGATTCTGTTATTCTGGATTATTTTTTTTTCCATTTGCGATTTGAGTATTTCCTGCGAGAAAAAGGGCATGGAAATATTTTTAAAAAGCTTTGCCTCATTTTCAGCAAAAAAAAAAAAAAAAAATCTAAAACTCATCTTCACATTTTCTTCTGTAGATTATGTTGAATATATATATAATCAAATGATTGTTTTCTGAAAGAAAGTATTACTAATTTTCGTAGAATGATGGTAGATGGTTTTTCGATAGGTGATGAGAAAAAAAAAACTAATTTTCCGATGCCTCGTAGCATAATAATACTTCAAACTTTATTTGACTGTCTTGAGTGCTATGGCAGATTTTCGACTAGGGAAACTATGCATTGTCAATGACCTATAAATTGAGAGGGAGCTGCCAGCAAGTCAATCAAAAGATTAAAGAAGTAAGTTCATACAAAATACAAATCCTTCAAATCATTAAATATTAAGACAAAGATGATATCATTTAGTATAATTGTTCAGGTACCTTTATATTTCTTTGAGTTCATTTGGCTATTTAAGCAAGCTGTCATTGGCGACCAACGTGTCAGCCCAGATAATTGGCTTTTTAATCAGTGAAGAGAATAAAATCGAATATATATATATTTTTTAATTCAGCGTGTTGTTTGATACAACTGAAAGGCAAATTTAATTGAATCAATCTATTACATAGTAGCAGAGTGTAAGTTATATATATTAAGAAATAAAAGCGAATGTGAAAAATCCTATTTCAAAGGTATGGTACGAAAATGGCAATTTTTTAAATCTAATTTTAACACTGGCAAAAGTAAGCGCATGAAATTTATTGCGATATTTATTCTTATCATAGCATTGAAAGATAATGTTCTTTCCACAAGTTGAAAATAAGTATTTGGTCTTGTAATGTTTGTAGTTTCATTCATCACTTGAACTCGAGGAAACGAAATTCTGTACTTTTTTCGTTTCAACGTCTTACGATTTGTGTTTCCTGCCATTTCCAGAGCTGCTTTTGAATAGCCCCAAATGGTCAGACGCCTACCTGTTCCGTTCTAATATGACTTCATCAACTTTTATTCTACGTTATATATTACAAACAAGTTATTTTACATTATTGACTCTCTATGTGATATATTATCTTTCTTTAATATAACATTTTTTTTATTTGTGTATATAGCATTTAGTTTTCTTGTATGGCAACATTGTGCATTAATTTCAGTTTGGAATGCAAGTATTTTGAATAAAATGGCAGACATTATTTCATGTGTTTTGAGATCATCGTATCTTGTGCAGATTAATATTATCGAACTTTATTTTCTGATATAAAACTAACCAAATCGCAAAACCTAATATTAAAAAACAACATTTCCTGTTATTTGAATTAAAACATACTATTCATCGCCTTCTTAAATATTTGTTATAAATTTGAATGCATTATTATTTTTTATGAAAAGACTACAAATAGTTTATCTTAAGAAATTCAATAGTTTACCTTACGAAAAGTTCATTTCTTGAAGAAAAAGAAAGCATTTCTATTTCGAGAAAAAAAAAAGTACTATTTTGAAAGTTTATTGAGACAAAAAAAAAAAAAAAAAATGGTTTCTCTTTCCTTGAACTAACTCACGTGCTACTAACAAATCTCACGGCTCAGACTCGTGAAAAAGGTCAGATCTTTACGTCACGTGTTGCACCACTTGCGAACCCAGGTAATTCGGGAGAAAAAAACATTCGGTAATTGTTTGTCACTTACGGTTGATGGCTGTGTTTATATGTGCATTTATATGACCAGCATCAGTCAAAAAAATAATGCAAAAAGAGGCATTGAATGAAACTGCTAGACGGGAATAAATACATATGATAATAAAATGAGTGGAAATGATTAACATTAAATGCAAAACATTTGAAAAAGAAAGCTAACAGACTGCTTGGTCGTTAGATTTTTTTTTTGAAAAAGGCAGTGATAATGAAACGAGTTTCGCAGATTAAGTTGTGGCTTGTGAATGAACACTAACACCGCACGTCGTAGAAAGAACAAAATCTAACGGCTGTTTGTTCCTCTCCTGAAAGTCATTACCACGAGAAAAGAGAAATAAATAAACAAACAGCACGGCGAAAATTATCATGTCAGATTGAAAAATTTACACGTTAAAAAGAAGTATAATGAATAACCCAAAATTTTTCATCTTCAAAGGCTGGTTTTTCCGTATTTTTGGCAGATTAAATGCGTACTCATTCTCTCTTCATTACACACCATATTTCATGCAAGGCCGCGGTGGCCTGGTGGTAAGATCTCGGCTTGTAAACCGTAGGGTTTCAGGTTCGAGACCCGATTTCACCGAAGAACCGTCGTGTAAGGGGGTCTGTTGCACGTTAAATCCGTCAGGCCAAATGTCCTCTCGCTGGTGTGGAGAAGGGGTGCCAGCTCAGATGTCGTTCTCGTCACTTGACCGCGGTTCAAAATGACAAGGTCCGTCCCAAAATAGCCCTAGTGTTGCTTTACAACAGGATGTTAATATAACTAAACTAAGCTAAACTAAACCATATTTCATGCTAGTTTTGTTTTTGAAGTGTGTTAGCAGGCAGACAAACGCGTTTGTCAAGCTCAGGACAGGAAGCTCAGAAACATAGAAATCCATCAAAATTTCAAGCTCGAATTTTTTGCTGATTACAACTTTCCCCCTTCGTACACAAGAAAGTAAAGAAATGGGACTGGATCTCCCCTTCCCCTAACTTTCTGGCACACCCTCCCATATAGGTATTAGCACGGAAAACGCCTCGTATGTCATTGATTTTAAAATAGTTGCGAAATATTAACTTCTGACGTGAAATTAGCATTTTTACTGAATCACGAGATCCATGGCGAGCTCTTTGTCGATTCATCCCTGACAAGCGGTTAATAGAATTCGAAAATAGAGTATGTATTTTAGACGAATTCTTCCCATCCGATTAAGACCATACTGTCGCACAGAATTACAATTGTTGTCACAAAATCAGGTACAGAATTTCTTATATTTACGCTAACGCGTTTTGATAAAAATTTACAAATTGAGTACAAAGGCCAGACACCAAATTTTTTTCCATCGAGCTCAAAGCGTTTTGAGTCATCTCTTTCCAAAAATGTGTTTTTCGAACTCCCCAGTAAGATCTAAAACATAGAGATTCGTCGAAATCTCGAGTTCACAATTTTCGTCGATTACGATATTTTCTCTTCATTTACTGTACGAGAGTGTAAAAATGAATAATTTGAGTAGAATTTGGAGATTCAACAATACATTGAAAATTGAAGATGATTGTACATTTCCACTGAATTTTACTATTTTTTTCTATAAAAAAAAGGGCTTAAACTTATGAAAAGTTGTATAAAATTTACAGCAACGCTTCTAACAAACCAAAAGATGATTATTCAAATGCCGTGTTGATAACATTGATAATGATTCTCTACGGCCAAGTGACCAGTCAAAGTCATGGCAGAAAAAAAAGGGACGTTCATCTTGTACCGATGTAGGGAAATATTTGAACATCCAGCCTATCGACAAAGCCACTATCGCAGCCACTCGAGAAAGTAGACATACGAAACAAGCTTGATTTTTCGGATTCTTCTTACGTCAAATTCATTTGGAAGCATCTGCTATGCGTCTAAAATTGCCCTAACAAATGATGATGAGATGTAAATTGTTTATTTAATAATAATGTTATGTGCAAGGGACCTTGGCCTCGTCTTGAATAATTCGTCTCAAAGAGCCAGTGACAACAGACATTAATCAGAGGAAGGTCATTAAATGGAATTTTAAAGATATCGGTCTCTTGTCGAGGAACTTAGTAATTCTGTCGATAATTAGGTAGTTTGAACAAATGAATCATGCATAGGCCTACAGAGGAAGAAAAACATTTTGATAGTTCTTGAATCTCACATACTTTTAAATAAACTTATCATGCCAGAGAACGCCTTGCATTGCATTCATGTACAATAATTACGAAATATTAACTTTTGGCTTGCGTTTAGCGTTTTTACTGAATCTATCGTGCGATTTTGGCGATTAATCTCTGGCATGCGGTTAAGAGTATCCAAAAAGCGAATTTGTATTTTAGGTCCGCTTGTCTCAACTGATTGAAACTTGACTGATTTTCCAATAAAAGTGAAATTGTGCTTTAGGTGCGTTTTTTTCCAACTGATTGGAACAAAAAATTGACACAGAAATGCAATTATAATCATATATTCTCATACTACGTTTGATATACAGTACACTCTCGAGTATCCGGTCTAATGTAGAGGAAGGACAAGCTGGATTACAAAATACCCGGATTGGCCTCATTTTTTGGCCCACCAATATCAGAAAACAAAGTTTTTGTGCCAAAATTCACTGTTATAATATACATTTCCTCGCTTTTTATTGAATACTAAGCCCTCCATTTATCTCAAGCCACGTAACATGTGAAAGCGGCCTTGCCCTGGTGAATCATAGAAGCCGTTGCCGCTAACGTGTAGAGTCAAAACAGAAGCCTCTGTACAGATAGTTTATACACTGCACTGTACATTTCAAGAATTTATAAGATAAAAAGTAAGTTAAAGAAAATAAACTGTTCACATTTAAACATAAATTCTGTAAATGCCTAACTTAAATGCTGAAAACATAAATAAAGTATTAATCGTAGGTATAATTCTTTAAAAAAAATTGACTCAAACTGATTTTATTTTTCACTGATAAATGATACACAGATATGAAAAGGTAACCCTAAGATAAGAGTCAAAACTTGCAAATTTTAGTTTTTGAAAACCAGTCCGGATAGTACAGAAGCCGGATAGTCTCGGATACTCGAGAGTGTACTGTACTTAAGTCATTGCGTTTTTGAATTATACGCATTTACATTTTTCTGAAAGTATAGACCGACAGACAGTCAATCCGTTGCTGGTTTTGGCTCAAAATTTGACAGTTATCTACACTACAGATTTTAAATCTGTGCATTTATCTTGTCTTTTTCCTATCTAGCTGTTTCCGTTTCGCAGTTACCGTGTTAACTTATATTCGAATAGTCGGACAGATGGACTTACTTCCAATGGATTTTACTCAACATTTAATAGAAATTTATGAATTCGGTGTAAAGACCGTTTATCAAATTTCAACTGCCTAGCTTAAACCGTTTTTGGGTTATCTTTGTCTGACAGACGGACGAACATTTTCCAAAAATGTGTTTGTTTTTTTTTAAATTCAGGGATGTCTAAAATGTGGAGATTCGTCAGAATATAGAGTTATTATTTTTTGATGATTATTGTCTTTTCTCTATAAAGCGTATAGAGAAAGTAAAAATTATGAATTATTGTAAAATTAAAATACATACACATATAATAATTTACTTTCGCATTTAATGTATTCATCACCAGAGAATTTAACAATCCAATATTTTTAATTCATTTTGATTCATTAAAAATCATTCATCGTTTTTTATTTATATTCAAATTGTAGATTCGTAAGAAGAAAAAAAATCACCGCAGAAAAAACAACAATAGAATTACGTCAAAAACTCCGCTGTTACTGTTTCTGGATTGGAAAAAAAAAAAAAAAAACACCCTATTATCGATGCATGTTTATCTTTGCATAAACTGTGGAACGAAGTGAATGAGTTTTTCTTCAACAATCGGCGCTTTTTGGATATTTTCTCTCTTTGAAGATAGACGGTTCGTTTTCCGTTCTATTTCTTCTAACAATGAAAGCTCTGAAGGAAATACTGTTAGACTTTTTTACTGATTTAGATATAGCGTGCAAAAGAAAATTAGAAATCATATTAAAATATCGGAAAAGATTGGGAATTGTTGCAATGCCTACACAAAGTGATCACGAACTCTTGGTACAAACTTTAAAAATTGGTACAGGACACTATAACAATCATTTATTATACAGGAAGGCATTGGCATAAGTGACTCGTTCAGGCGCAAACACAGCAAATAAGAAATGAAAGGAAAGGCGGAACATTCATTGATAAGTGCAATGTTTACAATAACTGCTCAAATATGAGTCCTCTAGCAGAGAGATTTGTGCACGCGTTCAAAGAGGCCAGCTATTTTACGACACGCGCAACAACTATGGATATTCAAACAGCGAGATCCTCACCTGAGTCTGATGAATTCACATAAAGAATACTCTTCAGATGTTCTTGGTATTCTTTGAAACAAAGACCAATCCAACAAAGACGGCAACCCAAATTTTAATTCTGTAGCAGTTGCATTACACTTATCTTCTCTTTTGGATACTAGATGGCGATACCTGATTAAGCCATCCCATATGTAATCCCATAATGCATTGCGATTGTAATGAGAAGAAGATGGGATACTGAACTGTGAAGCGCGCGCGTAAATGTCTTGTCTTTGTGTTTGTAATTGTTTAGTGTGTGAATGTGATTATTAAAGAAATGCTTCCTACAACATTCGTCCTGTTGCTTCCTGCACAGATCATAATAAACCACATACCACCACAATTCTTTTTTATTTAAAGAAAAAAAAAATACAATAAATTGAATGAGGTAATTTTTGAACTGCAGAATGGCTTTTCTTGTTCATGCTTTCCAATACTTACGCAGGGGTGGAATTCGAGTTTTAGGACCGACTTGATATGCAGGTTCTTATTTCCCCTGGATGTACAGCAACAGTAGTGGTTAAATATCCCACTGGAGAGACTGATGCACGGATCGAAGTTGGAATTTTCGACATATAAAAGAAATATAGTTATTCTGAAATACAAACTTCCACAAATTGAAAGACCAATTAGGCCAATTGAAATGTTGGAAAATTGATTTTAGGTTCTTTGGTGGTAAATTAAATTAGTTAATTCATGACAATCATTAGAAGAAGGGGACTTGTGTGTTACCACTGGAGCATTCAGATTAAAAAGACAGTGCTCACAGGTTTTTGTGAACAAGGAAAATGAATTTATTTCCTTTGAAAATTGGAATTAGAGTATTGTTGTCAGTAGTTAACTGGGCGGAAGTCAAAAATCAGTATAATTAATCCTACGATAATTAGATTCTGGGAGGCGTGGAAGAAGTCAAAGGTCAAGGTAACTCAGAAAATAAAATGAGTTTGTATCCTTAAAGTGAAATGATATATAAAAAGAAATTAATTTTAAATACACAGTAAAATATAAAAAAAATCACCATATCTTACATCATTATCTAAGAACTTTTTCGGTGCAGATATGTGCCTAAATTTTTCCAAAGTCATGGCATGATAACCTTGCACTAAGTAATATTCCTGTGATAAATATATCTAATTTATATATTGTTCATATCTAAGTCGAATATACAACAAGTGAGTATTTTCAGCATACTTATTTTTCCAAAATTCTCCAAAATCCAGGTCGAATTGCCTTTCAATTTTGAAAGTTTAAAAAATATACATTTCAACGTAAAGATTCAATCACAAAGGTATTTAAGGGACCGACCACAAATGAGCCGTTTATTTTGAAAATGGGTCAAGTCCATTTCTTGTTATTGCGAGATATTTAAAGGCTTGCGTTTCAATAAATTTAAAAACATTGATAAGTATTAATATATATGTATTTTGTGGTACCAGATAATGCATGTTTATAATCCAATAGTGTTTACAGAGCTGATTAAAGAAAAATGAGAGTTCCATTATAATTAAATGAACTTGCCTCACTTTCAAAATGAAAGAAATATTGCAATCATTCATTTCATTGGGAAATAATATTTCAGTTGCATCAGCCTTTTTTTAAGAATAAAAACTAAATACTATTCAAATTTTTATAAATATTTATTCATTTGATAAAAAGGGAAACAAAACCAAGAATATTCTAGTAGAAAATATAACATAACAACAAACAATTCAGTTTTATTAAGAATTTCAATGAAATTATACATTTTAGCTTATACGTAGTTATAATCAATTCGAATTTTATTCAAGATTTAACATTTTTAAAAATTCATGATGAACGGGAGGTATATATGGTAATAAATCCACCATATCTTTGTATTTTTCAGATATAATAAATCTCCTTTTTTTCTTACATAAAAGATAATTTTATATTTCTGAAATTACTTGGAATTATTTACCTTCGTCGTTGTGTCGACGAATCGATCATTTTAAATTCAAAATCTCGTTCTATCGAAGTTTTGTTGAACATTTTGTATGGTGCATCCCTTGTAAATCTGATCTAGCATATAGTTTATCAATTCACGGTTTCTCCATCGGTATTTTTTTTTTCTTTTTAAAACCGCTTTTTCCAGACGTTGGGTTGAAAATAAATTTCCATGTTTAATTTCAAGTACTAAAAATTTATTATGTTTTCGACAATTTTGTATTATTTTATAGTAATCCTGGGGCATATGCAAGGAACTGGTTTCTGGATTGAATAGTTCCACTCCAAAATCACGATCGGTCGGCAGAAATGAATGTCCTGACAAAAATTTGTGATCAATGATATTTATTTCGTGGTCACTGTACTGAATAATCGGTTATGGAAGTAAATATTACTATCGACACACAAAATTAAGATATACTTTTTATTATTTATAAAATACTGTTCAACCACCGATTTTCAATATCGAAAATATATAAATAGAAGCACCCTAGATTTCAGACATGATGTCAAACGGCCACATTTCCTTCACCGTAGAGCAACCGGAGCTACATTTTGCCGTAATATATTCGGTCAAATATAATTTCAATCTAAGATGGACTTGCGCCACTTTCAAAATTAACAGATTTTCAATGCTGTTAAGAGCTAAAACTTCCATCTCCAAAATACTAGAATCTAAATATTTTTTTACTATAAATTTTTTACTCATAAAAAGATCATAACAATTTTGATCTATAACTGCCATTATCTCCATTTTTTTCAAAAATGGACTTGCCCTACTTTTAAAATAAACGGCTCAAATGATTGTAGAAGAAAAGGATTTTGCTCCTCTCCTTTAGATAGCAGATAATTATGTGAAATTTACAACAAATATTTTTGTTGTTATAGGCAACACTTACATGCATTTTCTTAAATTTAGCACGTGTATTTTGTGAAATGTAAAAGCTTATCGGAAAAAAATCTCAAAACTCACTTCAAAATGTTAAAAAATACAATCTTTACAGCCAAATTATCCAAAACATAAGAATACATGACGAAGTATAATTAAAGTATTATAATGAAATTTATATTCAATTCCTTAATAATTTGAGAAAATATTAGCATTTTTAGTTAATAAATTTTAATTGTGCATGCACAAAATAAGCATAATTTTTCTTTAATAATTTCAAAACCACACACACATGTATATAGGATGATTAAGTTAAAAATTCCGGATGAATGCCATTCAGATCCAGAAAGTTATTATTTTACTTGAATGAATTTTAATTGCCGAGAGAAACTAAATGACGAGGGATTCTCATAAATTAATATTTTTTAACCCTTCTTTGCATGATTTTTTCTTTTTTTGTGTGAAATAAATCACGGTGATATAATTCCTGTTCCAGATTAAAAGAAAAATGTTAAAAAAATCCTAGTATAAACAGATAAAATAATTAAACAGTATGATGAAAATATCCATCATCATGCAAATTTACATGTTAAGGTCAGTACAAAATCTTCAATGTCCATCTCTTCTAAATTTCTCCACTCATTATCGCTTTTATTAGCAAAAAACAAAAATCAAATTTGTTTTTAAAAAATATTCAAGAAATCGCACCTTTCTTCCAATCACAACAAACAGCGGAATGACAAGTTCAAACCAGCTATAATGATTGTGACATTTGATTTTTTTATTTTCAGTTACGTTCCTTTTTACGCAATAGTCGTAAAAAAGTTGCCATCAACAACCAATTTACAGTACACCCGTTTTTGGTAGAATTTTTTGTTTACTAAATGTTATGATAGAAATTTCCATCATCATGCAAAGAAGGGTTAAAGCTAAATATTCAAATAATTATATTAAATTCTATAAAAGGTTAGAATTTTTTCATTTTCTTCTTGTAAATTAAGTATATAAAATAAATGGTAGTAAAATGGACAGCATAAATCACACACACACACACACAAAATATAATGTCTTTTATTATTGATTTATACTAATATTAAAATTCTAACGTTCAACTTGATTTTCAATAAATAAAAAAAAAATGCCTCTCCTGTGTGCTTCTTTTATCCCGCAAATACACCGATTTCTTACCCGAGAACGCTTGCATCTTTTGCACCAATAACGGCTGACTGCATCCATTGGATTTTAGAATGTTTCTACAGAAATTGCATTTCACTCTTATAAAAGAAAATTGAGACTCAGTCACTGTTATAAAGTAGCATTCACATGAGGCCAACTATTGCGCGCAATGGAAGGCCACGCCTACCCCAGGAAGATCATGTGACTGCCATGAGATAATGGAAAATAGTTGTCCTGATGAGACAACCATTTGCCATTGTCCTGAGTCAATGGTCACGTGATATTCCTGGGGTAGGCGTGGCCTTCTATTCCTCGCAATAGTTGGCTTCGTGTGAACGCTGCTTAAAGCATTGCGGTCTATCTCGGATCTGGTGTTCCATTTAAATTCCATAGATGTTTATACAAACGAGTTCCGGATTTTGAGCAGGCAAATCTAATTTCTAAAGATCAGCATCAGTAAACCAGGCAGCCCGTTGTTTTGTGAACAAAAGCAGTGTTAGTGACATGAACGTTAGCAAATAAAACAGTTGTTTAAAGTTTCCAGTCATTATTCATTTGCTGTAAAGCGTGTGAGTGTGGGGGGGGGGGATCAATACCATTTTTTCTTCGTTTTCTGGTCGACCGCTGTATGGCTTGGTGATGGAGTTTTCACAGTAGAATGTGAATTCCATTATATTTTTTTCATGGACAAAGTTTAAAGAGAGTTCGTCCATATATTTAGAAAAAATGAAAAAAAAAAAAATGCGTAAATCCGAAAATGTCCTAAACACTTCTGATTGCGCAGTGAACAGAAGTCACATCTTCAAATTCATTTATAGAATACTATCTATCCCTTCAGCATGCGACAGATGTTCAGCGAGGTGAAGAAAGGAATGTTGTTTAGTTTCCTAAAAATTCTAATGTAATTAATTCAGAGGAATCATAAATTTTTAACTCTAATATTTGGATTTATATGGTGACAATAATTTTGAAAGTTCGGACCTTTTTAATTAGATTAACGAAACATGGAAAGTAATAGGGAATTAAATAATGGATGTTTTAAAAAGTAAGAAGTATCAGAAATTTCAGGAACTAGAATAAGCTTCAGAACTTAAAGAAATATATACTATGCATCAATGTATTTTAGTATTTTACCAATTCCTATAACGTATGCCTAATTATGTCATATTTTGAAAAATCAGAATTTATCTAAATGCAGGGCCATCTAGTGAGCCTTTCTAGAAACAAACATTGACATCAGCTGACATCAAGATTTTTGCAGTAGATAATTTTTATCAACAGAAAATAAAATTCACAATTTTTAAGATGAAAGAAAAATGAAATTACGTAGTAAATAAAATGTAATTATATTTAATACTAGAATAATTTTTTGTTGCATATATTTTCGAATGTGCCTCTTTTTTGTTTTTTCCATTTTCAATTGAACAATCTGATTAGATTAAATGAGGTTTCTACACTTTTTTCTAACAAATCCTCACTCAATTTAAATTACTATTCAAGCTTTTGTTAGGTTTTCCATTTTTTAAATTAGCTGGTTAATTTATTAAAAAAATTATCACTGAATTGCTTTTGATAAAAAAAATAAATAAAGGATGAGCTGAATAAACTGCCAAAAATTCCACTAAGCGTTTTGGAGAACGATTTTCATGTGTTAACATACATGTAATTCTTTTTTATAATGAAAGTTACAATGCTATCAAAACTTTGAACAGTCGTTTTAAAACTATATACACATCCAAATAATTCCATGCCTGAAAATGCATGTTTCCATTGGTGTCTAGTAGATGGCAGCACTATTGAAATATTTTGTAGCAGATTTTTCGAGAAATTGAAACAATAAGGGCCCTACGTATTTTAATGCAGTAAGCATTGCAATTCGTGTCGTTACTTTTTAATAATTGGTCAATAATTAACAAGGAAAGGAATATATATAATAATTATCAGTTATTTATTCTTCTTATTTTCAAATAGTAGCATTTTATATTTAAAGGAAAGTATATAAAAAAAAACACAATTTACAAAAGAACATCAAAAACAGAAAATATTAAAAACGTACTCAATGCATCTTAAAAATATTTAAAAATTTCCTAGAAAATAAACGCCCTATACAATGGTAATAAAAACATTAAAATCAAGGTAAAAATATAAAAAATTTAATAAACTATAAAAAGTTATAAATGAAAAAATAACTTTTTAAAATGTTACAAAAACGCCAAAAAGCACACCAGGAAAAAACACCAAATCGCACACAGTCATTTTAATAACATAAAAACACATGCAAGATTTAAAAATATTTAAAATAAAATTTTTAAAAAATATAAAGAAAAACTGAATATGTTCATTCATAAAATTGTGAAAAACACGTGAGCAATTTAGAAGAAATAAAAACATCTGTATCTTCAAAAAATTTATTTTTGAATTTTAGTCTAATAAATTATAGTGCGTTTTCATAGTATTATAGAAATGTATGGAAATATTATAGAACTAGTATAATTTGCATAGGTTCGAAAATTCGAAAGTTTACAAATTAACAATGAATCTAACAAAATCTTCTATGGTAGAAAGATAGTTTTTTGCCTTTTTCTGGAAACATATTTTCTTCTCGTTTCGGTACGCATACAACGTATTCAATTTATTATGAAATTTCTTACAATATTTGCAAAAATTATGCATCTGTAAAACAGTTTTATTTTTTATTTTTCTGCCCAATATTTAGTGACTATTTATCATTCAAAATATCATACACTTTTTAAATTTTCAAATTACACGACATTCAATATTTTTTTTGAAATTTTTATTATTAGCATATTTAAATTAAAATGAGTTCACTGTCATTATTAAACCTATGCTCATATAGTATGTTAATTTTAAAGTGACGTTACTCATAATTATTTTTTTCTGAGAGTACAGATTTGTGGTTATGAATTTGAAAATTATTGCATGACAATACGTATTCGAATTCCCATTAAAAAGCAAATACATTAAGAAATAAACATTTTTCTACTATTTTATATTGAAAAGAAATCATTCGTTTTATATGTCCTAAACTTTCAATTCGATATTAAATTTTACTTCCCAAAAAATCTCCTTGTGGTGGAATGAAGATCATTATGATCCGTGCCATGGAAGCAAGACGACTCATGTTTTCGGGGATAATTCTTTAATGATTACATTTCACACAAAACAGGAAAAGACAAGACATTAACGCGCGCACCTCTCTAACAGAACAGCATATCATCTCATTCTGATTACAATCGCAATGCACTATGGGATGCGTACCTAATCAGGCATTGCCATCTATTATCGAAAAGAGAAGATAGAGTAATGCGACTGCTACATCCTTTATTAACAACTGAAATTTTGGCAACTTTCATTGTCTGGAATATCCCATTTCCCTTGAAAGTTGTAGTCATTGAATCTTAAAACCACAAAATATCATATTTAAAGAATCTAAATGGTACACGAAACCACATCTTAAATTTAAAAATTGAAAGAATTCAATTTAAAAACACCAAGATGCATATGAAAAACGTAAAGCTCATCAGAGAACTGGCTGCAAAAATCTATAAAATTTGTATAAAGTGAAATTGTTTATATAGTCCAATCCCGAAAGAGTATTTTGAAGTAAATCTTTAATTTTCATCGATCTGGCAAGTCTTTCATCTTTCCAGTTCCTGTTTCTTCTCTTTTTACCAAGCTTTGACACAATTGCTATTCCGATTTTGTCTACACGGCCGCGGTTGCAAGGTCTCGGCTTCGGAACGGGAAGGTTTCAGGTTCGACACCTGATTCTACGGAAGAACCGTCATGTAAGTGTGTCTGGTGCACGTTAAATCCGTCCGGGGCAATCGTTCTCCCGCTGATGTGGTGTGGTGAGGGGTGTGCCAGCTCAGGTATCACTCACGTCATCTGACCGCAGTTCAAAATTACGAGGTCCATCCTAAAATAGACCTACTATTTTGTCTACAATAAAAGATTCGCCTTTTGAATAATTTGCTCTTTTCAAAAAAGAAAAAGAAAAAAAAAATAGTTTGACTTTTTTCTTGCTAAGATAGGCCACTAAGTTAATTTTTTTGTAAAAATATAATTTTTATTTTATTTCAATATACTTAATATTTGAGCAATTTTCTTTATAAAAAGGTTTAAATTCTATTTCTAGGTCCATTGTACAGTGGAATGGAGTGTACATTGTACACTGATTTTTTTTATTTGCTCTATACTGTTTACATTAAAATCTAAGGTTTTTTTTTTTTGTTTGTTTGTTTAAATTCGGTATAGAAATTTTTCAAAATGTTTTGCAATACCTGAATTAGAGAATAAGTAATCTATTTATTTAGAAATATTCTACAGCTTTTTTTTTAGTGCTTCACAATGGGGAGGAAAAATAGAAAATTTCACTTTATTTATCAGTTGAATTCCAATATTTAAAAAGTGGATAGAAATACTATTTATTTTCTAGCTTAGGAATTAAATAATATATTTTTAAAACCATCTGCAAACTTTCAAGTAAATCATTTAATAAAATTCTAAACCAAAAGATTTTTAATTTATACCTCTTTTTAGCCCCCCCCCCCTCCCCAAGAAAAGGGGATGTTTTTCTATTTTTTTTAAAAGAGGTTTTGGCTTTTAATTGGTATATTTCGGTTTTATACATATTTTTTTCACTACTTTTTTGTACAAAAATTCATAAATGACTATTGCAGAGCATTTTTCGAATAATAATAAATTCATCCCAAACATAGTCACATTCCTGTTAAAATGACGTGCGTCTAAGAAATAACACCATCTATTCCTTACAGGCTATTCTTTTTTTCAATATATTGAAATAATTTTGCGTTAATTGGGTTCAGGAAATTTGCACGGCAACTTTCGAATGCTAAGTTAATTAATTTCCTAAAATAACTTGACTAGCTTCAAAGCATGTTCAGAAAGTTTTTGTTATTGGGAAGTTGAGAGAACAGCTTCTACTCAAAATTTTTCGAAAGATTAAGTTGATTCAATTTATCTCGAATAAAATGGCTTCAGAGTTTCAAAAAAAAAAAAAAATGTCTTTATTTCCTTGATTTTTCGGTCTCCCTACTACTCTATTTCAAATGAATTCAAACGTTTTAAACAGCGACGGGAGGTATCAATAGTTATACGTATTTTTTTTTTTTTAATTTTCAATCTTTTTAGCTGACAAAAAAAGTTTTGGAGCTCGAACGACTTGTGACATTTAAAAAAAAAGTTTTTCGTAAAGTTGATATTTGCACAACACAATAATCATGTGATCATTCCAAATCAGTTTAGAATAAATTTTGTCAAAAAAAAAAAAAAAACTCTGGCCTCGAGATAAAATTTTGGAATTTGGACAATTTTGAGATGGGGGGGGGGGGGGGCTTCCGTTTTCTAATTATCGAAGCATGCGTAATGTGATAGTCACGTGATCGCTTCAAAGTGGTTAATGACTTAATTAAGACAATTTATTTTTTTAAGTCCTTGTTTATGTTCTCGCATAATAACATGAAATTTGCGATAGCCGATTTCAATTTTATAATTTCATGTGCGAATAATCAAAAGTTAGTATTTCAAGTTATGCAAAGTGTTAAGTTTGTTATTACAGCGAATATACACACAAGTAGAAAAATACATTCATGCACACGGTTTCAAATTTGATTTGTTCAATAAATAGTACTAAAACTATTTTGATTTTTTCCATGCATTTTTGTTGTCCTTATGTACTTTTCATGCCAAAAATATTTTGAAAATTAAAAATAAAGTAGTAAGGAGTTAACATACAATTAGTCTCGTTTCATGTCATTTTATTCAGCTGTTTCAACTTTTTCTCGAAATTGAAATATTTGTGGAAAGGATTTCGATAACAACATACCAAGTAATATTTTTAAATACTTGTTTTGTCTTCTAGCAATTTACAGGTCTAAATATCACACAGACGATCATCACAAGACCTTAAATTATATAAGATTTAACTGTGAAGGAGTCAATTCTTCCAAATCATATACTTATAAATATAAATAGAAGTAAGACAAATTATAAATTGGTTAATTAAAAATAGGCAGCACAGTTTAAAACAGAATCTAACATAAATTTGATGTATGGTAATTGCATTTAAGAAATGCAGTTGGCTTCCACTTCTGACTTCTCTTTCCATAAATGACCCATTTTTCCTGGTCACCTAATTTATTTAGGATGAAAAATGAAAGAGGAAACGGTAAATTGCCAATCCCAAATTATCAAGATGATGAATAAAAAAGTTTTATAATACATTTCCTAGACTTTCCTTCTCACTTTTCCAGAATTATCTGGCTACTGACTACCATGAATAGTAATTGATGAAAGCATTTTGGTGATGAGGTGAGAAATACCCTAAAATGTGCATTTCAATTTCTAGCAATACAAACCTAAATAGGTTAAAAGTTATTTAATATGTTTTCAAATTCCATCTTATCCTAATAAGCTGTTTCAACATTCTCTTTAAAATGAGAATGATTTATCAAGAGCAAAATTATAACACAGCATTTTACAGATTCCTTGCAATTTATGGATGAAAATAAGTTAAAACTTATTTGACACCCATATATACATTTTAACCAATCAAGTCAACTTAATTTTAAAGAATTCTTTAATCCCTTGCACTCAGAAAAGTAATTCGATACATAATTATTCTCTTAACCCTTTAAAGGACCATTTTTTCCTAATAATATTATGCTAAAATATTTTTAGACTTGAAATTAGAATAAGGAAAGAGATTCATTTAATTAGATAAATTAATAATTCAGTATAACAAATCAAGACACATTTTGTGTAAGATAAAGAACTGAAGCATCCAAGTTTGTCTTTCTAAAAAATGTCAGAATTTATGTCAACCTACATAATTTCATACAAAGATTGATAAATTTGATGGGAAGCATACTTTCCACAGTCCTAGAAAGGGTTAATACAAGGGCTTGTTTATTGCTTCAAAATATATATATAATTGATTTTATATTGAATTTCCTCTAAAAATTAATTTGTTTTTACCATTCTGTTGGTATTTTTAAAAATAAAAATAAATCAAACATCAAAACGATGCAGTGTCTTGAATGGTCAGCGAGAGTCACCAGTCGAGTGCAAAAGGTTAATATTTGATTGGCTTTGTTTCGTATAGTATCCATTACTTGAACCTTTGTTTCATTTAACTTAAAATGTCAATTAATAATCAAGTTTAATAATAATTTAACTACGATTTTTCCTTGTCTTGGCTATTATTTTATTATTTAATACTGTGCAAATTTCTGATATCATGATGGGAACACTTTAATTTCTATTATTGCTCATTATTCTGATATATTAATTATCCTAGATAATTATTTACTATAATTGAATTAGTTATTTTATATTAATATTTTCCACTTAGATGGAAATTAAAATTTCCACGTTGGTTCAAGACTTTTTACAGAAATGTATCAAATCCTACAAAATTTATTTGAACTCTCATTTCAAGCGATGAATTTCAATTTAATATTAATTTTTATGAAGTTATTACATATATTTTGAGCAAAAGAAAATAACTGATCCAGGGAACTAAATTTTTTATCAGAATACTTTCTTCATACTCAAATTTCCATTCACATTCAAAGTTCTTATTTAAAAGTTTAAGTTTTTCAAGTACACATATCAACAGTTTAAAATACAAAGACAAATACCATACCAGAATTACTAAATTTTTAAAGCATTTAATTAAGCAGCTTCTCTGTGATAAAGAGAAAGCTCATGCATAGAAAATAAGACTAGTAAAAGAAAGTTATTTATTAAACACAATAATGTACAATTTTGGGAACACAAGACAGACATAAACAAAAAGTATGAATTGAAGG
Organism: Argiope aurantia; assembly: GCA_026543865.1. Taxonomy (NCBI): domain Eukaryota; kingdom Metazoa; phylum Arthropoda; class Arachnida; order Araneae; family Araneidae; genus Argiope; species Argiope aurantia. Next base: position 153,201 of record JAPMOR010082232.1, on the reverse strand, counting down.
AAAATATCTACCCTTGTAACACAGAGAACGGCCTATTAATACAAATATTTCACTAACTCTATACACCAAAAAAGTTCATCTAAACATGGAGCTAACATTCATTTAAATACAGAGAGTCCATTCACTGGTAAGGAGAAGGCCTAGTATGATCTTTTTTATGCCCAAAAATTCCTTTGCGCTTGTGCTTACCAGTCTTCTTTTTAGCAGCTCCAGTATGTTCAGGACTGGAGGGGGAAAAAAAAAAAGTTGAGAGAATATAAAAAACAAACCAAACATTTCTTTAACCATTTCAAAACATTTACTCATTTTTGAAACACTTTTTACCATATCACTGTATGATTTAAAAATCATAGTATAATATCCCTATCACAGGAAATATAAATATAGGATAGTAGTGGTAAAATGAATGAAAAGTAATAAAGATAAAATCCTAATCAAGACAAAAACTTTGGGTGAAAATCTGGTTAAAATTATATATTAACATATTTTGAAATATTCAATTGATATTTTCTTTTTCATTTCAGCCATTATAATAAATTCATGTACATGGATACTAAAAATAAATAACAGAATTCATGAAAATCACTTAAAATTATTAACTTGCAGGTGAGGAGAATATGGCCGGATAACATTTTCTAAATTGCTCACATATTTTAAATATTTAGTTGACAAAATTAGTAAATCGAACCAGATCTTAAAGTTGAAGAAAGCAGGATATTTAAAGCCAAATAAAATTACTTTTGAATACTTACAATGTTAAAATATACATCAGGAATCAAACAGGTATGAGTAGTATAAACTAACAAATTTTTAATGTTTTTTTCAGGAACTTCCCAAGTTTTTTAATGTAGGAGTCATCATCCCTTTTTGGAGAGGGCAAAAAACCATTTATTAATAAAAGTGATAAGGCATTAGAATAAAATAAAGAATTTTGTCATTAAGGACAAAGAGGTCTTCATTAACTATTGATGATAAAATTTTAATTTTTCTGAATTCTTTTGAAAATTAATTTTTTTTAAGATTTAATCATGTACAATTGTTCTAAACTGCTCAATTAGTTCAATATCACTACATCATGCTATATCAGTTTGCTTTATAATGGTGGGGGGAAGATCTAGAAAATTCATCGAGACAGATATAGATTTTTTTCTTTTGTAGTGAACTTGCCCCAGAAATGAATGAATTCTATTTTATTAAAATACATTTTCATTCCATAATACAGAATATCTATAAAACAGTAACTTGCAACAAAAGTAGAACAATTTAACACTCAATGCCATTTTACTTAATACATCACTATTAGAATTTTTTAAAGATATAACAGAAAATTAAGTTATTTATAACAAAAAAAAATCTTTAAAAATGAAAAAAAAAATTGATGTTACCTATCTTTAAGAAAACTTGTTTACATCATTTAACAGCAAGGACAGGGTTGCCACACAAATAAAGTGAAAAAAAAAAGGATTTTCTTCCCTGTATTTAATTATTTACGATAAGACACAAAGCCCGAAAAACACTCATTTGCTAGTTATAATGGAACATAGTTTTAAAGACAGGAAAGTACAAGGAAAAGAAGCAACAATTAAATACGATTTGAAACGACATATTAAAAGGTTTATATTTACATGCAGAAAAAATAATTTATTTACTATCCAGAATTTATCAAGACAAAATTTATATATTAAGAGGAATATATACAATCTCTTATGTTCTTCAATTGCAAGTCACACAAAATTAAGGACTCGGACGAAATAAAACATTGTTATCGTGATGCAAATCATTTAACGATTACTTAAAAAATATTACACAGCACGATTTTTTTTATTTATTCATTTTTATCAATTCAAATATTGGGGCATCAATTTCTACAGATTTTTCAGCTATCAGTTTTCTGGAGCTAATGGACCTAATCCGTGAAAAATAAGGTAGAACATTTCCCTATGACCCAACATACATTTTTTTAGTTATTTCACTTTCAGTGGAACTTATATGTAAATATTTCCAATATACCCTTGAATGAATTAAAAGACAAATGTGATGCAACAAATTTTAATGAGCATGAAAATTTAGCTTTAAATTATTGTTCCCAAATTAAAAAGTTCGAAATCTATTTATTTTCAGTTTCACATAGTTGCAGAAGTTTCACATATGCTCATTAACTGCATTTTGGGAATCTCATAGAAAAAGAACAATTGTCTTGCAAATCGAAACTGGAATGATCTATACAGAAAAATAAAGGGAGGGGGCAGAAAAGGACAGAATTTCTCATTAAACAATTGTGAATGATACTTTGTTTTTGGATGCTACGATTACGATATTTAATTCTTGCAATCTTTAGAGATTGAAATTATTTTAGATATTGGAAAATTATCTGTATTTTCTCTGTTTTTATGAGAATTTTCAAATTTCCCTGCAATTTTCTTGTTTTTCCCAATGGTATGGCAATCCTGAGTGATAACACTAGAAACTTATGTACGGATGAAAATATATGAAATGGATAATTAACTATCTCAGAGCAGATCAATTCAAAGTTAATGGTGAATATTAGAATAAATCAATAAAAGCATAAGAAACAAGAAAATCTGAATAAGAAATTGATTCAACGCAAATCTTTTTGAACATGAAAAAATCTATTAAGTCAACCATTTCCAGGAACGTAACGTATCACTACTGGAATAAATATTTTAAGTATCAATCAAGATTACCAGGTAATGATGTATAAATTACAGAACACTGCCTTTTCTTCTTTCAATTGGGGGGAAAAAACCCATCATCCCTTTAAAATGGTTATTAGCATTAAACTTTTAAAAAAATAAAACATAATTTCTTATTTCAACAGACCTAAAGTATAATGTTGAGCAAAAATGTAATTAATTTGAGAAAAAGCATTTATATATATAAAGCCAATGAAGTAAAGATATAAAATTAAATTAAAAGGTATTTAGGATAAGAACTAGTATATATAAAATTCAGTCTTCTAGTTTTTAAATTAAGAAATGTTAAGTACTGTTCGAAATTATTTGAAAATTCTACCTTCTCTGAGGGGCAAGAATTGGAAGGATGAGCATATTTCTAGAATTCGTCATTCTTCGACCTTGATTTCCACCCCATTACATAACTTTACATTCATCTCCCCCCCCCCCAAGTGTATGCAAGTATGATCTTGGATTGCACTATTTTATTTCAGCTTAAACTTGCGTATTGATCAAGTGGCCAAAAATTTTTTAACATAATTTTTTTTTGTTAAAAAGAATAACATTTTTTAAAACATTAATTTTTTTAATTTATTTATCATAATTTAATGCATAACTTTTTTGTAATAAATAAAAATTGCCTTAAAGCATTTTATTGCAAGTTACTATCTTTTTACAATAATATTAAGAGGCATCCACAGTTTTTTTTTTTTTTTTTTTTTTTTTTTACATCTCTTAAGTTTGTGTATACTCCGAATTCAACTTATTGAAATGAAATCATTTCTTCCATCCTTTCTCTCACCCCTATTTTGACTAAATAAATACATACTGATGCTTGCGTAAAAGCAAGGAATATTTTCGAATCCGAGAATAAACAGTACCAGGCATTAAAACAGTAAACAATATTTTGCTGTGTTATAGCTAAAATGATAACCTACCTTGATGTGCCATCTGTAATAGCAAGTAATTCAGGTTGGCTGTGAGTTCTTTTTGGGTGATGATAATCATCATATCCAACCATATTTCGCACAGGCCGTCTACCATTGAATGCCTGTGCTCTATCCTGCCACTCTTTATCAAAATGATCCACTTCATCTACAAAGGAAAACAGTATGTAACAAGTTTATAAAACCAAAAAGAATTAAAATTAAAACTGAATATAAGGAAAAAAATTAAATATATTCAAAACAAAACAAAAGAAAAAGAAATCTGGATATTTTGCTAATTTTGAATAAATTATTATTGAGAATAAATAAGATCAAACTATTCATCAATTAAAGTCAACAAATAAGATGCTTTCACAAGTTTGATAGACAAAATTTAATTTCTTTTTTAATACTAAGGAGACAAAAACAAGACGCCTATATATCGTGAAGCATTATTTCATACAACATAATTTCTAACATTTACAAATAACCAATAGTGTAAATATTAAAAAAGGAAAATAATTTTAATGTTGCGACTCTCAACAGAAGAAAATTTAAACAATTTAAAGTTCTGAATCATAATTATATTTAGTTGAATGTCTTGAAATAAGAAATATCAGCTCATGAGGATGATTATATCTTCTATAGGATTGTCAAGTCATAACATTAAGCAGAAAGCATTGCTAGTTAAGCAAGTAACACTAATATTATGCCAAATTTATAAAAGAATGATAAAAAATTAAATACAGCCAATATTTTAAATTTTCAGCAGCGTTTCACAGAATAAGCTCAAGATATCTTTTTTTTAATTAAAAATATTTTTTATAGATTTGTTGATTAATCTATGATCACATTTAGACTTGCAAAAATTTAAGTTCATTTAAAATGCATCTTGTAGCTGCTCTAGTAATACTAAATATAACTGATTATGATGATATCAGAGAAAGCGCCCGCTGGAGTCTTATGGTGCTACGATTCAAATCTAGGGATGGCATGTACTGCATACGTTGATTCTTCTCTTATATACATTTTAAAAGTATTCTCTTATAAACATTTTAAAAGTATTCCAAAATTATGTATGTATAATTGTTTGTGTGTAACGTAACCTGTGAATAAATAACTGTTACACTAATTCAGACTTTTTACTTAACCCTGAATAACCCACAATCTTAATTTTGATTCAATAAAATATATTTGAGCAGATATTATAAAATCTTTTCAAGACTCAACCTTTAAAAGATCAAGACTTTTAATTTAAGAGAAACACTTCACTAAAAGATTTTTTTTATTAGTCTTATATTAAAATGTCATTTATTAAGAATTTTAGTCACTCTTGTAAAATATTTTCAGAGACAGAATCAAGATTACATATTTTTACATCATTAAAATAATTATAATTTCAATAGCATTATTAATTATAATTATAGCTTCATCATAAAAAAATTAGTTTCTACCATTTTTACTACAAAGCGCATTTTATAATATTAAAAAAAATAGCTTTTTAGAACTTAATGAATTTCAGAAAATATTTTAAAAGGAAAGAAAAGAATAAAATTTGCAATACATGAAAAATTTATAAATGATTTACGAAATATATTCAATTACCATATTTAGAAAATTTAAAGCTTTGCTGCAATTATTCAGTCACTTTCATAAAACCCTAAAATCCATGAAGTCTAAATCTTCATTTATAAAACAAAAGATAAATAGAAATTTAAAATAAGAAATTTATTAATAACTAAAAATTATACAAACCATCTATAACTATGAATTAACTATTATAAGAAACATTAAATATTTTTAATTCCCACCGCACTAAATTTCAAATTAAATATTTCTACATTTTTTTTTCATAAATTCCAAATTAAATATCTTTAAGAATAATATTAAAATCAAACAAATTAATACTTTCTTCTGCTTAGGCCTATAACATCCTGTGTTATTTGTAACAGAAAGTAAAACAGATGTAACTAATTTTGTTAAGGCAAAGTAACACATTTTTACATCTTAATTTAAATATTTCAACCCAAAAATTCATGGCATCAATATTTTCAGGTTATATTTAAAGCAATTGAAAAATTATCCGATTCCTTGATTTCATAGCTAATAACTTTTCATCAAGTTAATTTATATTTAACAAATTAACTATTAAATTCATCAAAGCAATAAAAGATTTTACTTAACAATGTAGAGTAGAATTCAAATTAATTTAACTTGATAAAGATTAATCATATATAATTTCTGTATGGTATCAGTTTGATACACCCCTTTTTGAGAATTCATTTAAATTCTTTTCCTAACAACTAAATCTTAGCAAGATTTCTAATATTTCACTAAATTAAATTATCAAGAAGATTCTCTAAATTCTGGTCATAAATATTCAAAATTTTACTTTAATAATAGCTAAATAGTAATAAAAATTTATTTTCTGGCTAACTTGTCACAAAGTTTTACACATCATTACCAGTAGTATAAATTAATTGATCCAAAAGAAATATTTAATCTTCATTTTTTAGATTACAATTGGAACTGCCTGAAATGTCACATATAGTGAATTTTTGTTTGAAAAAATTTCAATTTAATAATAATGAAATTTTAAGTCTAACCAAAGAATTCTAGAAAATTAAAGCTTCTGTAAAAAAATTTGGAAATTCTAGTTTTTGAGAAATTAAAAATATGGAACACAATCATCCTCAATTTAAGACTAGAAATCAAAATTTTATTAGAAGTTTTTATTATATAAGGGTCTATGTTACTCTAAAGTGGATCCAACACATACCATCTTCCAAATTAATGTATTCTTCATTTTCTTCTTCATCACCTGTGTAGCGATTCTTTTTCTTTTCTACCACATGGCCTTTTTCATTCAGATGGTGACCAATAGCCATCTTTTGTAGACCTGTTCTGCTGTCTTGGACCGAATGAATGGTTTCTTTCACCTATATAAAAATTAACCCTGTATCAGTATTTGCCAATTCAATTTAACTGAATAAAAATTAAACATCTTTCTAAAGGTAAACAATTTTCCTTGCAAACTAATTAAAAGTTTGGTAACTTATAACATTCATCAAGATTTCTACAATAATAAATAGTGTATCATCCATTTTGCAAGCCAGACTATTTAACCTAAAGATATTAAATATGACATCTATAATTATAAAGGTAAGAATATATACCCCAGATTTATTTTTGAAATTCTATTAATTTAAAATTAAACAAGAATGATAATCTTTAAGGAAAATCTTTAAAAGAAATATTCCTGTTCAGAATTTTTATACCAGATTGAATTTTTAATGGTACAGATTTAATGATAAGTTCTAGCTATTACCAAAAACTATTTTTACATAAGTTTTAAAAATAGATTTTATCACTACAACAAAAAATCTTTCAATGTCTCAAATGTTTAATTGTATAATTTTCATCCAATAATGAAAGTCAAGGAAATATTTTTGAATCGTTAAATGAAATTACGCAAGATAAAAACACACTTGAAATATTTTACCAAATGAACTTTTTTAATGATATTACAATATCTGATTAGACTCCATTAAAAAGAATTGATTTAAGCAACAAAATGAGGCTTTTAAAAAATGAAATTTAATGTCTGCCATAATGTAATCATCAACACTGTGGAGGGAAACATGAATTACAAGTTGAGCATGAGAGATTTAATGGATATTTGAACTCATTCCTGATAAAACCACAACAAGGAAAAAATTATTAATAAAAATCTTACCCCTCCAGGTGCAGTCTTGGTGGAGGAAGATGCTTGATAGACTTGTGGTCGTCCTGATTCATCCGTTGTATAGGTCATAACAGATGAAGATGTGAAACTGTGACAGTTGGGATCATTACTCATTTGGTTCTGTTAAGAAAACACAAAGATTTAAAATGTAAAAGAATTTTTTAAACACCATAACATTATATATAAGTACATTCTTAGAATTAGGACAGATGTAATTCTAAAATGTTATAGGCAGTATAAAATTTTAAATTAGATGTTAATATATAATAATAAACAAATAATAATCCCCTAATAGAAGTTTTAAAAAATAAAGTTGGAAAAAATAAATTTGTTTTGAACTCTACGAGAATTTGTATAATTTCTCATTAATTTTATTTAAGTATTGTAAAAGCATCAGGAAGGTTTATATTAAGTATCAATTTAAAATTTTTTATTTACTTACTATAAAGTAGAAGATTTAGTGACATTTCCTTACAGTTACATTTTTTAAAACTATCTACAATGAAGTTTTACTAATAATTAGGTGTGTGAAAATAAGTCAGTATAAGCTTGAAGATCAAAAATTTCCTGATATACTCTTGGAAATTAAGATTTATTTCTAGACAATTTGACAAGATAAGTTTCTAGACAAATTTGTTCTTTTCACAATGAGTTTAGTTTCTTTTTTTTTAAAAACTGATGTGCCTAGTGGTATTTCTAAAAACCTGTCATTAAAATGCAGCATTTCAGTACGCAATATAAATATTTATATTCTTATGTATCTAAGCATTTCAATCATACTTTATTAAAATATCTTCAAAAATTACAAGTAAAACCATTACTTGTAGTAAATTAAGTTGACATGTTAATTTTTTTTTAAATTTTAGTTTTCATATAATATAATTAGGTTTTAAACTAAAAATACTAAACTTTTAAAGTATTTTCATCATAAGAAGCACTGATACTTCATCTAGTTTTAAATAAAAATCAAACCGCTTAACAAACAAGAAAATATAAAATATACAGAATTAATCAACGAAACAAGATTTCCCTTCTGATGATATTAACATAGAATAATTTAAATATTAAGGCTATTCAAATAATATGGTTAATTATGAAATGAAACTAAACAACTCATTTTCTATGAAACAAGTAAATGGCCAAAAAGATATGTATATATATAAAATTCAACTTAATATTATAAATTTAAGAACAATACTGTTTAGCTAAAAAGAACATAAAGAACGAATTTAAAACTAAACATTAAAGTGCACATAATATTTTGAAAGGTTAATTCATTAATATCAATATAGAATAAAGATGAAGTTTCAATTTTTACATTCAAGATTTTTGAAAATTCTATACAATAAATTTATGATTGCTTACAAAATTTGCAAACATGTCATCCACATTAGGAAACAAGCTGCCTCCAAAACCAAATGGCATGAGCATATTGCCGTGACTCCTATTGTCACGATTATCAATCAATTGATTTGCTGCTCTTCGATTTCCTCCAAACAGACCAAAAGGCGACATCATATTGTCCATCATTGCTTCCATCCTACGCATACTTTCCATTGGACCACTGAAATGCACATTACAAAATCCATTAGGAACTCTTTACATCATTTAACCATTACAAAAAAAAAAATTTACAAATTATAGTACAACTTCATTTTTTAAATTTAAATACCAAGTACACCACCTGTAATAAATTTAAGTGTTTCTACTCAAAATTATCTACGGTTACAATTTCTCTCAGATGGTAAATTTGTTTCAAAGTTCATTCGCGAAGAAATAAATTCTGTAGCAGATGTTTCATTCAATTGTTATATTTCTCAAATGCAGAGTACAAAATCCGCATTTCTTACACTTTAATAATAGTGAATTGTAAAATCACGAACAAACACAAACATTCTCCATTTGTACTCGCCAACATCCACAACAGCCTACGACCAATGATTTACTTCCGCTTTCGACCCCCTCAAAACATAAATAACAACATCAAGAATAAAAGCAAGCTATAGAAATCATTGCAAATCAATTGAAAACTCCAAATAAAATTAAAATTACAAATTACTGTTATTAATCTGCTTCAAGAAGTAATTTTCAAATATGACAGATTAAACGCTAATTATGCTTCATTGGTGTTGGAGAATATAACAATACAGAGGAATAGCAAAATCACAATGAAAACAAATCACCAATTCCACAATCAATTTTTATTTATCATATTCTAAAATTTTCAGTAATCTTCAAGAAAGAAAAAATTGTATCACTAAAAAGTTAAAAATCTTAAATATCCAAACCAACCAATTCTGACCATAACATACTCACTTGAAGAAAGGATCGTCGTTCATAAGCGAAAACATATTGAGAATTAATATTCAATAAAGCGTTTGAATTTTAAACTTGCAATCCGTTAACGATAAAAATAGATAATATGGAATAATATTCTCACGATTCGACAAAACACAGAATATTCGCAAGTTAACTCTGAAGTTTCCAGAATAACTATGACGATTTTAGAATTCTGGATGGTTAGTCAAATGCCAGGTGAAGACTTGCGCAAATGCTAGAAATTTCTGTGCCAATGATTTTCTTCAGTGACGTCATATGTGAATGTTTCATTGCACCAAAATTAAATTTATTTTTATAATGTAATGACATATGTATGTTTTTTTTTTGTTACGAAGTATTTTCAAGTATTTTATTAATAATTGAAAATATTTTTGTGAAAAAATCACATTTTAATTTAGTAATTCTTCTCTTGTCATCTACTTAAGATTTCCATTAGAGTTAGTTTCGTATTCTATAATTAATTTTCCAAAAAATGTCAATTTTTAAAAGAAAAGATCTAGTTAGAGCTTACTGATGCAGAGTAAAAAAGAATTTATTATGATGAAGGTATTTAAATTCCTTTAAAATTTTAATTTACAACTTTAAATAAATAAGTTTTCGAATGAGATCATGAACATGATTTTCAAGGATAATCTGTTTGATTAACAAATAAAATTAATCCCAATTTTATTATATAAGTTGAAAAGTAATTTACCCTCAGACTTTCGCTGAGATTTTTTTATTTCATTTAGTTGATCTACTAAACTGAACTCGTAATTTTGTGACGTCATATATTTTGTTTTGAATTCAAATGTGATTTCCATAAATAATATTTTCTATTTTATTTTTAAGCCTTTAACATTCATTCGCTAATTTTGTAATGAAATATTGAAATTGTTTACTTTATGTATAATCTTTAATTTTTAATATTTCTAAAAATAGTTGATTTTTGTTTTTAAAAACTGCTTATTTAAAACAATTGAAATTCGGTTTTATATTTTGAAAGTTAACAGAATAATGAAAGGTAAGATGATGCATGCTTTCTGCGATCGATTTTTTGTAAAACGCGTGAGTAAATGTTACTTTTTTTTTAATGTGTCGACAGATTATTTTTTAGATTGAAAAATGCAAATGAACGTGCTATTTAGTTATGTCGCAGCCTGATAATTTTGTTGGGAATAGAAAAAGAGAAAGTGGATTATTCTTATATTTTTACATTGAAAATATTGTTCTTTTAAATAGCATCACAATAAGATTATATTGAGTCTGAATTAAAATTTCTTAAATTTTAGAAAAGTGAAAATTATCTAAAATTCCGAGAAAAAAAAAAGACATTTTATATATTACTTCAAAGTTCAGAACAGTAAATTAAATTTTTAATAATAGTATATAGTCGCGCCAGAAAGCTTACTTGCATTTTGGAAAAAAAAATATGAATTTCAATTAGTATCATAAAGTATTTATGATACTAAATTTTTAAAATGATATATATATTTAATAATTTTCTAAGTTTAAATGCTGGAAAAAATTTTACACTTAGTTTAATATTTTATATTCGAAATAAGTAACTATAGACTTTTATAATAACAGAAACATATATTGTACTATTTTTTTTTCTTCAAATTATCACTAGATCAGTAAATCATATTATTCTAGAACAGTAATTCTTTTTGTGTGTTTTTATTTTTTAAGTAATTCCAAAACAGATTATTCTAGAAAGTAATTTTTTGGACTTATGATTTTTATCTTTAATGATCATTTTGAAATTATCGCCCACTTGTTGCCGATAGTTACTTATTAGCATTGCTGTTTTTAATCATTTTTTTTGTTATAAATAAAGATATTCATGTGAGACAGATATTCAATATGAGCTGCTTCATTTTTTGATTTAACTTGCTTGTCCTGTTTGGATTTTGCCTCAGAAAGGACAATCTAATAATATTTCCTAATAAACTGGTTGCAATATGGGTCATTCCTTGTCAAATGATTCAGAAAAAAAAAAGTAGGGTTGCTGTGGTAAGATCTCAGTTTTTGAACCTGAGGGTTTCAGTTTCGAGACTCGATTTCACCAAAGAACCACCATGTAAGCAGGTCTAGTGCGCATTAAATCTATCAGGGCCAAATGCCCTCCCAGTGATGTGGTGTGGAAGTTTAGAGAGGTAGTGCCAGCTCAGGCCTTGTCCTCATCATCTGACCGTGGTTAAAAATTACAAGGTTCATCCCAAAATAGCTTTAGAGTTTCTTTAAAATGAGACATTAATATAACTAAATTAAACACAGAAAAAAAGTAATTGCTGTCTTGCTGCTTTTTTTTTTTTTTTTTGCGTGTGTGTGTGTATGAATTTCTGCATGGAATCCATACACACTCATTTTTGTAGACTCATAGAAGAATAATTTATAGTTTTTCTTTTTCTCAATATCAATAGGGGCCATTTAGGTAAATTCATTATAGAAATGTTGTAGGTTTCAATGGTTCTCATAATGAAACTTTGGAAATTTTTTGCTGTTTTTCACCAATTATTGTTCATAAAACTCCAAATCACCCTTTATTTTAAAGTTCATGTGTATGTGTATAATATTTGTCTATTAAGATGATTAAAAAACTAAAAGTTCTTGCTTGCCAATGCATTAATAGTTTGCTATTTATTAGCATATCACTGCTAAATCTTTTCAGAAATTTTGCACTTTATATTCATTTTTTGCAGGAGCCTCAAATTTTCAGTTATGACAAAAAAATTGAAATATTTCATCCTGCAGTTTTGACCGTCATTATTTTTTTATTGCATTGGTTTTAATATGTTATTTTATGAGTGTGAATTCTTTTAGAGTAGATGAGATATGTAGCCAGAAGTGGAAATTTTGGTGGAAATTGGTGTACACAAAAATTCAATTTTTCAATTTGAGTTTGTTTTTCTTGTATCTTGTTATCTATTTGATTTGCTTTCCATTAGAGGATTCTTTTTTGTTGTTGTTGTTGTAATTGTTTGTTTTTAATATTTCCTTTTTTTTTCTAATTTTATATTTTTTAATTATTGATTTGCTAAATTTATTAATTAGTGATTTGCTTATTATCATTATTGACAGTCTAAATATGTTTAGTTTCATTGTTCTGTCAGCATGTGGAGATACATTGTAGTACTATGATTGAATTAGATTATAAAAAAAAATCAGTCTTCTACAAATAAAAGCAATTGACATGTATGAAAAGATTGCTGGTAAAATAGAAGGAATTTGATGTATTCAAGTTCATCATCATGCAGAACTTTGATAAAAACACACAAAAAAGTTTTTAAAGTCAATCAAATGTTTCTATGGCTGAAAAGGTCCCCTATGTCTCCATAGTTAAATAAAATCTTAGGGGAAAAATTTAAAATCTTTTTTAAAAAAAGCTACATAAAAATGCAATTAAATTTTATAAAAATGCATGCAACTTTAAAATAAGAGAAATTGAGTAAAGGGCCATTACTGGAATGACAATATATAACAGAGCAAAGATAATTGCCATTGTTGATATACAAACCAAGCAATCACATGATGAAAAACTTCAGGAAGGGAAAAAAAGTTATACAAAAAAAGTGAGCTGCATTTTCCACATCATTGCTAACATAATTAGCTCTATAATAATCTGCACATCACTTATGAAGCTAAACAAAAGAATATCAAGAAGTAATCAGCTTCAAATGAAAAAAACAAAAACAGATTGGATGAGCTTTGGTAAGCACTTGTAACAATGACTAAACTAACTATATATTCTTCCCTGATTTTACTAACAACATCAGCATTTTCATCATTCTCCTCTCTCGCTCAAAGAATGAGGCTTCCTTCCAGCAATTTAAAAATATGAATATTTTCAAGGAATTTCAACTTCTGAAGAACTCAGTCACATATATTTTTTGAAATTAAATATCAAATGGATTTGGGAATCTGTTATCCAATTCGAAACTAACAATTTTTGATAGTATCTTTTGGCTTTAGAATCAGTTTGTAGTTTGGTGGAAAATATAACACTTTTTTTTTTCTTTCTAAATCTTGGGATTATATTGAGAGCATAGCTGCTTAGTGATGGAAGCCTTTATCTCCTCCATCTTTTTATCAGCTTCTAATAGCCAATTGTTAAAGATTTTCTCTATCATTCAAACCTTTGTATTTGCCTTGTAATCAATTTATAAATTTTTTACATTTTAAATGCATCTTGGATTTGCAGTGTTGTTTTTCCACAACAAGAATCTCAGCTACTGCTTGGATTCTTTTTTTTTTTCCTTTTGATTTTTTTTTTCCTTTTAAAGGCCTTTGTCTTATCTGCCATCTACTAATGAAACAAATCAATTTCATCTGCATTGTGCATATCATCAAGGTGGTGGATTTCCTTTCCCTTTTTCTTGCTATATCCAAACTTAGAATCATTAATGACAACTCATTTTTCATTACCTAAGTTGATTTCAAATTAATCTTGTGACAAAATTCTCAAAAGAGGAAAAACTATCCATTGGTAACTTTGGAAATGTAATTGCATTGCAAAGTCATAATTATCTTGCTTTTTCAGAAATCAATACTACTAAAGAGGGTAAATTATTGTTTAAGGCATTTGCATCTCAAAAGTGATTATTACTATAGAATATTCAAGAAATGATGAGTAAATGAGAATTCTACTGGGGCCAAAGAAATTTTTCACCATACAATACAGTGATTGTTTGTTTTGATAGTATATTTTCATTAAAAGTCTATTTGAAAAATCCATTGAATACCTAATTTATTAATAATCTTTGAAAAACTCTGAGGATTGAAAATTTCGTTTAATTAAATATTAAGTTAGGCACTTGCATAAAATAAATTGGAGGGGAAGAGTGTAAATATTTACATTTAATCATTATTAATAAACATTATACTGAATAATTTAATGAATTTTTGCTGCATTTTTTTATTATTAATCAAGAATTTTGTTGCTATATTCTTTTATTTATTACAGTTGACAGTTACATTGAAGAAGTTGAAAAATGTATCCAAGCATTCAAAGTTCAGTTACAAGAGCAACAAAAAGAACTACAGGAAGATGAAGGAAAAGTTCTAGATTTATTAAGTGCTTTTTATAAAAAAGTAAACATTTTTACATATTTATAAAATATTTTTTACCATTTTAAAAGTAGTAACATGTTTAATTTTTTTGAAAATTGTGATTCTGTATTTTAAGTAAAAAATGTAATAATGAAATCTGAATCTTAGAAATTTTTAAATAAATATATAAATTTTTATTAGTTTATTAGAACAGTCTTTTTAATCAAAAATATTAAGTTGCATTTTTGACTCTGTTCAAATATTTTTTGCATTTTATTGTGCGTTGAATAATAGGTTTTATTTAACTTTTAATGCTCTTTGTGTGCATTATAAAAAATTATTATTCTTGCTGTGAGAAAATAATTCTTAGGTAGTTTGATACTACTTTAAGAAATTTGTGGGTTATTATTTATGTAAATAACTAAAATCTCAACAAATTTCTTTTGTTGTTTAAGATGATAATTAGTATTTATAAATTTATATCATAAATTTGGTTTAATCTTTTTTTTAAAAAATATAATATTCTAATGTTTATTTATTTGTTATTTCATCTTTAAAGATATCAGAAAGATGCTGAAGTCTGTAGATATGCATTTTTTTTAAAGTTGTGTGCTTAAATATGTAGAATTAATATACTTCTGCAATTCTCATAAAAAAATCTGTTTTATCTTCCTTAATAATAAGAAGAAAAAAAAAAAAAAAGGAAAGTCAATACTGCATGTGATATGTCTAACTTTGTGTGCCTCCTAACAAATAGTATCTATGGTTACATTATTGATTCTGTTTTGTTGTGCATTTCTTATATAACAACAACCTCATTATTTTATCTTTACTTAAGCTTAAGTTGATTATTATTTTATGAAGATATTTATGAAGCTTTAAGATATTTAAATGTTATGGAAAAAAGCATTCAAAATATTTGATGCAGCATACAAGATGAGTAATTACTTTTAATTAACAGGATTCACCAAAGCAAGACCTACATTGTTCAGATCAGATGACAATTTCAGTAAGTATTATTTTTATTCTACCATTAATTTCAAAAAAATTTTATTTCTTAAATATTAGCATTAAAATTTTATAATGTTTTAATTATGAGAATTAAGATTGCTGTTAAATTCAGTTAATACAAATCTGAAAATTTTCCAGTATTTCACTAATAATTTTCTTAATTTAAATCCCTTTTTTTAAAAAAAATAAAGGAAAAGGAATTCAGTACTTTCAATTCCTACAACAAGTTTTATTTATTTTGTCTTAACTTGAAAACATTTTGGTTGAAAATTCATTGTTAATTTCATTATCTTAGATTTATGTGTGAAAATTACTTTTAGAATTTCAAATAAAAAATATAAATTTTTGAAAAATTCCTTTGAAAGTTGTTTTATTCAATGGCATACTACCTATTTTGCAAGCAGAATCAATTTTTAATGCACTTGTTGAATTTCATTTAGTCTGTGTCTGCCAATGTTGATGACATTTTTTTATTTGACAAATGCTTAACTAAAATCAAATAAAAATAAAAGCTAATAATTAATTTTGTACTGGGAAAAAATATTTACTAGAATATGTTAATGAATTTCATCCATTTGAAAAAGATTCAATAAATTTCATGGACTGATAAAACTGTTTGTGAAACTTTATTTATATCTGTTTTGTAAAAGGTAACCACTCTTGTACTTTATTTGGCATTTAATTAATATTGAAGCTATTAATGTGTTCATTAATAATCCATATTTATCGAATTCTGTGAATTGAAACTATTTTAGTTTTCTTGGCGTGTCTTCATCATGAAATTTCTACACCTTTTTAGAAAATTCGGGAGTCTTCCAAAAATGTATAAAAGTATTGCTGCAATCCCCAGTTAAATAGCTGCTATTAAACTTTTAATGGGCAAGATCATCGCACGATCATCGATTACGAAATTGCTGAACATCACTGAGAATCCTAGCTGATTTGCTGGATAGCGTTTTTGCTTGATCAATTATAGATATCTGCAAATAATTATAGTAAATAAGTATGTCTATATCATCTTAATAAAAGTCCATTCAATCTAGAACTTGTTCTGATGTGAAAAGTGAGATTGAATGGTGAAGACTAGAACGGTGAAATAGAAGCAAAGTTAAACAACAATTTTTATTCAATAAAAAAATGCAGGATAATATTTTAAATATAATGAGCACAAACATGGGCTTTATTTCAGGAAAATCGATGAAGAGATGTAAAATTCTTGGTAAAGTTTAAAAAGTATTTGGTGCATTGGAGGTCAAATTTTATGCTGTTGAGTACAAAGATTGGAAAAAAATTCTAGCAGGTCTATACTACTCGGCTCTCTATTGTTATCGAAGTAAGTGTTTGGAATTCTTATCACAAAAGTGACTTACTGGCTGCATCTCTGCTAGCTAAAGTCGTAAATACTTTGCATGAGATTCCCGATTACCAACATCTGTGTTATGAAATACTTTCAAAAGCTCTAGAACTATAATTTGGTGAAAAATGCCTCAAATATATGGCAACTTTCAGTTAAAAAGAACTTACTTTGAGTCTCGCGAAATTGTTCTGTCTTGCATTTTCCGGTTCCCCTACCGAGATACGAGAAACTCTTGTCTCTTCAGTACTTTATTAATAATGTGAGAGATATAAAAATTCAAAACTTTTTATAAATGATGGAAGTAAGAGAGTGTAAAGGGATTTTAGTGTAAGTAGTGAATTCGAGACTGCCAATAAGCTACACAGAATGATCGTCATTTGATAAGAGGTTCAAGCATTCAACATCAGTTGGAACCTACCAATGCAATTCTGATACAGTGACTAAAATGCTGGAGGGATTCTGCTATAAGAAGTGGAAATGAATCATAGCATCTAATAAATACAGCCAGAAAGTTGCCAAATGCTTGAAGCGTTGGGTTGAAAGCCATTTTCAATGAATTTTTCTGGTTTCCCAAGATTACAGGATGAAGAAAATTGACCAGGGAAAGAGAATATGGCGTTCTTATGGAAATACAGGCGCTCTATCAAGAAATCTCAGTTTTAAAAATTGTCATTATTTCTCTACGATTGAAAAGCACCACCAGGAAATTGGATCAATCACCTATCATATCGCGGTTCTGATGCCATCACAGAAAAATCCATGAAATAATTAAAAAGTTCAAGAAATGCAAATGAAGGATCTGAATTTAAAGCCAATAGCTGAATCTATGATATTATTCTATACAAGATCCTTATGGCGAGACATCTCGAGCCCCATTCCTTGAATTAAACATTTTCAGAATTCCTGCTATTTTCAATTTCGAATTATGCCGTATTTTATGGAAAGTGGAAGTTTGAAGACGATAAATAATTAAATAGGCAATTAGTGCTTCTACAAGCGAGAATGCTAAAAGTATAAGCAATTTTTACTCTTACAGATTATGTATCAAAGGAATTGGATAGTAGTGCAATATATGTCCATTTTGCACTATGAAGGCTATTCTCAAAATTCGAAAACGTTTCTTCTAGAACAAAGTGAAGGATGTCCATGTATAGTGCAGATTCTATAATG
Source organism: Argiope aurantia (assembly GCA_026543865.1). Taxonomy (NCBI): domain Eukaryota; kingdom Metazoa; phylum Arthropoda; class Arachnida; order Araneae; family Araneidae; genus Argiope; species Argiope aurantia. Next base: position 134,928 of record JAPMOR010082232.1, on the reverse strand, counting down.
TCCAGAAAAGAACAAAAAGATGTAACATAGGAACATTATTTGAAAGAATAGGATTTGACCTTTCCTCAAACCAGAAATGGTAAAAAGGAATGTTTTGGACATGAAAATTGAAATCCATTCAGTCCACAAATCTATCCAATCATCCATCATGCTGTTTTTCCCCCCTTTTTCCCCATTGGCATTTTCATAATATACAAATTTAAATATTTCTGAAATTGCAGAAGGCAGTGATAAAATTGTGATAATTTTTAACAAATAGAGTAAAAATAAATTATTGCTTTTTAAAAGTTCACTAACCATTATGTCAAATAAATAGTCAGTATTTCAGTCATTAGCAAGTCTTTTTCTTTTTATCTAAATATCAAATATGGTTTAATGAGATTTCTTAATTTTAATGTTTCTTAATTTGAACAGTATATTACTTTTGAGTTATTATTATTATTCCTGTTTCAGTTCCCTAATACAAGTTCGATTAGTTCACTTTTCAAGGATGATAGTGCTGAAAGTTTTATTTTTAAATTAGGCCAAGAGGATAAGCGTCGACATCTTGTGGCTGAAAGGAGAGCTGAATATAATTCATATTTAGAGAAGGTGCATAAGGCTTTCTTTTATTGTTTTATTATTCTTAATTTTAAATTTTTCTTTAAAACATTAATTTAACTATTCAACTGACATACTTTTTGAATATTTAGAGTTTTAAAAAGAAAACCAATTAAATTTTTTTTTATGGGAGTTATTGGTTTGTCTGTTTATTTTGTACTGGGAAAAGATGATAGAAATATTAGTATATTTTGCCTCTCCATTGTTTCTTTTATTGTGTTTCATTTGCTTGTAAAAAAAACAATGTAACTTTTTAAAAAGATTTTTTTTTGTATATTGGAAATATTTTTGTGTGTGATGTTATTATAATATATTATTATTACAATAAATTTAATCCTAGATTTTTATTACTTAAAAAGAAAAACTTTCTGCAATATTTTTCTGAAGTCTTTTTATTTGATCTTGAAGACATACTAAAAGTCAAATACTTAATGTGATTTACATTGTTTAATATAGATATCTGTTTCTCTCTCTCTTTCTGCATGTGTGTGTGTTCTTAAATTAATAGTTTATATACTTTTATTAAAGTCTTGTTTCATGGCTATGAAAATAGAATTTTGCGGTAAATTTTTCACTCAATTCTTAATTAGCTAGAATTTTGAAATTTTATGCTTTTACATGTTTTTAATAAAAAATATACTACTTTAGAATTTTCAGGATTTAATTAACATAATCAATTAATTTTATTGAAATTTTTAATTCCATATGAATTGTACTGCCTGTTAGTAAATTTTGGAAAGGAATTTATTATAATATAGCATAATTTTTCTATTAATGAATTAAAGATTAAAGTAATAGAAAATGATTAAATGAAATTTTAAAAAGTTGTTCTTTTGTAATTAAATGATTATTACTATTACATTTTTAATTATAATTTTGGGAACCAAAATGAAAACATAAAAGCTTGAGAAAATAGGAAATTAAACAATGTATACTTATAATAAAGCTCAATGTGTGTGTGTGTGTTGGCGCTCTACAGGCCAGACCATTCAAATTACAGCTACCAAATTTGGCACGTGTATACCTTGGAGACCGGGAATGTGCACCTGGGGGTTATTTTTTCGAATTTTTAACTAGAATTTTATTTATTCAAAAATTAAGTGAAATTTTGTCGTGTTTCTGCTATAACTTCCGAAAATATTACCGCACAAAAACGATTTTTACATGAAGTGAAAGATCAAAAACTTATCTTTTAAATGATACCAATGTTTTAACCTTAAAATTAAATTTCTATTTTTAATAAATTTTTAAATAGTTATTTTAACTATATTTTTCAACAATTTTTTTTGTACAAAATAAAAATAAAATTTAAGCTGCACGAGCATGTCTCGCATTCATGGGAAAAAAATTAGCTTTTTTCAAAGTGTTGCCATTACATTGATTAAAGCTCCAATTAATAATAAATTAAATCTTTTTGGAAATGAAATCTGCAAAAATATAATTTTCGGCACATGTCTGTAGGAAATGAAACAAATATGAAATATTATTTTTTCTGAAAAATAAATTCAAGAAAAATTATTTTATGATCTTTTACACTCTCTATATTATTAATCCAATAAATCAGTTTTATTTTAAGGCAAGTTTTGTTTAATATGAACAGGATATCCATTCAAATCAGGGCTACACAGCTAATTTGTAAACCTTTAGTAAGACACAGATCTGCTAAAATGATCTAAATGGAAAATGATTATATTTTATGTAACTTGATTCAATAAATGCTATAATAAATATCGAATTTTTGATTTTACATAAAGCTTCTGTTGTGAAAATCACGATTAACAAAATGTTCTTGAAACTCTAATATTTTAAATAAAAAGAGTTAATTTCCAATCAACTAAATCAATCACTTAAACTGACTGATTTATGAAAATTTGAATATCACTATTCAATGAAAAAAGGATAATTTTAGATTTTCCATCGATCGTTTCAAAGAAAATACGCCAATCAGCGCGCAGGTTTCTCAAGATAAATTGGCCTACGATTATGAAAATGTTGAGTTTTTCTAAATTTTGAAAGCAAAACTAAAAACTGAATTTTAGGCTGAATCTGAGAAATTTTTGTTGAATTATTCTTTGAGATATTACATAAATTATGAAAAATATTTTGTAGTTCACATAAGACTTACATACCGAGCGATTCTGTTTGCAATACTCATATTCAATAATAATAAATAAATAACAATAAAGATGATAAATAAAATAAAACGCTTGGTTTTATTAAAAATATATTTATATTAATTGCAATTTCATCATTTCCACTTTAAATTAAAGTTGAAATTTTACTGGAAATGACAACAAATTAGCAAAATATATCTAGTAAATTAAACGAAACAATCTAAAAAACAGTATAAGTTTGGTATGACTATCAAAATTTGAAGATTAAAAATGTTTTGTTTGAGAATCTATTAAGAGACCAGTTACTTATAATATTTAATTGAAAATTGTAGCGAGCGGTAATACTGGCGAACCGACTGGTCGCCAAAGCCGGCTAGTAGGAAATATTACAAAGAAGGGAATTCTGAAAAATGTATTGAAAATTAAAATATATTATAACTTATTAAATTTCCTATTTATGTAAAGTATTTATATTTATCGCTTTTATTATTAACTTTTGTTTTGACCTTAAGGTTTTTGATAATATAACAATTCCCTCTTATTGAATATATGAATAAGACTTTATAAAAAGATTTTGTTCCATTCCTTTAAGGATTTTTTTTTTTCATTTGTCACTCTATTCAGAATTGCAGATAAATTTATTTTCTTTTGAATCTCATATATCTGCCTTTGTGTTTCTATGTTTTTGTAAGGTTTGTCCTTACTTCCATGAAATGTATATAAATTATGGTCACCTACTATCAATACACTAATTTTTTTTAGCAATGTGGCTTTTGCTCCAATATTTTATAATGTTTCTTATCAATAATTTCCTATTTTTCAGGTTTATAGATTCAGGATTCTAAAAAGAAAATTACCTTGATCTCTTACTTTCCTCCCAATGAGATGTTACTTTTTTATATGCAACATCATCAACTTTTAATATTCAATTTTTATAAATAAGTATGAAGAAAAAGAAAGAAAAAAAAATCATTTTGATTGAGATTAAATGGCTGTTTTAAACTTTAATTCATGCTGGTTTCATGAAGATTTGTGAAATTATTTGAACTTGATCCTATTTAAATGCATTATCACTATCTTATAAATATTTGGTTAACCTTTTGTTACTTATTTCTCAGTTTGAGATGTATTAATTCAGAAATGAAGAGATAAGGAAAATAAAAAGTTATCATTACTTAAATTTTCCGAGGAGACTTGTTTAAATATCTAAGTAAATTTTTGTTATATATTGCAGAATTAGAGTAAAATTTTATGTATAGTAGAACAGTTTAGAATGTAATTAAAGCAAACTTATCAAAAGTTTCATCACAGCTAATAACTGTTATGAAAGATTTGATTGTATTGTAAATGTTTTCACTGATCCTGATTTCATTTTGCTCTTAAGTTATTCAATTTTTAACATGATTATTGCTAAATAATCATTATCAATTTTTTTTTATGAAAGGAAGTATATTTCTTTCATTATAAGGCAAATGCTATTTATAATATCAATTTCTTATTTCCTTCATTATAGCTATTCATTCTCATTTTTATATTTGAACAACTAAAATTAGTAGAAGTGATCGTGAAATATATTCATCAAGAATGAATCTTATATCAAATTTTTAATATTTTTTAAATATTTAATATAATGTGTCGGAAAACGAGAAAAGGTAATTATGAAATAAATATAGGTCTTTCATGATTAGAGTTTTCTAATTTTTGTGTGAAATTTAATATGTCAAGTTTCTAAATGTACTTTTTCCCCCCTCTTGTTTAAAAGAAGGATAAAGAATTACAATCTCGTCGTAAAGTCCTGGAGGAAAGTCGAAATGTGACTCCCCGGTCTATTCTTGAATCTGTAGATTATCAGAAAATACTTGCTAAGAGAAAAGAAGAGGAGTCAAAATTTAGGTATTTTATATCATTATTTAAAAATTTATTCAATTAAGTTTGCTAGCATTATAGAAGTTGTGGATAACAGTCAATTAATTATTAGATCATAGAAATATTTTTTTGTGTATAGAAAAATAAGAAACTTATCTATTTGGACTGAGGTCTTTCAGTTGATTAAAACAAATTATTATAATTTTATAAATGTCTTGCATATAAAATAGAGTGCCTATGTATCCTTATATAAATAAACAGTTCCTATTTAATCTTGATGAAATTTAGCATGTGTGCTTTTCAAAATGTTAAAAGGGTAGGTCACTGCCAACTTTCCAAAGTCCATACAAATTATATCTTAAGTTAGATGTTGCCATTTTCTCAAAATATTTCCCAAAAAATGTTGTCACAAAAAAGTTGATTTTCACAATGAAGAAAATTTTAAAAAGTCATACAAAAATTAATTTTTCTATGACATTAATTTTATTTTTGCATAATTTTGCTCTTAATTTCAATAAATTTTTAAAAATTAATTTTATACTTTATTTTTAACAACATTTTTGTTATTGTGAAAAAGTTTAATGATTTCCTTTATTCCATCAAACTATAATTTTTTAAGTATTACTTTTGTTGGGGGAATAAAGGATTTTTATTACATTTTTTTTATTTTGTTACATAGTATGGTCTAAATCAAATAGGAAATACTTAGATCTCTCTGTAAAGAAAATTACTTGAGTGATTTCACTTAAATTTTGTACATTTGCTATCCTGAGTTCGAAAATTTCTGGACAGTTATTAAAAGTTGTGATATATAAATATGATTGAAAGTCACATTTAATTAGAGTATTTCTATCAGAATTTTAAGATTTTAGTTGTGTTTTAACATCCTTAATTTTTATAAAATAATTAAACTTATTATGAGATAAAAATTGCAATATTTATCTATAGAATAAAATTGCTAAATTAAAGTAGTATATTTAATTTTCTTTTAAATTTATAGATTGCATGCAAATTTGAAAGTTTATTCTTCAAAACCCAGAATATTAATATAATTTTTTTCATATTGAAATTGAATATGAATGTAAGCTCCAAAAAAAAAAAAAAAAAAAAAAAAGAAAAGTGGTTTTGCCTGAAAAGGCTTAGAGATTTTATTTTTTTTTTTTTTTTAAACAACAGTGAATGTCATGAGAAATAAAGAATAAAATCTACAAAATAGTGTATATATATTTATAAACTTTTGGAAAAACTTCACTTTTATCATTGTGTTAAAAAAGAAAAAGAATTTACCAAAAATCTTAAGATGAGAATAGAAGTTATAAAAAATTGGAACATAAAAAGCAATAAAAGAAGGCTGTAAAGTCACAAAGAATATACTAAGAAAAAAATCACAAATATTAATTTAAAATAGATTTAAGCATAATTATAATCTTAATTTATTTGAAATTTTTCTACCTGCTTCATATTTAAACAATTTTAGTTTTGACTTCTGGATTTTTGATTTGAAAACTAATTTTCATTTTTATTACACTGATAAAAGCAATATATATATTGTTGTTGTTAAATTTGGTTTTTCTGAGACATTTCACAACAATAAGATAATAGCCTGCAGAACCAATAATATTCTTTGGGTGAACAGTTTGGTTGCCAAAATTAGCTTGTTCAAAATTAAAGTTATTTAAAAATCATTTAAAGCATTTCATTTCTTATTATTTTTAAATTATCAGTAATTTAGATTTTTTTCATTGTAATATTAAAGTAATTTAAATATTTTTATCAATATTTATTCTTATTTCTTATTTAAGTTTATTAATTACTAATTTTATTTTTACAAATGATTTTTCACTTGGAGTTTATGCTTTCTGAATTATTTTTTCAGGAATCTCAATTATGGTGAACCAAGTATAGATAAAAAAATTTCCAAACCTGTAAGTTGAATACAGTTAATGATTATTTGTTTTTTAAAGACCTGTGTTATTTTTTGAATTAGTTTTTGGTAACTAATTATGTACATAATATGTGCATTGTTATGAAAATTTGGTTTGTATATTGTGAAAGGAGTCCACCTTGATGGGTAGTAGGATACTTCATTCAAAGAGAAGTCCACAGATAGTAAAAGCATGGCTGAGGTGTATACAATGAGCAGCACTGTTATAGAAATTTCCAACACATGCAAATAGAAAATTGTTCGTTAAAAAATAGTAATAACAGTCAGCTTGAAATAATTACAAAATTCACACTGCGATCAATACTCTGGACAGAGAATTGATTGGAATTGCTTCAACTCTTATTTTTATATAGATTTGACAAAGTATGGGGTTTTACAAAAAAAAAAAAAAAAAAAAAAAGTCAGATTTCAATTCCTAATACAAATAGAGTCAATTCTTGTATTTTCATAAACTTTTATTTTATCAATAAGGTTGTGGATCATTGACCTGACATTTTTAAAAAAGAACATTTTTAATTTTCCCTTTTTAGTAGTGAGACTAACTATGCAGGAAAGCAGTGTTACTGATTCATAATTCATATATATTGTTATGGATCTACTCTTCTGTCAGAGTTCTTTTTGATTTGTTGGTCGATGAAATGAACAGTCCTTTAGTGACAGATGACTTTTATTAACACGAAGACAACAAATATACAGTCGAGACGAACACAGGAAACACAAAGCAGCATATTACAACAGTCAGTAGTCCACATGTAGTAATAGGTAGCAAAAGCAACCACAGCACACATATCGGCCAGACAGAATTCAGCAGAAGAAGGGAATTCACGTAGCTTCACTCTACGGGCTCTCCAAATGTCTGCAAATCTCCACTTTCTCCAACTGCCGTCTCACTACTGCACAACTGGCTACTCCACACATGACACAATGCTGCTTCTACAGTGAACAACAGGACTCGGCACACAGCTCAGTTCTGCAATCGTGTGAGCTCTTCGCTGGACTGGTCCAACTAATCACCGTATACTCTTTACATGATAGTTTTTTGTTTGAGACTGGCGGTCTTTTATAGTTCCCAGAGGTGGGCTGAAAAGTTTCTGGTCCAGTCAGACGCAACTTGGTTCCAACTGGCTGAATCACTAAAATTCTCGAAGTTTCCAGTAATATCTATATTGTTGCCAAATGGTCACCCAGTTTGTCATCAAGCTCTGAGATCACACGCGGCACCTGATCAACACCTACAGGCTTGATCGTAAAACGGTTTTTCCAGTTGATTAAACCTACCATGCTGGGAAGCAGTATTACAGATTTGTAACAATATATATATATTTCTCTTTGATGTAAATGTTAGATAATTTTGTTTTACATTTTGAATTTTAAATTGAAGACTTTATTATGGCATTCCTTCAATTAATTTTTATTCTTGGTTTGCTTTCATTTTTTATCTTGTCAATTGCACTTTGATCATATATTTTATCTATTTACTGCTTTGATTTACCTTTTTTTTATTATCAATAGAAGTATTTTTTTGTCATATATATAGGATTTCTTTAACTTCATTTTTAACTATACCTCACTTCTACAATAACTTGAAATTTATAAAAATTTCAGACTTTTAAAGAGATTTATTGTTATCAAATACTCAGGGCTGTAAGGTTATATTTGGTTCTTATGCTGTAAAATCTTAATACTCACCCATTCAACCAGTTAGGATAAAGTTTTGAATTTATTGAAACTTTTTTTTGTATTTTCAGATTATTGTTTGTTATCAAGTAGCTGTTTTACTTTCATGCTTTGACTTGATTATTATTATAATTTTTTTAATTCAACATATTATATGAAAACATTTAAAATTAAAATCTTTAATTGCAGAAAAGATAAAATTTAAGTTGTACACAGTGTTTAATTTTATTTATTTATTTTTAACTGAGCTCTTCTTAAGCCCTGTACTTGAATAGACATTTTACCTGATATTTTAATGTATTTAATATTTTTGAAGTACAGTGTTATTCTTATCTTATACATATTGTGCATTTTTATAACATAAATTATAGATAAATAAGTGTATAGTTTCTAAATTTGATGTATATTTTCGTTTCTTTAGAATTTGTATTTCAAGAAAATTTAAAATGTGATTATTTTCATCTGTTTCAGTAATTCTAAGTATTTAAAATTTAATGTTAAATATTTATTTAATCATTTGTTTGACAAAATTATGAAAACAAAATTGTTTCCTTGAAACTTTCTAAATTGCTGCTGCAAATTTCCCTTTTAAATGATATATATTTTAATTGATTGTTTTGTGTAATAACATTTAAAATCTTTAGCAGTCTTTCTCATGATTGTTAGTAATTTACTGGATTTTTTTCCAGGAATCTGATAGAGTAAATTTTATTTACTTGTGCTGCTTACAAATGTTATTGTTATATTCAGTAAATTCATTCAATTGTAGTTATTGAGTGTGTGTTTATATAATATATATATTTAATGTAGGAAATTTCTGCAAAAGAAAATGTAGATCTATCTTTGGAAAATCATATCAAGTAAGAAGACATTTACATTTTTACTTTAAAAATTGTATTCCAAAATGAAACATGAGAAAAAATTAATTCTTCTAAGGAAACTCTATAAATTAAATTGCTGATACATTTATTATAGTCTATCAAAGGACAATTTATGCGATTCTTGTAATTTATTAAAACTGATTTAGATAGATGTTTCTAGATTGAATTTTTTAAACCCATTAATATGCAGCATTCTATTTATGGGGCAGTGAGCTACATTAAACACATTTTTTTTTTTTTTTGCAAATAACTAAATAATTTTTAATCAAATCAATAAATTTCAATTCTTTGAAATCCAAAAAGTAATAAAATGAATAATTATACATGCATTATTATTATAAAATGCATAATTGTGGGTAAGGACTCTTATTGATGCTTAGCAAGAGCAAAAATAATTATAAGTTTATTAAAATTAATTTTACGAGTCTGGCACAATTTAAGAGTTTTATCTTATAATTTTTTGTAGATTTAAAATTTGATTCTGTAATAAAATAAACCAAATTAATAATATGGATTGAATGACTTTGTAAGTAAATTAACATGATGGTGGTGATTGTATTTATTTTATTTCAATATTTCTTATACATTAATATCCTTCATTTCATCTGAAACTTGATTTACATCATACTAATAATATTTCAAATGTAGACATCTGAAGAACTTAACAAACTTTTCTACATTAAGGGTAAAGCTGGCAATTTCCCTGCATGCATCTTAATATGTAAAAACCTTAGAAACAAAGTTGAATACTGTTTGAAAACATTCAAAAAGCTAGTATACATCTGGCTCTTAGTATGGTCATTTAAGTAGGTTTTTGGTATGGAATTATATTGATGACATATATTTAAGTAGGTTTTTGGTATGGAATTATATTGATGACATATATTATTCATCTTGCAACACAAAGTGTCACACTAAATCTAATCTTCTTCTGTAGGGTGTGTTGCTATGTATATCCATTTACTTCTGTAAATTGTTATTTATATTTAACACTGTAATGATATGGCTCATTGTTATAATAATATAATGTAAGTCATGTAAAACTTATGCAATAACATAATTTATAAAATAGGTAGACTGATAAAGTTGCATATTACAAACAGAATAAAATTAACTATTGCCTACAAACCAAAAAGGGCATTTATAAAAATACCTCTTTAACAGCTTAGAATTTTCTGCCTAATAAAATTCAAAATTTTGAAATAACAAAATTGTTCAAATTGCTGTCATTTGTCATCAAGTTAAATTAGAATTAAAATAAAACAAATACTAGCATTTTGTTTTTAAAAAATGTACTTGAGCAGATTAAAGAAAAAATGATATTAAAAGTTATATTTCTTTTGCATTTAAGATTGAATTATGTTTGTAAATTAATAAATGAAATGTTTGGATCAACATATTTACATTCAAAATTTGTTATCAATTTGAAGTATGTAATAGTTTTAATATTTATGTGTTTAACATTATGGGTTTAAAACAAATATTTCTTAGCTGTTACAAAAAATAATGAAAAGCTTGGATATAACTATTCCTAAATTTTGTGTAAATGTTCATTCGTTTTTAAAAATTATTATAATTCTAATTATAAAGAAGGTTATTTATTCTTTTTAAAGTGATTGGGGGTGTCTTTCTTTTTTGTATTATTCTAATTAAAGTCTTTATTATAGCTCATATCATTAATTTTGATTTTTTTTATACTTTTATGAAAAAACAACAATCATATTTTAAAAAAAATTAATAATATCTTTTCTTGATGCATGTTCATTAATAGATCAATGGGTTTTCTTTTATAGGTCAGGTGCTGATCTTCCTATACCTCAGTCTGCTCCCATTGTAGCACATAGAACTGGAGGAGGAGGAGAACCAGTCAAGGATTCTTCTGGGAATCTTATAAGTAAGCACTGTCACATTATTTGTATCTTAAAATTCAGTGGTCTCTCAACTATCTGTCCTCATTTCAAAATAATAATAATAAATAATTCTCTACAGTTAAGGTATAATTTGCTTGTATTTTACTTTTTAACATTACTTTTTGTACCATTTTTTTTCAAAAATCAAAAATTGTTAACTTTATTTTAGTTTACTTTTTAACATCAATGTAATCATTTATCAGTGAACAATAAGGTAAATTAGAATGTTTTTTTTTTTCACAATGAAGCCTATATTTTATTTTGATGTTTCCTTTATTTTAAAAATATTTACAAGTGAATTTTACATTATAAAATTTCTTTGAAAATATGTACAATATTTTTATTCTTTTTATCTTTATATCTGTGCTGTATGATTTTTTCCCTTTGTCATAGTTCTTTCTGTTGAGTTACTTTTGTTTCTCTTCAATCTTTCTCCACTTGAAAAATATCTATGCACTCGGATCATTTTTCTATTTAGCATGATATGCATATACCTGGTTGGTTTTTATTGTTAATCTAAGAAATATTAGTAAAATTCAATAATTTTTCCAAATTTTACGTGTAAAGTATTTTATAATTTTAAAAGATATAATAATAAATATTTTTGATATCCTGTAACATAAAATATAATTAAAATCTTCTTTTCCGAATACTACTAATTGAATCAATGAATCTTTAAATATTATATATTAGTTGCCTCTTACAGGAAATAATTTGCTGAGAATAATGATTATATTTAATTTCAGATAAATAGTTTAGATATACATTCATGTCCATGATTCTGTGAAACTGACAGACATTGAAGCTGCATTATTTAGTCTTATTTATTGTGTAAATGAATTTTTCTAATGGAGACTATTACTGTAACATCATAGTATTATTAAAATCGAAAATTTCTGGTTCATCTGTTTTCTAAATTTTTTGGTGTTGTAACTTCACTTTTAAATTCATCAAACATATACTAAACAGAATAATTTTTTTTTAATTTTTAACAATGGAAGAAAACAAAATGATTGCATATTTAATGAAACAATGAAAATGGTTTGAATTTCAAGGCAATAATGTGACCTATTGTTAGAAATTAGTTAAAAAAATAATTTTAAAAAATTACCAAAATTCAGTAAATTTTTTTAAATTACCACGATTTAATGTCAATTTTTCAAATTTTAAACTGAAGTAAAAATTATTTTTGTGCTTTAATATGTTTGGAAATTATAGAATAAAAATGTTTTAATTAATTAAGAACAAAGCAAAATTTAAACTAATTTAATTTCAAAAAAATTTGCCTTGAGTGCACATTTTTACCATCCATGGTATATATGCACCAAATATGGGAATTAGAAGTAAAATGCTCTGGCCTGTAGAGCACCAAAATACACACACATTCATCTTTGTTATTAGTATCCATTATTTATGAAAAAAAATATTGAAATTCCTTATTAATCCTCAAATTTGTTTTATGTTTATAATATGATTCAAAGAAACTTGCAGTATTATATCTGGATGGTGGTGGTGGTGGTGGTGGTGGTGGGCCAGTTGCCTTGAAAATAATTTCTGGCTATTGTCTTTTGTGATAATTGTTTTGTCTTTAAATAGCTTCTTCAAAATTCAGTTTAGTTTTACATGGCACATTTATACATCAAGAAAACATTGTATTGGGAAAAATTATCATGCATGCATTCTCTTTCTTATATTTTTTGACAATTTTTTAAAAAATATGAGAAAGTTCATTCTATTGTGTGGCTGTTTTTGATTTATTTGATTAACATTTCCTTTAAATTTAAAATTTAGCCAATAGGGGATATAAAGCAAGTTCTTCAGAATATTTTCCATTTCTACAAGACTCTTCCAAGCACAAAAAAGATTACTATAGAGAAGAATTACGCAAACAGGTTAGACACTATTAATTCATAATCTGCATTCAGTTTATGGTACATTATAACGATGTATTAAATGTAAATTTCTTTTAATTTTGTATTGGTTGTAGTAATAATAATTAATGAAAAGTGTTTTTATCCCCTTATTTATTTAGAATAGCACGTGAAAGTTAAATATTATAGAAGTATTTTAATTTTCCAAACTGAAACTTAACATATTTTTGTGCGCAGCAGTTGTTATTGTCAAAATCTGTTGTCAAAAAATATTCTTGCTTTTTTTTAATATAAATATCTTGTAATTAATTGAATGTGCATCATATCTATATGATTGTTTATGAAACAGTTTTTGCTTTTTTGTTCTATTTTGTTTTTGTTGAATCATTTTTTGACTTAACAAATTTTTACCTAAGTAATTAGCTTAAAAATTAAAACAACAACACATTTTTAGAAAAAAAGAATAAAATAGAAAGTATATTTCTTTGGTTCAGTATTAAACATGGTAAATACAAAAATAACAAAAGATAGCATTTCCGGTATATTTTTGGGAAATTAGCATTCTGACGTAAAGTATTTTAAAAGATTTAGGATAAATGTTATCACTGTAATTTTTTATTTTTCGTTACTTATATAATAGGCTCAAAATTTCCTAGAGCAGAAATATCGAAAATTCTCAGAGGAAAATAGGGAAACTTACAGATATCGTATTCTATCTTTGAATTCTTCTTTTATAAAATCTTAAGAAAAGAGATGTTTTGATTACTAAATGAGCTCTCATATATTCTATATTAATTTTCTTTATGATAAAGAAAGCAAAATCATATCTTGTCTATTCAGTTCATTTTTGTCTATTCAATCTGTAATAATGTTTTAGAACAAATAATTAACTGGAGATAATTTTGTAATTTCTAAAATGACATTCTTATATATTTGCAAAACATTGCAGAAATTCTAATGCTTTTTAAAAATTAATTATTGCAATATTCGGAATCTGCTATGTTATGAATTTCTGCTTTGTTTTTACTTTTAATGGCAAATTAAGTGAACTTTGCTATATTTCAGCTAATAAATTTGAAATCTGTAGAGCAGAAGTTTATTGCATAAATATATCAACTTATTCATGCATACATAAAAAAGACTCTCTGTTGTAAAATATTATTTGTTGATGCATTTATGTGTTGTTATCATATCAGATTGAAGAAAGGAAACGAATGAAGGAACTGGAAGAAGAAAAAGCTAGACTTCTGGAAGATCAGATTGCGCAACGGATTGAGCAGCAGAGGAGACAAATGCAAATGGAGTATGAGAAAGAACTTCAGAAGAACATCTTACTTAAAGAACAGGTGAATTCTTCTTTTGCAGACAAACTTTAGATATTTTTAGACTATACTAATGCAAAACAAGGATAATTTCTATAAAATTGTGTGTAAAAACAGTGTAATGAAATTTCAGCTATAAAATTTAAAAAATGTTTAATTAGTTTTTTAATTATATTGTTTTATTAACTGCACTTTGAACTGTATTTTTGCATTGAAATAATCATTTCAAAAATAATTCATCTGTTTAATGCTAAAGTTATCAATTTTTTAAAAAAAAGTTTGATGCAAGTTTTTAATTTTATGGAAGATTTAATTTCAGGAACATTTTAGAAAAATCCTAAAAGTTGAATGAAATCATTATTAATATTTCTTATTTGACTGTTTAATATAATTATAATCTTTTTCTTTAATTAATCTATTTTCCTTAGTAATTTTAATTAATTATTATTATTTATTTTTTTTAGCGACAACAAGAAAGATTAAAGCAGTTGGAAGAATTCCAAAAACGTGATGCTGCTTTGAAAAATAAAAGAATGAGAGAAATTCAAGCACTAGATGGAAAGGATTCAATAAACTTAAATGTTAGTTATCTTTATTTATGAAGTTGCCCATGTTCTTGAAGATGAAAGACATTTAAAAATGAAACCTTGTTTTAAACTAATATTTGCTTATAAATTTGATTGAAATTAATTGATATTTCTCTCAAGTAAACTGCATGATCTTTCTTTTTAATAGACCTAAGAAAATAGTTTTAACCAATGGGTAATTGAAATATTTAGTTTATCATCTGTAGTTGGTATTACTTTTTTCTTTATATGATTTAAAACTATTTTTAAATTGTTTCCTGCTAATTTTGCTTTTTTGTAAAAGCTTTGCTTTTCTTAGCAAATTTCTTTCTGATTGAAAAATCTTTTTTTCCCTTCTGGGAAACCATGGTTGTTGCACAATACTATCTAATGTAGAATATCTTTTTTTTTTAATTAGTAACAATATTGAGTTAAAATAAACAAAAAGAATTAAAAAAGGAAATGAAATGATGAATCCGGCCTGAAGATTTTCTCAATGGTCATCCTTAGGCAGGGATTCAAACAAGGGATTTTTCTTTGCGGGATCTGACTTTCGTCCAAAAATATTGACCCCTCGTGATCCGAAAATCCCCTGAAATTGAAGATATAAAGTTTGATAATTCTTTCATGAAATTTATAATTCCTGATCTAATTAAATTTAATATTGGAAAAAACGATCTATTATTTAAAAATAAAAATAATTTATATAAAGAGTTCTGTGTGGTAAGAATTTTAGATATTAACTTCCAAAACTAAAATTAGGCACAACATTAAAGTATTTTTTCATTTAAAGGATAAAGCAATTGTTTCAATAGCATTTAGTTATGCAGCGACTTTAATTAAACGAATTTGTAATCATAATTACTATAGCAAAAATTTAAATAAGATAAACAAAACAAATTGTAATTGCAACAAAGAAATTTGCAAAGATTATATTGATACTGACAAAGACCATATTATAACAGGAAATTTAAAAATTATTGAGATAAGAGATTTAATGGAAAGGGGAACCAAATTTAGATTGAGAGAAAAAATAAACATTAAAAAATTTCTATTGGACAAGATCTGGATATTTTTATTTCTAAATTATCTAGGAAATACCATTGGCCTTCGGAAGGTTTCAGAGAATGGAAAGTGAGAATTTTAGAGGAAATTAACACAAAAATGCAGATATTTGAAAATCTAAAGAACGAGGGATATATTTTAATAAAACATTGAAAAAAGGAATTAAAAAGAGAGATTTGTTATTATAGTAATAGATAAATCAACAAATAATTTCTGTTTAATTTGTAAATATTATTGTAGATAACTATTAATTAATGACTATAGCTCTAATTCAACATTAGAATTATACATTTAAAATAATACCGGGAAAAATAATTAAATAAAAGAATACTGGCTTTTGCAAAAAAACTAAGACTTGCTACTTAAACTATCCTTATTTGTTCCTAACAGTAAAATTTCATAAAATAACCCTATTAAAATTTAGATTTGTGACTTCTGGCAGTTATAATTACTACACGGGAAAGCATTTCTTTAAATACTTGAAAATTATCCTGAATAAAATTAAAGAGAAAGATAATTTTATAATTAATAGTAACAAAAAAGTTTTGGATTTAGTCAAACAGTTTTCTCATGCATATATTAATAAACTTAATACTTATGATCTCGAAAATTCGTACACTAATGTACCTCGTGAAAAATTAATAGATGTGTGTACTTTTATATGTGACAAATATTTAAATGAAGATATTACACAAATAACTGGCTAGAATTATGTAAATTTAATATTAACGAAAATAACGTTTTTAATGGAATTAATTTCTATAAAAAAGTAAAAGGCATTCCAATCGGAACAGCTTTCTCAAATGCTTTAGCCAATATTTTCCTATATTATTATGAGAAAAAATAATTAAACACAATTTAAAAAACGGTTGGAGATATATTGATGACTTACTTTTGTTAATCTTAGGTAAAGCTAATATTGTTATTAATTGTTATCCAAAAGAATTAGTTCTAAATGAAACAAATGAAGATCAATTTAAAGCTATCTATCTAGATTTAAAAATCGCAATTTCTAATGGTAAAACATTAATAAATGTCTACGATAAAAGAGATGAATTCAACTTTCAAATAATAAAACTTAGTAATTACCATTCTAATTTAAACTCTTAAAATTTTCAAAAAATTAATTTTCTCACAATTTAACAGGATTAAAAAAATTTGTAATAACAAATTTTCTTATATTCAAGCTACAAATAATCTCATTAAAAACTTAACTACTAATGCATTTCCTAAAAACTTTTGCAATATAGAAGTTTTAAGAGAAGATTTATCTTTATTCTAAAACTACTTAATAGATGGTGCTGAAACCCTCCAATTATTACTTGGAATAACAAAGCACTTCCTAGGGAGAGATATTGCAGGTGCAGTTATGGATACGGGAAGTTTTAATTGTAGTTTGGCTTGGTGCCTTTTTTGTATGTACTGGTATGTTCTTTCCTTTATGTTGTAACAATATTTTTGGTTTGTGAGTATTCTTTTGTAGTTATTTTATGTTATTTTAATTTCACTTGGATTTGGAAGTTATAATTTATTGTTTTATTTCTGTGAAACTAGTTTATCTCTAAGGTCTCAATTTCAGAGGATTTTTGGATCACGAGAGGTCAATATTTTTGGATGAAAGTCAGATCCCTGACAGAAAAAATTCCTTGTTTGAATCCCTGACTGAAGGTGACTCATGAGAAAATCTTCAGGCTAGATTCATCATTTCTTTTCCTTTTTTTCTTTCTTCTTTTTTTTCTTTTCTTTTTGTTTATTTGGTTAAGTTCATCTTTGTTTTAGTAGTAGCAGCATTAGCACACTCTCTAAATACATTTACATCTTTTTTAATATTTTTAGTTTGATTCAGAAATAATTTTTTAATTGAATTTTCATAATCTTTGTATTTTTGATTAATTTCTTTTGAAATGGTATTTAATGTAATTAGAAAATTTTAATTCAAACAATTATTAACTCATCATAGAAACAGAAATGTTAGTTTTGTAGTAAATAAGCATATTTAAATTTGCTGCATTGCATATTGGTAAAATTGATGAAACATTTGGGATTTTTTAATAGACAATACAACAGTTTTAAAACGAGAAACTTTTAATTTTGAATTATTTTAAGTCATTGTATAGTAATTGAAAGCCATCTTTGTAGCTTTACCTTAAGCATATGTGTTGCAGACAGTGTGTGACTGCATTGCAACTTAATTATTCTGCACATTTTTGAAAATTTTCATGCTTATTATATCTTGCTGAGTAATTTAAAGCTAATCAAACTGAAGCCGTGTTATATATAATTTCATCATGACAGAAATTTTTATTAAAATATCCAACTATCTTATGAGATTGAGTTATATAATAAACAGAAGCTGAAATGAAAATTTGATTTTCTTTATTTTATAAAATATGTATTATTAAGTTTGTTCTGTTTATAGAATAAAAATTTGGTATTACTGTTAAGGTTGTGCAAGAACCTCCCAAAAGAAGTGCTTCACCTCCTGTGCCTTCTGTCCGTTCCAAAGTTATTCTAGAAAGAGTTGTATCTCCAGAGGTTGCAACTAAAACTCAGGCTTTAAGTGGAGGTGAAAATATATGTATTCATATTTTAATTACTATCTTTTTCTCCGGTTTGAAATGTTCTTATATAATTTTAATTTTTATTCTGGTATATGTAAATAGATTTGTTTCTTGATATGAAAAGCAGTACATATTCCTCTTTTTCTTATTATATTAATTATATTATTTGATCTTATATAAAAAAATTCATAAAATTCTCAGTAACCTATTTTTTTATATTAAATTTGTCTCTGTCCTTTTTTACAATTGCTTTTTAATTTTTATTACAAGTTAAATGTTTATAAACTTAATATATTTCAAACCTGAAACTTAAATAATTTTTTTTCATTATTGAAAAATATTGAAGGAAATAAATCTGTGTATGGAGCTAGATTAATTTCATTTTAGAAATGATTATTTTTGGCTCAAATTTTTTTTCCATTAAAATATTCAGAATAAAAATACACAGGTAAATAATATATTTGTGCCTTCCCCCTCCCCTTCTGATCTAGAAATGAATGTGTTATTTTATTTGTTCTTTCTAAAGATAGTTTCGAGACACTTTTAATAATTTCACTTTTTACAAGGAGGATTTAAAAAAATATTTGATTAAATGCATTTCTTTATTTTGAAAAAAGAAATAAAAAAAGAAGTTTTTATCTATTTGTTGGAGAATTAATGTTAAAATATTTTATATTTAGTGAAGCCAGAAAATATATTTAGTTCCTTGGCTGAAATTAGAAGAACTATCATGCAGGAACAGAACAATGCAAGGAAAGATTTAAAAGTAATTTAATCATAGTATTTTTATAAATGTTCATATCTATTTGAACAGTTTTATATTTGAAATATAGGTACAATTTACTTAGTGGGATTATAAATGTTCTATTTTTATTGACTTTAATTTTTTTCTTTGTTTGTGTTTTCTTATCTTGCTTGAAATCTTTCTTTACTTTTACAATGTTATTTTTTTCAAGTGTTCAGAACTATTTATATTCGAATAACTGTTTGTACAAAAATTCTTTATGGTCCTAACTTTAAACCTTGCAATTCAAATCCAGTATAAATTACTAAAATATAATTTTTTTTAAATTTGTTTTATGAGAATAGGTAGTATTCCTATAATAAAAGTTACGTTTCTGTGATTAAAGCATATTAATAAAATGTTATTGTATTAGTTCATGCAATTGGAAATAATCAGTGGAGCACCAAATACAATAAAATGTAATCATATTATAACTTTCTCACCAATTAAATTCAACAGATATAAGATTCCCTTGGTAGAATTTGAAAACTCATTTTCTGATGTTTAAAATAGTTTTAGAATAATTTCTTGACTAAATAATGACAATCCTCTTATTTTATAACAATTGTACCAAACAATTCCTTATAAAAATTCTGGACAGTAAAATTACAGAAAAAATATATGTCAATCTGTTTATAAGCATGATGCCGTACATAAAAAATACATCTAGATTGAGTGCATCTCATTTATGATGGTTCTTTCAATTGCTTTTTAGTGGTACAAAATTTTTATGAATTTTTTATGCATTCACAGAATATTCACTTGTATGATTATTGCTACCATTTATATTACTCTTTTCAGAATTATTAGACTGTGTAAATTTTCAACTTCTCTATTTTTTATTAAAAAATTTAAATAAGAATATTGAAAGTATTTTAGTATAATAAATAATAATGTGCCAAATTATATGGCAGCTACAATATTCAAAATTTGATGCTTGTCGGTAAAACTAAAAGAAAAAAAGTAATCTTTTTCCAATTATTAAATTAAAAAATATATATATGTATATTTAATTTCTAGGATTCTTATGAAGTAATGAACAGACGAACGGTTGTTGATGATTCTGATGATTTGTCTTTCTGATGGTAATACATTTTCTTTTCCATTTTGCTATCCATTTATTGCCTTGTTAAATTTAGTTATAGTGGCCTTTCTTCATCACTCTTATATCTCAGTATCACTTACATTAATCTTAAATATAGTTTAGGAACTCTTGGTGTATAATAGTACTTTTTAAATTGTAGAATGTTTTTTTTTTTTTTTCTTTTTCAAGATTCATATTTATTGTTAAAAATATTGCTAATGCAAAATTGCAGAAATTAGCTTCACTTTAAAAAAAATAAAGATTTGGTTACCAAAAGACAAATTGTTATTATCCATAGATCAATATGACTAATCATGGTATTATGCACAATGAAACTTGGTACTCGTAACTTTTTAGATTTTAACTTATCATTCATGTTTTTGCATTTGTTGTAAAAATTTATATTAGAAATAATATTTATTATATTTGATGATTTAATTATTTAAAATAATTTTGACTTCTTGAATCATTTTAAAATAGCATTGTTTAGATACTAAATTATTATCTCAATATTTATTGCTGTATTTATTAATATATTAGGAAAGAGAATTTTCTTTCTAAAATAATCTTTTTTTAATAGCCGACATGATTATGTAATTGGCAATACAATTCACAATTAATATAGGATTTTTTTTACTGAAATTAACTGCATTAATTATTGTTTATCTTGGTTTCTTTTCTTTCATATTAATTGCTATAATTCAATTCAAACTTTTGTTAGTCATGATTTTAATGTTGACATTTATTATTTTGATATATATTTCAGAGAAATGAAATTATCTTCAGAAAGAGCCGAGTTCTTCTTTTTGTCTCCAAATTTTGTTAACTGCAAGAATGTTGCTTTCAGCTAATACAGAATTTATAAAATATATTGCTTGAGGTCTGCATCGAATTTTTTTTTGACAGTTTTGAATAGTTTATCCTTTATTTATTTTCTTAAATCCCCTTTTGAGATTTTAAAAAAAATCATTTCCCCCGAATAAGAGAGGCGACTGGTTAATTCAGCAATATCACTATGAAGATGTTTGTAATCAGGTTGTTATGTGAATGAATCGACATGAGAAATAATTAGTCTTATGCAATTACCTTTATTCTTTGCTATACTTGAAAAAAATATCATGCTGCCCCTTATTGAAGACTGCATATACTGGCTACAAAAATCAGTAATTTTTATTTATCTGCTCAGAGTTATTTGAGGATTTGGAGTTAAGTTTCTAATTATCTGAATAATATAAAAACATTTTTAAAGAGTGATAAATTCGAGAGGAATTTTTAAATGCTCTTTTATAAAATGCTTTATTTTATATTGAATATCTTATTTGAACTAATGTGTAGGTAAATTATTCCTTTTAAATTAGAATTCTTATCTAGCATTAGAATTGATTGATTTGATCTGTTTCAGTAATTAAATGTGTGAATTTATAATCATGACTATTTTTCTGCTGTATAAAGAAAATGCTACAATTTCATTCAAGCTCAATAAGGAAATGATACTGATAAAAATATGAAGGATCTCCTGCCTTTAATTTGATGTTAACAACTGAAATGTTGTTTGTGTTATTCAATGTTAATCTCTTTATTCAGTAAGCTGAATTGTATATATTTTATGCTCAGATTTTAAAGTTGTGAATCTTTTATATTGTAAGATGTTTTTATTGGAATAATTTATAATAAATTTTTTATTTTATATTAAAACTGAGTTCTTATTTAACATTGCTGCTTCTTTCTGGTTAGAAAAAACTTTTTTCACTTCGAATTGTAATGTCATATTTAGTTGTAGTGCAATATCGTATTTACGTGTAGTTGGGTTTTTGTTGTAATTATTTCTTTATATAGTGTGTCTGTTCTAATATTGACCCAATAACTAACTTCTAAATCATTAAAGATAATCATATGTAGGGCCAGTCTTTAAACACCCAAGATGGTTTTAGTGGTCCTCCGAACCTTTGTCAATATCTGAGACTTTCTTTCTTCACTTTTTGTGTTTCCATGAACACGGCAATAACATATCCTATAACATGAGAAGGATATTTTTTTGAAGCCTAAACATGAATAGAAAGGCTTTTTATTGTACTTTCTATTGAAACTGAAAAAAAACAACTTAAATATAAATGCTAGTCATCATTGTCGTATTTATTTTAAGAAATCAAACCATATTAAAAATAGTTGCTTTAAAAATGAATGCTCCAAATGAAGTAGTTGGGGGGTGGGGGGAATGAATTTTGACTAATGTAGCCATGATGGAACTAAATGAATAATATATGTATTTAATTAAACTTTAAATAAGAATGTTGGAATAAGAAAGTTTCAGAGGATTCAGTCAACATTTTTCTCCTTGCAATGAAAGAAAGAGTGGCTGTTCAGTGAATGTATAGTGAAAGGAATTCATATTGAAAGATGCATTTAATAGTAATTTTTTTAAAAACTATCTAAGTACTAAAATGATTTATTCTTAAATCAATTTCACTTAGGCTAAAATTCAAAATGAAGTAGATTTTGGTCCGCTGATTCAGTGCACATAGGTCAGTCAGTAGCTCATTGACAGGATGGGTTTGATAGTGATAAATATATATTTGTTAAAACTTATGGCTATTGGCAAGCATATGTGGTAAGCTAATAAAAAAATGAATAAATCGTTATTTATGTAGACATAAATATTATTCTTATACTTCAGAATTGCCGATTTGTTCTTAATTTTATGAAAATGTACTAGAGGAATCATTTAGCTGAATTTGTAATTTATTAGCTGTTCAATACTCGGAAAATGCATTAGAATTTGATGACTATGCATCATGAAAATGCCCTGAATATTTTTGTTAATTTAAAAATCTGCACCTGTTAAATTACATCTGCATCTAGAATAAAGGAGTAAATTTTCTCAATGAAATATTAAATAGAAGATTGGCTTACTTTCTAATAAGTAAATAAATAAAAAAAGAATCTGTTATCCTTTAGCAATTTGTATTTGTGAAATCTGAATTAAATAATCTTTAAATCTATTCAGGGTTAGCAATATATAATGAACCATAAACTGGATTTACTTTTATTTGCTTTTCATATTTTTACTTTATTTTGCATTATAACCTTCTGTGTATTTTTTTTTTCTTCTTCCTTTGATTAACTTAACAGTTACATAATGTATCAATGCTGAATTTGCCACACTAGACTTCTGGGCTCTTTTCATAACAAAGTACCTTTATCAATTTAAAATGAGTATGGAGTTTTGATTGTACAGAATTTTTTTTGGTCTGATGTGTTATCATATTTTTGCTAGATTTTTCCAAATTAATATTAATTCTTGAGAAAAATTTAACACTCTAAATTTCTGTTTATTTAAAATCGTGAACAAAACTTTACCACAATTTTCTGAAGAGAGGTACAGAAATTGCATCTTTGTTTTCCTAATATTTTTAAGCAAATTGAAATTATTTTTATTTGTATGCTGACTGAAATTTTAGTATTAATGCATTCCTTAAATACTAACAATTCAGAAATGTAAAAAATTAGGACATACTAAATAGTAATGGATCATAAATGTGAAAAGGCTCTAACTAATATATATATATATATTACATATTTCATGTGGAATTATTTGAAAATTTTAATTTGCAGAAAGAAAGAATTTAAATTATTTCTGAATGGTAACATTAAAACAATAAAATTCTATTAAATATTCCTTTAAATTTTGTGATTCATTCTAGCATAGTTTTGAGAGAAAGAAAACATGACATTTACATAAATATAATCTATATTCGTTTGTTCTTTTATTCAACATTTTGTATTGATGGGAAATTATATATTTCATATTTATAAACATAATCACGTTTTTTAATATAAAATTCTATTGAAATTTTAAATAAAGTTTCATTATTTGTGACTGTAGTAAAATGTTTTCAATTTTCCCTTGTAAACAACACATGCTTTTTGATTCATCTTTCCATTTTAAAGTTGGGCATTTTGTGCCTTGCGAGGTTGATAATTTTTCGGTGTCACTTTTGCTACCGTTACCCTATTGCTGCCGTTGTCGCCACATTCGGCCATTTCGCTAAAAGTTGGCGATAAATTATTTTTTGGCGAAAAGGACTGTATATTAAAGCTGAACAATATGGACAGACTATAGACATTATTTCTATTGAAGCCGAAGCATCATTTTGGTAATTCACACATGATCGAAATTCAGAGCGGTGTACTCTTTTTCGGACCAAATATCAGGGATGTTTGTTCTTTCACTTCTGTGTCTCAAATTTAAATGCTTTTCTCTGTCAGCAGACAGACGAGATTCTTTCTGTCTCTGTAATTCAATTGCAGTGCAATTTTAAGAGCAGAAGACTCCTTTGAAGAAAGTGTGAACATTCTTTCTCTGATATTTGCTAACCTAGCGTTTCCTTCCTCTACATTTCTAGCGTTTTGGCATTTAATGTGCTTCGGCCAAGGTTGGGTTTCCTTTCTTGTGCATAATGAATTTTTGTTTGAATGAGGGGGATTTAGGTATTTTTAGCTACAAAGGCATGAATGGTACAAGTATCACCAAAATTAGCTAAGTATTTCTCTAGTTTTTAGGGTTTCAACATACAGACGCTTTCAGGAGACTTCATTTTATACTATTATAGATATATGAACAGTTATTAAAGAATTTTTTAAAAATTCAATAAAAACGCATACTTTTTACTTGTAGATTGTAAAGTATTTTTTTTAACAGTGCAGTTTGTTTATGATTTAGTTATAAATCTAGAAAAAATTAAACTTGAATTTAGCTAACATCTGGCATAAATTCTGATTGCAGCAAATGAGCTAAAGCTTATTTAGGCATTTCTTTGTATTCTGCACCGTTAATTAATTACAATGTCTTTCATACTTTCCATCATATATAAAAATTAAGTTATTTGACTAACAAATTAATCATTTAGGCTTATTTTGATTTTTAAAGGCAGCATTAAAAATTAATCTAAAAAGAAAAACAGGTTTAAGTTTTTGATAGTGAATTGCTAATCTATTTTGAAACCGATATCTTTCTGCATAAAGCATGTCTTCCGCATATGAGGTTCTCTTAATGTTTCAATAACAAAATCCAATATTTATAATCTCATTCAATTGTTTCTAAAGTTCATTTTCTTTTATTTCTTATTTTTTTCAGATCATAATAAATGCTGTATGTTTTTATGTTCGAACTTAACAATATTAAATAAGTATTATTATTCTTAAGCTCAAAAAAGAAAGGTACTTTTAAGTTAGCCGGGCACTAGCGGAAAGTTGTCAAATAATTTAGAACTGTCTCCTACCCCTCCAAAAAAATGTCGTCAAAAGTTGTAGTGTTAGGTTTATTGGCAAAATCTTTGGATGTTTTTTGGAGAATGTCTAAATTATTTGCCGATATTTCACTTTCTCCCGGCTAACTCAAAAGTACTAAACAATATGCCAAAAGTGCCGAAAACCGATATTTTTCATCTAATGAAAGTCGTTATATTTCAGTAAAATATTGAATTATATTCAAAGGTCAGCTAGTCAAACTTGTTTATTTCGAAATACGTAAATTATTACAAGTGAAGAAATGTCGCTTATCCGCCATTTACTTCGAACATTTTGAAGTTTATGAAATGACGATTTATTTCTGCTGATAAATGTGTGAGTGTTGGCCAAGCTAGATCATTTTACTTGCAGTTACCAAATTTGGTACATATATATACCTTGCAGCGATTTTTTTTGTGTTATTACAAATAATGTTTTGATAGTGTTATTACGAAAAAGAGGAGTTTTATACCGTGCTAAAATTTTCAAAATTGTCTTTTGAACGATACCAATTTTATAGGCGTGCAGATCACTTTCTGAATTTTGGCAATTATATATATATTGCTTAATTTCCAACAATAGATTACATTATTGCTCTGAAGTTTAAACTATTTTCATTGTTTTATCAACTATCGAATCGCGTAATTTTCTTCCGTTATTGAAAGCTATATATATAAAATGATAACGTAAGTTGCCCAGAAATCGCTCTTATTACGGAATGGCAGCAATGAAATGTAAACATACTATGTACGAAAAGCTTCAACAGACTACATTATTCAGCATTCATTGCAGGAACTGCACTTAATTCAACACTTCATTCATTAAATAATATTATAAATGCTGCTTATCATGCTCATTCAGTTAGAAGATGTAAAAGAAATTAAGAAATAAATGTTATTGGGAAAGTTTAATAATCGAATGTGAAAATAGACTTAACCATCACTAGGGATATTCGCTTATGACTTGCCTACTAAAATTAGATGACTTCCCAAACTATTAATTTCTCCTAAGTTTTTTGCATTATCTTAAAATTCAAAAAATGTATCTTTAATGGGCCTAAGTGAAGATTAGTGTGCATCAGCTGTTTGTCTCCAATATTGCAACCCATCGGATCCTTCTTATAGCAACCGTACTGCTGTTTTATTTATTACTTTTTGCAATGGTTGAGTTGTACATAAACTACAATTACATTATGAAAAATGTTAAATTAAAAATATTAAAAAAATATCGGTTAAAGATTTTAATTTTGTTTTTTATTATAATTAAAATTTATTAAATAAAGAAATTTAAGCTTATAATTAAAAGTTATTTTCTTCTTTCTTTTTTTTTAATGTGAATACGAACAGAAAATATTTATTCTTTTGCAATTTTTAATTGTCAGTATGCGCTTTAAAAAAATCGTCTGCATTCTCACTTTGAAAGACAGCTGCAATGGAATTCTTCGCAGTTCTCGTAATTCTTTTGGTGTTATAACGGTTGGTTCCCTTCATAATTTGTTATGTCGGGAGTATTTCGAACCTGTAGAATGGATGAAGGGTGAGTTAAATATGTATATATATATATATATTACGAGTTGATGAAGTTAGGAAAGGACGCTTGTTTGAAATTTTGTATTGAGAATGGTTCGATATCGAACCGGCAGAATGGATGAAGGGTGAATGGAATATATTTTTTTACAAGTTGAAGGTGGCAAAAGTATGTTTGTTTGAAATTTTGTATGGAGAATGTTCCGATTGCTTATTTCTCCGTTTTTTCGTTTCTCTTGGTTATGTACTGTTTTTGTTATCGACACAGTCTTTATGTTCAATGTGCTAGTGAAGCTACTAGGTTCCCGCTCCCCCTGCTAGCGAAGCCGTAGAATGTTTTTTTTTAAGTTAAAAAATTCTGCCCGGTGCCTTCTACAGATGCCGAAGGCACCAGGCAGTATGGAAGGAAAAAAAAAAAAAACCGCAATATTTATTAGTAAAAAGTCCTAATTAGATGGCGGGAAATGGTAACCTTAACTGTTCCGCGGAAGTATTTGTTTATTTTGTCCGCCATCTTTATTTGCGACTTGGCATTGTTGGCGCAGCTGGGTGCACACTAAAATTCACTTTTACCCTTTAATGATATCGATTTCATTTCTATACCGTATATTTCTTCAATTATTCTCTTCAATTTTAATTTACAATGTTACTATGCTTTTAATATTATGTTTGGTTTGAAAAAAGCTTTTAAAGAGTAATTCTCACTTCAGTTGCTTTTTTAATGTTCATTCATCAAAATATTCAGTCGCGTGCTTTTTTTATTAATGTTAAAATGAAGATAAAAAATTAATTTTTTTATCGTTAATTCCGAAATAGGATTTTCACTTATGCTTATAATATATTTTACTTTATAGTACGAGAACACACTTTTGTATACACTTTTAATTTGTGCTCACATTAATTTATTGCAGAATGATTCAATTAAAATCATATTTTTAAGTCATAAAATAAAACTGAACTTTTTAAAAATGCATTTCATATCAATCGTTAAATAGCTTAAAGTCAATAATCTTGGCGAGCCAGCTGGTCGGCAAAGGCAGCTAGTTTTGTTTAATATCTGTGTAATTTAGGAGACGGATTAAAATAAAATGATTGAAGATATTTAATACCATGAAATTTAGAAGACAGGTGAACCACATATTTGTGCTTTTAATAGAGCTATGATACCACGAGATAGGTTTCCATTGGTAAGGTTCATGTACACAGAACTTCAGCAAGACAAAATAACACGGATTTAATATTTAGCAATTTGATGGGTTATGGACTTGAAATTATGTCTAAATGAAACTAATATCTTCGGCGAAACAGCTGGTTATCAAAGATGACTAGATATGTCCAAATTTTATTAAAAAAACTTGTCAAATTTTGCTTAATTTCATGTTTTAGGCAGGGTTTTAAATGTTTCTTCCAGAACTTGATCTTATCAGGTTTCCCCTCTCTCATATGCACAATTATTATTATTTGGGCACATCTATCCCAATATAATATAAGAGTTGCACAATCGCTCCGTTTTATTCCCATCTCTGTTGTGCTTTTCTGAGCGAATTTAAGGTATCCGCATACGTTCGGAAACCATCTTGAGAATTATCATTAAAATAAACATTGTAATTGCATTTTATGATCATTATTGCATAAAAACTTCGATTTAAGCAACTAAGCAAACTATCACAATTTTTTTATATAAAGTTAAATTTTATAATAAAATTAGACAAAAATTCACGAAAACCCATGACACATTATAACAAGATTAACACTAAAGCTACCACGAGGCGGTCAAATGACCGGCTTCCAATGGCAGTTCCAATGTATCGGTGAAATGCCGGTAGGTTTAGTGTTAAAAGGATAAAACTGCAAACACAGAAAAGTGAGATATTTTAAACACGTTTATCTAGAGGATGTACTAGATTCTAATAAAAATTCTCAAAAATAGAATTTTAAAAAAAATTTTGAAGTGAATAATATAAAATTTTCTTACTATTTGCACAACTGTCAATACAAATAATGAGCTATAAAATTCACATTTGTGATGCATTTGCATTTATTCTAGTACATTATCTAGAGAATGATATTTAAAATCTACCTACCAAGTTTGGAAGTTGTAATACTGAAAGAATTCGAAAAATTATGTCACAGGTATAAGAATTTTATGAAATTTTCAATTTTCAGAAAAATGCATTTAATGTTCAAAAACATATTTTTAAATATAGTTAAGGAATAATTTATTTAAAATTCACATTTGTACATCTGACCTTTTTAGTCCACCAGTTTTCCTTTTTTATCCAGAGCAATTTTGTAACACCCAATGTCTGGAGTTCGGAATTTCACAAATGTTTTTTTCGGAATGTATTTCCAAATAAAGCCATAGAATAATTCATTTCTATTCTTGCATTCAATTCGAATATAAACACCAGTTTAAAATTCACAATCATATAGATAACTTGATATATACAATCTTATATATTTATGATTTTTGACAACCTTTTGGGTTTATTTTGATATTTTATACTATTGCAAGAGCGCATTGATACCACCAATTGCCAAGGCCTTTTGATCACGCACTGATTCAGATTTATTAAAGTAAGCGTGTGAAAGAAGTTGAGTTGGCTATTCAGAATTTTCTATTGAATTTAAGTTAATGTTATTTATTTTGACTATCCCATTGTAGTTTCGAAGTCTTTTCAATAAAATTGTTTGTGAGCTGTCCCTTTCCTCACAAACTTTTGTATTTAAAATTAAAAAGATAAATGTTAGACATAAAATGCATACTAAGACTAATTAAGAGAAATAAATGATTATCTACACTTATATAAAGCTCAATGTGTGTGCGTGTGTTGGCCCTCTACAGGCCAGACCGTTCGACCTACAGCTACCAAATTTGGCACATGCATACCTGGGAGATCTTGCATGTGCACCTGGGGTTCCTTTTTTTGAATTTTTAGTTAGAATTTTAATTATTAATTAAAAACTAAATTTCCCGCCAAAAAAATCTTTTTATTTTCCCACCGCAAAATGAGTAAGACTTCAGTCCCCCCCCATGCTAAAGAGGATAGGCTTAAGAAATTTTCGGCAGATTATTTCAAAGGATTCTGTTTATTTTCCTAGTGTTTAATGCATTTTAAACTAAACATTGTTAATTAATTGATCGGTTCATGATGAATCTGAGAAAATTTTGTAGAAAACTTCTTGAGATATTACATAAATTAAGAAAGATATTCTTTAGTCCCCAGAAGTTTAAATACTCAGCGACTCTGTTCTCAGTAGTCATATTTAAAGAAATGTTTCGTTTCAGTAAAAAATGTTCTTATATTAATTGCAATTTAACCATTTCCACTTTAATTTAAAGCATAAATTCTATGGGAGCTAACAGAAAATTAAAGAAATACATATTACGTTATGGCTGAAGGCCTTTATAATGTTATGAATGTATTATATGACTATCAAAAATTGAAGCTTTTAAATATTTTGATGAAGAAACTATTAAAAGAGGAGCTACATAAAATATTTAATTATTAAAATTTTAACGAGGATTGAGATTGGCTAACCGGCTGGTCGCAAAAGGCGGCTAGTCTATCTATACTTATATAAAGATCAATGTGTGTGTGTGTGTTGGCGCTCTACAGGCCAAACCGTTTGACCTACAGCTACCAAATTTGCCACATGTATACCTTAGAGGTCGGGAATGTGCGCCTGGGGTCCCTTTTTTTAAAATTTTTAATTAGAATTTTAATTACTAATTAAAAACTAAATTTCCGGCCAAAAATCTTCCATTTTCCCCATCACCAAATGAGTAAGACTTCAGTTTTTTCCCCAACAGTAATGAGGCTAGGGTTAACATTTTTCGGCCGATTATTTCAAACGATTCTGTTTATTTTCTTAATGTTTGATGCATTAAAAATTAAACATTGTTAATTAATCCATCTTTCAGATTCATTCTGAAGTACTTTTGAATTAAAATAACACAGAATAAAAGAAATTAAAAATGTCTAATCTGAATAGCTTTATCCCAACTGACGTAGAAAAATTCACGCATTTGCGTTACCCTAACTGGCGTTGAAAATTCACGCATGCGCATTGTGTTCTGATTGTTGATAATATTATCAACGGATGATTCTTGATTTAAATTATTTTTAGGTTAATTGCATGCTTTTGTAATTAAATTGTATTTATGTAAGTTATATAATTTTCGTATATGCTTATAGTTTTAAGTACATCGTTTTTTAAGTAGTTTTTTTAAACCAGTTTTCAACCGATTATTTTAAACGATTCATTTTATTTTCTTAGTGTTTGATGTATTTAAAATTAAACATTGTTAATTAATCGATCTGTTCATGATGAATCTGAGAAAATTTTGTTGACAAATTCTTTAGATATTACATAAATTAAGAAAAATATTCTTTAGTACCCATAAAGTTTAAACGCTCAGTGACTCTGTTATCAGTAATCATATTATTAAAAAAATGCTTTGTTTCAGTAAAAAAATATTATATTAATTGCAGATTAATTCTTTCCACTTTAATTTAAAGCACAAATTCTACGGTAGCTAACAGAAAATTAGAGATACATATTACGTTATGACTGAAGGCCTTTATACAGTGCCCGAAAAAATTATAAGGACACGCGAAAAATCGCGAAATCTAGAAGTGTTGTTTACAGAATCGTATGCAAATTTTTGCAGCAAAAATAGAAGTAAAACTAAAATGCTTAAAGTAATTAAAATTTTCAACTTTAAATCTGATAAAATTTAAATTTTGATTTTTAAACCTAAATGAAAACGGAAAAAAGTATAAGGACATTGTTTTTTCTCTAGTAATTATTTAAAAATTTGCATATTTGAAAGCATAAAATGACAATTCCGAGTTAAAAGATTCATTTGCGAAAAGAATTTCCCACTCGGCGACTTTCAGTGTGAATTTTTAAACGATGCCCAAAGGAACTCAACTTTCTGATTCTGAAAAAGGAAAAATTGTTGCTTTTCGAGAATGTGGATTAAGTGGATGGGAAATTTCAAAAAGAATCAAGAGTCTAAAACGGTGGTTTATAATTTTCTAAAAAATCCTGGGATGTATGGTATGAAAAAGCGAACTGGGAGACCAGAAATTCTCACTCGTCGACAGAAAAGAATGATTGTAAGGAGAGTTTGCGAGAAAAGAGAAACCGCAAATGAAGTTAGACAAAATTTCAGTTTAACACGCTCAACAAGGACCGTTCAAAATGTTTTGAGTAAACATCCTCAAGTTTCTTAAGGGAAATTAGTGTTACGCCCCCCTATTACAAATCATCATAAGAAAAGAGTTTACTTTGCCAAAAAATACATTTCTCTTGGTCAAAAGTGGGCTGATGTAATTTTTTCGGACGAAAAAAAGTTCAATCTTGATGGACCTGATGCTTTTGTTATTTTTGGTATGATCTGGGAGAGACCAAGGAAATGTTTTCCAGGCGTCAATATGGTGGTGGCTCGGTTATGTTATGGGGGCGCTTTTGCGACAAATGGAACCACTCCAATTGTATTTATCAACCTTAAAATGAATTCGGAATGGTATGTTGATATGTTAGGAGAAAGTTTGTTACCTGAAGCGCCACTAATTACTTCAGGGGACTATATTTTTCAGCAGGATAATGCTTCGATACACGTTTCTACGAGTGCAAAACTGGTTTGAAGCTAATTCTGTAAATTTACTTGATTGGCCAGTGAGAAGTCCCGATCTTAATCCAATCGAAAACTAATGGGGACTTCTAGCCCGAGAAGTTTATAAAAACGGCACACAGTATCAATGTACACAAGATCTTGTCGTCGCTATCAAAGACGCTTGGGAAAAAAATCTGAGAACATTTTAAAAGATATTTCAGGATCTATGACCTCTCGGCTTATTTAAGTGATTGAAAAAAAAGGTAGCTTTCTTGATTATTGAAACATTTTTTAAGTATTTTACAACATGTCCTTAAAATTTTTTCCGTATTTCCTTTAATGTTAAATTTTGTAAAATCAATATTTTGAAGATAAATTATGTTTTTTATGTGGTATAAGTGTTAGCACAAAATTATGCAGCAGAAGTAAGAAATATAAAAAGTTCATTTAGGTGAAAGGGAAATAAAGCATATTTTCATGCAATTACATGTTGTCCTTATACTTTTTTCGCGCACTGTAATATTATGTGTGAATTATTTGATAATCAAAATTTGAAGTTTTAAAATATTTTGATGAAGAATCTATTAAAGTAGGAATTGCGTAAAATATTTAATTATTAAAATTTAAACGAACAATACGATTGGCGAACCAGCTGGTCGCCAAAGGCGGCTAGTAATAAATAAAATTTAAATAAATATTCTTTTATATGATTGGAAATACAGAAGATTTCTTCCCTTCTTTCACTTTTGGTAAATTTAAAGACACTTCTGATTTCGCTTTAAGTTTTCAATGTTTTTATAAAAGGCACTCGTTTTCTTACTGTATCTCGTAGAAAAAATAATTTTGTAAACTTAAAAGTATGAGCTTTCAAATAAAACTAAAAAAAAAAAAAAAAAATTCGCCGAAAAATCCATTTTAAACCTCTAAAGAATCGACTTCCAAAATTGCATTTTGAGTATGCATTTCGGCAAACAAAATTCTACTATTTTAATTCCTTATCTTTTTTTATTTCAGTCACTACCAATAGTCATACTCATCGGGGTACGTGTATCCCGGGTACCCTTGAGATAAGATGAAGTGCACTACGGAAAACTAGTTGAATCATTTATATACCTTTGTTGAGTTCCGATGCCGTTTGACACAGAATTAAAAATAGATGCCATACAGATTTTTAATTTGCCATTTCTAAAATTAAATCGTGAGTATTTATTATATAATATTCTGATTCGAATAAGAATAGTACTAAAATGAGTTCAACAAAATAAAAGATAAAAGAGTTTTATTATTTTATGAACATTACAAAATAGCTGAATGTAATGAATTCACCATTTTCCATGCTTTTTTCACCAGCATAATTTTTTGAAACATCAAAACTGGTGACTACAGAAATGTATCTAAATTGAACAAATCATATCGAACAGGAATCGTTCGGATATCATTTAGTAAAGATTCATTTTAATTTTTTCCAAAATTGATATGCTTCAGTATTCTGCCACTGGTTTTAAAAAGGGAAACATGTTCGAATAACACTTTACGAGTTGTGTTGATTTATAAGCAATTGAAAAATGTTGATGAATGAAACAGAATATTTTTTTATAGTTTATTTTTTCTGTGCTTTATGGCGCACGAAATAAAGTTGTTTTCGGCTCGTGCTGTACCATGAAAATCTTAAATTGCATTGATTAATAAAAGGAAAAAAAGAAAAGAAATGCACTAACGATTTATTAGTGTTTAATAAATAATGCAATAATTAACAAAACATTTATGGTTGTTTCGTAAATCGCGTTTTTAAATTAAAAAATTTTTTAAAGAATTTTTGATTAAAAAAATAGAATAATAATAATAAAAAAAGATTAGCAAATTTACTTCCTTGCATTAAATAATGAGATCAAGTTAAGTCAACTTATAATTACTATTGCTTAAAACACCAAGCAGAATAATAGCAACAAAAATGACAAACCGCTTTTTTTGTATATTGCTGAGTATCGAATTTCGAATGTTGCTCACTTGGGTTGTTTTTCCGAACTGATAATAAATATTTTTTTTTATGCATGATATGAACATGAACACATGATTGACAAAAAAATTATGGTATGAAAATAAATTTTCTTAAAAAAAATATTTCAGAAGGTCGATTCCGATTCATCCATGCATTTCATGTGACAACTACGATTTTAAAATTCAACTCTCAACAATTACAATTTATATTGCTAATTAAAAATGTTCTCGAATGATAGTTTAAAATTTGCTATAACAGATTTCAATTTTTAAAAAATTGCGTGATTCAATGTTTACAAAACTTTTAAACATCAAAATGTTTCACTAAATATTTTTTTTTTTCAGATTGACGTGATGCTTATTATTTAAGCAAAATTTACACAGATATTAAAATCAATAAATATCTGATTTCGAAAGTTAAGGAAGAGGGCACCCGAAGTTGAAATAGCCTACCGATTGTTTTATGTCCTCGACCGATACTGACCAGTGAAAATCATCACATGAATTCTACAATATTGAATATTCTATAGATCCGTTGATGAACAATTCCTTTTATCAATTGCCTGTAAATACATGTTAAATTGTATTGCGAGATGGGAATGTCTCTAAATAATAATAAAGTGAGAGAAATTTAATTACATAATCTTATTATCCACTGAGAAGGATGTCTGCTTAACGTTTCTTTTAACTCAATGTACATCAAGAATTACCTTAAATCTAAAAACATAAATGGAAGTAATTTCTTCAAAGGATGGTGTTCTGAGGATGTAATCAATAAAACAAGTAAAACCAAAAAATACTTGATGATTGATTATTTTAAAATACTCACATGATTGATTATTTTTAAATCGCAAACTAGAGGCGGTCATTTTTTAAATGCAACATGATACAGCTGACATCGTCACATTCTGGCAGTGCAATGCTTACGATTCTTTCATATTTGATCAGAATGAAATAAAAAGCAACAAACGTCGTACCACTTATTCAAGAGTTATTCCGAACGATTCCTCGCTCGCTTAAAATGACAACATGGAAGCTCATATGACAAAAGGATAATCCATTAAACATTGGGGCAAAGAGCAACAATATTATAAATATATAGTTTGTTCTTACATTGTCCATTTAATACACCTTCTTTGACAGATTACGAGATCAAGGACAATAACATCCGCAATTACAACCTCGACACGAAAAAACAAAATGACTCGAACATTTTTTTCTCTCTTCTCTCTCACTATATATATATTCGTTTTCAAAAGTTTGCCCGTCCCCCTAGAATACGGATCCGTCCGTTCCATATTTTGGCACCTATAATTCGAATCAAATGTGAGCATCCGTTCCAAGATAATCAGATGTCACGCAAGCGCGATGATTCAGAAGCACACTTCAGGGCGTACGTTAGTTCCAAGAATAAGAGACAGACATTCTTTTAAAATGAACCACTGCGCATCTGCCCGGAAATGCTTAGAAAGAAAAATTGATACTGCTATTCAGTCTAACAACGAAGATCAGGACTATTTTTTTTCCCCAGAGGAAATACGTCGAAGGAGAAAAAGTGATGAGGAAGGCTTGCTTCAAAATGATTCAACAGTTTGCTTTCCATTCGCTACTCTATGATCAGCTATTAGTTCGATTAGCTATTTGCACTACACGGTTCAATAGATTGGGATGTCATCACTCAAAAATCTGATTGTTATGCGAAGAAAATGGAGGCACCCTAGGTATTTTAAACAGCATAGGTCGTAAAAGCTAAATTTTTGACTCGCAATAGCTTCCCCTGAAGTGCTTTCCGAATTCGCCAGATACAAAGCCATCGTTCACAGGAAGATTGCAGTTTCTTCTCTTTCTTAATTACTGTTTTCCTATAGTGATTCCCTAGTGAAATTTTTTTTCGAAAAATTTTAGTATGTTTATTTTTTTCCCTTTATATGATATATCTAAAGATGATTTTGTTTTGTTTTGATATTACTATTCCAATCTTTCCTAAACTTTGCGTGAAATCGTCTCCCTCCCCCTTCTTTCTCAGTTAAATGAATACATTTAGAATATTAGCAAATTTCATATATACATGCAAAGAATATTTGATATGGAAACCGAACATTCTGATCTTGGGTCAGGATTACCATAAAAATTACTATTTTTAATTAATTATAATATTGCTTGAATTGTAATACTAGTAATAATGTATTAATTGTAATGCTAGTAATAATGTATTAATTGTAATACTAGTAATAATGATTCAATTAAAAAACTTTTAGTGTAAATCCCATTTATATCTCCGAAATCGTTATTACATATATGATGTTGATCAATCGGATTCCGATTTGTATTCTTTTTTCTTTAATATTTAAAATAAAAAATTTTATGTATATTTTTGGTATATTTGTTTGAAGATTATATTAATGAGAACAAGAATCGAAGCTAACGAATTCGGTACTCTTGGTTTGCACTCTTCCACTTCAATCTTCCGTCAACACATCAGAGATCAAATTCTAGAAAGGAAAACAGTAATTCTTTCCATATTTATTCAAAAGAGTAAAATTTTCTCTCAGCCCTCAAGCGTTGATAATAAAAATCCTTTCCTTTCAATAAAAGTATTCTTTTTCTTCATTCAATTTGATTTCATTTAAACTACCAAAAATATATGACCTATGCCTTCTTACATCAGTTCCTTTCAGACTCTCTAACGAGTAACTTCACAAAGAACTAGTAACTCTCACCTGTGCTATCACTGATTCTAGAAATGTTCACTTTTTTTTTTCTTCTTTTGTCCATAATTACGTGCTTCTATAGTTTGAATACAAAAATCATGCTGACTTGGAATTTGATTCTATGATTCATTTCCTACTTTTCGAAACGTGTGATCTAAGACTAGATATTGCCAAAGTCCATCTGCATATTTCGACTTGGAAGCACCACATGCGCTTTCTAGAATAACACTGAAAGGAAGAAGTACAAACAAACCTCGTCAATTCGAAACAATTTTCGTACATTTAAAAGCCCAGATACACAAAGTTCATCGACACATTTTCAAAAAATAGCAATTTCCAGAAAATTATTCTTCTTCCTAAGTTAGTTACTTCCTTCATCCATTGCCAGGCAAAACGATAGTTTGATCGAATGGCAAGAGGTAATTTATAATATCAAAGCAAAATAAATAATCTTTGAGAAGCAAATTTCTATAAATGGAACTTTCAATTTCCTTTATCAAAATAAATATTTTTCCATCGATGTAATAAATTGGAGAAATAGTTAAAAATATATTATGCCTTCTTACAAATTTATTCAGCTTTTTATTTTTAAAAAAAGTGCTTAATGTAGTTATAAAAAACCCTTCAAATTTAATAATATTTGAAAATATAACCGATGTGAAATAAACATCAATGACGCAAATTAAAAATCCTCGTTATTTTTTTTCATTAATATTCCAGATATAAATCTTAGATAAAAACTAAATTCATGAGAAGATTTCCCGCATTAAATAAGAATCTACAAATCACTTGTCAAATTTCCAGCAGTAATTCGGCGGAATATATTTAGAGTTGACGAGGTTTGAATGCAGAAATATGGTATTTGTACTTAGTTACAAATCAGAAAAACACTGAACAGTAAAAATTAGATATATGGTTCGCACATTATTAGATGGAAGTTAACCAACTCAGTGGGTTACAAATGCACTTGTACAAAATCGCACATTTTAAAATTTCACCATATTGTAAATATAAACGAACTATTCTTACAATTAAGAACAGTTTTTGTTAGAACAGTTTCTTAGTCAGAGCTCTAAAGGAATTGATTTTCTTTCGGAGAGAGTACGAACCATGCCTAATTTCAAATTAATTATAATACTTCGTAATAAGACTAGACAGAGATTCAAACGTTACAAAAGAAAATAACATTATTCTTCTAGTGTTTTTTTCTTTTGTTTTTCGCGCGACTGAGCCTCTTGAGGACGAACAGAGACCCCATCCAACAATTATCCGGATGAAATTATTTAAATAACATGAAGTCAAAAATGTGTGGTTCTCGATGAGACTGAATGACCGAAAGAAGTTCACCACTCGGCTGTTTACACGGCAGAATTCTCACTCGAGTCATCCTGTTTTGGGTTCGGCAGCATCCCGATCCGTGCAGGATTTTCGGCCCTTCAGAAGTGAACGATGAGGCGGTTGGCACAAGAAACCCTCTCGTTGAAGGCACACCCCCCGCAGAAGGATTTCCTTGAGCCAGAGGCGACTGATATGAGGTTCGTTGTCGACGGGGACATCCGTCCGTCTGCAGGGGTCGGGAATGACTCGGGGAGGGAGAAGGAGAACAAAAGGCGATTAGAAAATACGCCAGGCAACACTGAAGACGTGGTGCACTTTCACAGATAAGGCCCAGATGCCATCAAATAGTTATGATGTACGCTTTTGTGTATAAAACTTTCCACTGAAAGGTGCTGGAGACAAAACAAAACAATCCGGTAGTGTGGGAGACACCCCTCTAGACAGTGGTTTCTATGGTGTGAGTAGGGGGCCCTTCAGACAAAGAGTCCAGAGTGGTAGAAGGAGACTGTTTGGGAGCCAAAGATGTTCTCTTGGGCAGGTTGCTAGGACCAGGGTTCTCGAGCCCACTGCGGAAGGCATTCACCACACGGATCTGCAATACATGGAATGTCATAAGATTGTGCAAAGATATGCAGATTTAGACAAACACCCAGTAGAAGATCGACGTTCATCTTCAGAACCTTTATGAAATGCTCAGAACCATAATATGCCATGCTGGGAAAACTTCATTAAAATCTCAGCATCTAGATCATGCCAGGTAAAAATAAATATCTCATATGTATTAAGTATATCATTCGAGATACTTTAAGATTGATTGTGCTAGATAAGATGAAATATTCATCATTCAATGTCATCATGAGATTTTATTAAAAATAAAAATTTCACAATTTTAAACTAAAAGTTTTTTTTGAAGAACATGAAAATATTTTAGAAATCACCAATTTATGTAAGTATTTCATCGCTCCCAACCCTGTACCGATAAAAATACATTAACATAATAGGATTAATTCCAGATTATTTACAAACATAATAAGCGTAAAATGAATTTGCCTTTCTAGATTTGAAAAAAAAAAAAATTACATTGAAATATGATCGATTTGATTCTGGACTTAAAGTACTCAACACGTCTATTTAAAGTTATTAGCTTATTAATAATTGACGTATTGAAAGAATTCATTTCTCTTAGCATGTACATTCACAAATAATTTAATATCGACAAGATGGCAACTGGCATGGTTCAAATACTGGAGAATTTTCAATCACAGGTTCAGAAAAAGTTTCTTCGATCTCCATTGAGTGTTCATAATCAGAGGAGTGAAGGAAAAAAAAAAGTCAAGAGAAAGAAAGAAAAGGAAATACAAGCTGGCAGCAACAAAGCATCAAAAAGTTCAGCTCAGATTTTAAAAATACTATTCTGCATTGCATGATCTAAAAAATTCAAAAAATTAAAGCTGAAATAAGTTTTGTAAATTTTTCACGTTTTATTGTTAACTAAAAAAATAATAAAAAATTCAAAAATAAACATTGCAGCTTTATTACGAACAAATGATGGTTTTTGTTATCTTTTAAAACTCTTGCATGGAATGATCCAAGGTGATACAAGCGTTATTCAAAATTTTTTTGTTCTCATTAAAAATGGATTATAGCTCTTAAAGAACTATGTAGAAGAATGTTTGGTCATTTTCAAAGTAGAATAAAAGTTTCAGCAACAAAGCGATTTATATTTAAAGCAATTTTTATAACAGTGCAATAACAGTTTTTCAACATTATTTTGAACTGTAACTTTTTGATGGATTTGAGATGCTAAATGAATATATGTTACAGCTACAATTACGCACTGGGAAAAGAAAAGCCTTTGCAAGATCAAACAATATTACAGTAAACAAAACTAACGAAAGCTCTGTAAAGGCAAAAGATACAGCCAAGAAAAGTAAGCTTTTTACAATAGCATATAATACACGAGATGATGATAAAGACAAATAAATCACACTAATTTTACTAGAAATGTTTTATGATTGAATAAAATGACCGAGCACAGCACAAGCAAAGAAAAAGTAGAAGCACCTGAAAGAGAAGTACACAATATAACATGAGAGATTCCATGCGACATACCTCCCCAATTGTTTTTTAAAGGTAAATCTAAGGTGTCGACAGTTTCAACCGAACGATGATAACACCAAATATTAATAATTCTCGAGTCAATTCTCTACTTTTTAATAAAATTATTAGTCTGTTTTAAAACTAAGAAAATTCATTATTAGAAATAATTTATTTTAAAGAAATTTTAAAACTGCAGTGAATCGAAGAACAAAATGATTTTGAAAAAATAGAAATGTATATATACAACCGCACCATTTTTTAAAACTGTTATTCGTATCTCTTGTTGGCCCAAAACGAATAAAATATTTTCGCTATTACTAAAAAGGAATATTAACTTGCAATTTTTTTTTTTTTTTTTGCATATACATTTTTAAATAATTAAAATATTCCTAATGTCAGAGATGATCATGCAAACTTATAATCTTATCGACGAACACAGGAACTAAACAGCAAACGATTTTACTGAAGATAATGATACAGTATGATTATAAACATAAGTGGTTAAATTGAAGAAGTGAAATTTATTTTTTGAACAGTTTGAAATTTGCTTAAAAAGTTAAGATTGTACACAGTTATGTCTAGGAAAACATATTCAAATGAACTTTTTAAATAGATTTATTTCACCAAATTCGAATGCTGCATTTAAAAAAAACTGTTGTATTACAATAACAAAAGGTTCGTTGTGCAGTGAATTTTAATTGCTCTGTTCCCTGTAGTAAACTGCACGCACTTAAGCCTAATTCTTAATAAAAGATACAGAATCTATAAAATGGAGTTAGGTTGCTCTATTTGCATCTAATAAATCGATTTGAAAATTGCTTACGACGTTCGAATGAAACTGTCGTCACTCGATCACAAACACAATTGCTTTGACATCTTTTGCTTTATAACCGTACAAAAACAAATTGCAGAATCATGCGATTCCTAGAACAGAAATTCACAGTCGGC
Organism: Argiope aurantia; assembly: GCA_026543865.1. Taxonomy (NCBI): domain Eukaryota; kingdom Metazoa; phylum Arthropoda; class Arachnida; order Araneae; family Araneidae; genus Argiope; species Argiope aurantia. The sequence goes on along the minus strand of JAPMOR010082232.1, from coordinate 93,149 downwards.
TAGAGCAATCTGTCCACAATGGCTACTCACAATTTTAACAGAATGAAAAGGTACAAATACACACAACAAAAATAAAATACTGAAGCAAAAGTTCAATATAAATACAGAAAATAAAAGCAGTTCTAGAAAGAAAACACATTCCCCTTCCTTTGACCTTTTAAATAGTCACAGAAAGCACGCAAACCAATCTTCAGTCAAGCAATGCATGCAGACGACACACACAAAGAGCACAATCACAGGTGATTGCCATGATAAGATAGTCCCATTTTTAACCAGAATGTTCCGAAAGCATTTCCTGGACTTTAACTGTCTATATAAATATTTCGCTTTTGCCTCCTCTAAAAAATGCCTTATTTAACTACAGCATTTGATGAATCGCGTGATTTCATTTTTCACTCACGTTAGTAAACGAAGATGATTCGATGCGAGTCTTCTTTCGGCGAGTTAATGTATTTAAGCATGTTATTAAATGTGGAAGAAAAATTCAATTCTCTAATGAGCTTCGAAAGATATACAACCAGCAAGCTTGGCGTTTGCTGGTTGTATACCAGATTTGCGGCACGAACAACTGTTCAATATTCCCTCCCCCTTTTTTTTTCATGTATGACTCAACTTCGCTTCTTTGAACAGATTTCTTTCCCTTTGTTCGCTTTAATTATGTGGTTCTGGTTTCGTTTTCACACTGTGCTTACAGAGAATCGTCTGTTTTAACACACAATCGTTTTCTTTTCTTCGAAGTTACAAATCGATAACAGCTATGTGAATAATTTTCTAAAATACATTTCGGATAATTATAAGTAACAATTTTGGACTGTTTAGAGTCAAAGATGTTTACAAAACTGCATTTTTAATTGTATTTTTCAGTAAAATAATGTTTGTAATACTGCTCATCACTGAGCTGACAAGCTGCCACTTCTACAAACTTAAGATTACAATTTGTGTTGTAATATTATATCAAAACAGAACATTCTGGCTTGGGAAATGCAAGCATTCTTCCGGGGAAAAAAAGAGTGGCATTCATTTAGTCGAAAGTTAGTAACAAAAGAGAGGAAAAAAAATTGTACAAAATAATAATAACTACATTCCCAAAGACGGACTGTTTTGTTTCAGAAACGCAGTTAATCCCATTATTCCTGGCAATAGCATAAGCATGGATATTCTACCTTTGGCTATCAGAGAAGCTTTAAAAACAATTCCGAATACTAGGTGAGAAATACATCTTAATATTACAATAAATATGGCAATCGTAATCAAGTTACAACTTTTATATTTACTGCTAATTTATTGAAAACATATATAATAGGTTCGATCCATCTAAACCTAATCCAGAGTTAACAGTTTCAATCCAAAGAACGATGAATCTAAAAATCTGCAAGCAGATTAAAATATTAGAAGCCTCACGTAACAGTCAGTCTTTGAGAAGGTAAAAGAAAAAGAAGGAAGTCTTACAGCTTGATCCGTGGCACTCTTGCTGTAGGGCACTGGAATCAAACGATCCTGCAACTCACCGCCGATGACCTTGGGTGGGGAAACAGGAGCAGTCAGAAATCCATAAGGGCTTTTGGATCCAAGGCACACCAGGATCCCTTTCGGATGCTGTACCAACCATGCTTTTGTATTTTACTTAACATTGGACAGCCGACTAAATTATCTTATAGGCCTTTTAATTTATAAGGTATTTTTGAATATTCTAGGAGGAAATGTAATCCAAGACAAAAGCAAAGCAAGCACGGCATACGTAAAGGCCCTTTCATTTGAATACAAAATGAGAAACATTCATATGATGCAAATTTCAGGTCTCATCGAAGGAATGCATGCATTAGAAAGGATTATCTGTTTCATTTTTAATTGAACAGAGAAAATGTAGAACATACCAAGGTTTGGTTGCTCGAAAAATATTTTCTAGTAAATTCACGTTGACAATATTAAATATTAAAGAAGGGAGGAAAAACATGCAAATGTACCGCCTGTCTTCTTTCTCGATTTTCCCCCCTGATATTCTTGTAAATATTTTTCAAAGGGTCTGGATGTTACTGAAATAAGTGCAGGAAAAAACGGATTTGAATCCGCTATATGGCTTGAAAAAGAAAATTTGAAAATCTATTAATCTAATAATCATTTTGTACAAATATTATTTCGTCAACAATATACAAGGGCGATTTTTTAATTTAACAGCCACTGCGAAATTGAAATAATTCATAATTCTGTTTCAAAGATAGGTATACTGTATGAATAAAATAAAAAAAATTTCATATGATTTCATAAAAACGCAGAAGAATTGAAAATTAACAACAGGCAATTATTTTAACACACGTTCAAAGAATCGATAATAAGGGCAGTAAAGTATTATTTTGGAATTAAACAGACCCGGCATGTTCAATGCATATTTTTCTTTCTGTATTTAAAAATTTATATTCTCGTTTGTACAAATAAACAGATTTAAAAATATAATTGAATAACTTATTATTTATTACTTTCCAGGCCGAAATACCAAGGCAAATACAAACTAATAGAAAAAGAGGATTCCGAAGTAATTGGGCACGGAATTCTGTATTGCGAAATCTGGAAATCAATGGTATCTACAATTTTGACTTTTTTTTAAAAATATTCCATGACAGAACAAAAATAACAGTTTAATAATAATGTAGTTTGAAAATATACAACTTTGAAAGACATGATATAGTATGAGAAAAACATAAATATGTCATTTTTATAATATCTCTGAGTACTTAAAAAGTTCTATGTAAGTGCTGTAAAATTATTAGTATAACCAATTTATGCATTTCGATAATTCTTTAGGCCGAAACGGCTGAAATAGAAAGATGGAAAAATGTGATTGTTTTTTATACTATTCGGTTTCTGTTCACGAAAGTCAAATGCCTTCACTAACTGGTGCCAAGTCATTACGAAAATTAAAAAAAGGCCACTTTTTTACAGTTCGGGGGCTTTCATACTGGATTCTGTTTTTAATTTTGAATGCCGTTTTTTGCAAATGTACGTTAAAGAAAAAAATACTACTGCATTTGATTATTTGACAACTGAATATAGCTACAGAAACATAAAATAAAAATTTTAAGTAATTTCCAAAAGAAAAACAAATGTCAATTCTCTTTAAAACTCTTGCAGCATATTTTACTTAAATAATCACAAGGCGGCCATTTTTAATGCAAAAAAAGGAGAGATGATTAAATCTTTTTTTATGTTAGCTTTGTTGTGCATAGGTTTGGGATTGGAAATAAGGAATCAAGATACATGCATACAAAACTCATTTTTTAAAAAATCCCTGTATAATTCGAATTTGCTTTCCTTTTTGAGATATACTTGAAACTGGAGAACTTTAGTTAATCGTTGACACATAAGGCCACAAGGAATGCAACTTAGATATATCTAATTAATGACAGTCATACATACACACAAAACAAAGTTTTGAAAAATTCAACTGAAAAAAAATTCAAAGCATAAGGCATACACCTTAGATTATTATTAATTTGGATAAGTATTTAAAGATAACAGCAAGTTTATATAAGAACACATGTTATATATTAGTTCTGTCCAGAATGTGATTTCAAAATTATATAGCTGATAGTAGGCAAAGAAGAAGCATATTAAGATTTTTTTCGAATAATAATAAGAATGACACAGAAAAGAATTTTCTCAACTCTTATCACTAAAACAAGAACATTTTTATTTTATATAAAAAGTTTTTTTTATTGTTGACAATGAAACAGGAATCACCATAAAACACAATCATGTTACTGAATTAAACAACAAGGCTATTTATATTTTAAAAAAGAAAAAATAAAACTCTTACAGAACACTTTGACATGTTTCAATCTAAGAAAGAATTCTAGTTTCCATTCTAACACTGAAAATCAACAACTTAATGATAGAGAAAGAAGAGATGTTCTGCTGCTATGTTTCACAAATGTAGAAATAATGTTGCCATTGATTGTTCAGTCGCATGGTGTCAACTGCACTACTTTTGATGCGAATCGGTCACTGCACAAAACAAAATATTGCCAAAACAGAATTTTTAATTAATTAATTCTATCTTTTACAAGAAAATTTTGCACTCCGAGTTCCTAAATAAGAAGTGAAGTAAAAAAAATTATATCACAATTTTCAAATAAATATTGATCTCCAAGAGTTTATGTTTCATTTTAATTATTTGTCGCACCCTAAATTTACAAAAATAACTACAGTTATTACATAAAACTGTACATGAAATTATAATCAGCTGCAGAAGAATCCTTAGGGCTTACATTATGAATATATCAGTACATGTCTATAAATTTGACGTCATACACTTGTACAGAACAATAAAATCAATATTTTGCAAATTAAGTAAAGAATGTTAATAATTTCATGTCAAGTTTTACACTATTAGCAACTAATCAATTTGTTTGATTTTTGTTTCAGAATTTCAGCAATTCCCTTAATTATTTCAAAATTTCCTAAAATGTTATTTTTTTTTTGTAAAGATTTGTTTCTCAAAATATTGAATTTGGAGTACCAACCCTTCAAAAATTCTTGAAACATCTTGAAGATGCCATATATCATTAACAGCTTAAAATTGTGAAAAACTGCCGTATTTTTTTTCTCTGAAAAAAAAAGTAGTAAAGACTGGCAAGATAACTTTAAGAATCTTATTGAATAACTTTCATTCAAAATGACAAATTAATATCTTAAGAATGTTTGGTGATGCCATTTTTAAATAACAAATGTATAATCAAATTAAACAATCGATGACTAACTATTATTATGAGTAAGACTGATAGTAGGATATATATCGTCAGAAGCATGGTTTTGAGAAACATCTCTTCAACGCTAAAAACAACGAAATGTCAACTTGTTTGTCTTTCAAAACTGAATCTAGTTTCCTGTTTGTCTATGAGAAATGAAGAGAGGCAAAGGGGGTGTACTATTCACTTTTTATGTCGAAATAAAAGCAGTAATAATTTGTTCCAAGTAAGTTATATACATATATACACAAAATATATATTTATAAAATGCCAAGAAATTTGTTAAATATTTCCATTATTGCACTATTTTATGAAGTGAAGTGTTTTAATTCTTTGCATTAAGAAACAAAATTATAAAAATCATTATATCAGAAGTAAGATTTAGTTTCACATGAAAATTGTTTTCAATTACTAAAAATGTCGAACATAAAAACTTGATCCCAGCCTTTGACATCAAGATAGAAAAAAGATGAAATAAAAATATGAAATGAATCCGAAACTTTTCACTTATCGGTCAATCAAGTGAACCGATACTAAGAAAAATTAATTTCTCAGTCTAGAAGTTTCTGAAATATTCAATATAAACACGAAAATTTAACTTCGACTCAAGTTTTTAATTGAAGCTATAATTTAAAATGAACATTATCCGACAGGTTTGTTTTGAAACATCATTGAAATTTTAACAAGATTTTTAATTTTATATGCATTAGAAAAATTAATTGAAGGTATGAACAATCTTTTTCTTTGATTGAATTCCATAAACGAGCTAATTTTATAAAAAAAAGAATGCCACAACAAAATGCCAGTCTTTCTATGTTTGGGATGGTTGTGATTTACGGATGCGAACCGGAAAACCTATAAAATTTATTTTTGTCCCAAATTAGGAAAATGCTAAGATAAAAAATGGCCATTTTTTTTACTCGCTTATTTAAATGAAAATGTATAATGATTTACAGCATAAACAAAACAAATCGAAGTTTCAAAATGGGTTTATCAGCAAAGAAAGTTATTTCATGAGCGAAAATGAAATATAAAAGTGAAGAATTGTAACACGTTCTAAACACATTCAGAGACGAGACTACTTCTAAGTTGCGAAGGGAAAAAATAATTTTTTTCCCTCCTTACACAAAATTCTTTTTTATTTTTGAGGAAGTGATCGTCATTAATATGAAACAAGTTCCGATTTCAAATATTTCATTTTATAATTTTACTTACTGAATCAGTGCTTTAAAGTCGAATACATGGCACTTAAAAATATTCATTTTCTTTAGAATAGTTCAAGACTATTCTTCACATGAGAATAAATTCAATCTTATTAAAGCACTTTAAAATTTAACAGCATATAAAAATACTTTCAGTAATGCTTAACATTGGCAATATCACAAAATTTCAGATTTTTTTTTGTTTCCTCCTTTTTTCAAACTAGCTATATACAAGCAAGCTTCTTTTTTTGCTATATTTTAATCACAAAATTCAATATATCTGATTTTTGATAGCTAATTTTCAGCTTTTAAAAAGAGTGCATATAAATATATGAAACAAAAGAGATAAGCAATGCCAAAAGTTGGTGGTTGGCCTTAGACGAATCCATGACCAAAAATGTATGAAAGAGACAGAGCATTCTTTAAGAAATTTATCTTTATACTGGCTTATTCTTTATATTACCTCTAGAACGAAATCATAAGATTTCTTTTTTTAAAAAAAATGGGGATTTCGAGGGGGGGGATGGGAAATGACATTCAAACAAATGTCTTGTTGTAGCTTGCAGTCACCGAAAAATTCCTTATTGTATTTTCTCTTATAATTAAATAACATGCATGAAACAAAAGGTGGAATAGTCAAATAGCCGTCTTTAAAGTGTACGCAGGAAATTGGAAATTTTATTTCTTACCGAATCAAAATAAAGATTTTTAATCCATTCGAGAGATTGCAGAGCATGTGTGCAAAGGATCCTGAGCCAAAAAGACAGGTAGCACACAATGATATTGAATTGCAATTATCAGAGAGTACAGATTTTTTTTGGTTTCTGGGGATTTGTGAAAATCATAACAAAGAGTGAAATGTTATCAAATGGAAAGAAAATCATTGTTTATGGAATATTATTATGAATCACTATGAACATTATGAGTAATTCAGCTATTGCTTGGGGGGGGGGAGAGATTAAATATTGGAGCCATCAGCAAAAGTACATTGTGTCTAAGAATATGAAATCATCAATATAATTTCATTTATTACTTTTTAACCTCCGTTCTTAACCTGTTAACTGGATATGACGAAATATTCCAATGCAAAACGAACTGAATACAAGTTCATTACACAATTAACAGGTTAAGGAATGCCATTATTTCCCAGAAACTAATACAGATATTAGTATAAGATCAACAGCCAAAACAACATATAATGAATCCACTGAATTACAAAGAAAATATTAATATCCAATTTCTTACATTTTTCTAATTGCAACATAATTTCTAATTAATAATTCAATATTTTACATTAAAAATAGTTCCCAGTTTGATGTTAAAACTAGCATTTGAAGCTGTATTATAAGCAGAGATCCAGGAAAAGAACAAGGTAATCGTAATTAAACTTCGCCTGTTCAAGGCATTCTGGAGATATAACTAAAATGTGGACCGATTCAAAAATTTGTATGACAAGGCAAAGAATAGACTAAAAATTCCACAATTTTTTTTCCTAGTCCATTGCAGCCGAAATGCTTGAAAGAGCATGCAATAAATAACCATGGCCTACTTTAACAATTTCAAACATTATGGCACATGAAATTGTTATTTCTATAAGTGAAGCATTATGAAAGTACAAAAATTGATAATCATGGCATTGCGATTCAAGAGGAAAACATTAATTTTTATTTATTCTTTTTAAACTCCGTTTTCAAAGTACTTCGTACAAAGATGGCCTGAGCGTGAATTTTGGATACAAAAGAAGGACCAAATAAGTTCAGTAACTATCATATGTATATCATATATCGTTTCACAGAGCAGCTGCTGAATACACTGTTCATCGCCTGCAGATTTTATACTTTAATGGGGGGTGGGCTACAATGAGCACCTTAGACTTCTAAACAGTCTGTATGAGACAGAAAATGCTTGTTTTGGAATTTGTAGCTTGTTTGCATATCGATATACCCCTAGCAAATTTGTTTTCTCCGCGGAATCTTTCAGTGCATCCTTTGAACTGAAAGAAGACATTGAAGTGCATCCTTTCAATGCATCATTTGAACTGAATTTCCTTTGAACTATCTATATAGAAACTTTCAAATCAATCGGCATTTTAATTACAATTACAGAGTGCTCTAAATAGAGCAAGTTTAATTATGATCACTTAATATTTAAAGAGGCCAAAGACAGCACCTGTCTCGCATTTTTTCAATCAATGACGGAAATCAAGAGGCTTCAATAGCTTAGCCACCAACTTCTACTAAACAAACACTACCGATTTTTCTCATAAAAAATGTTTATTGCATTATCACTTGTTTCAAAAATTATTCTAGTATTCGTAAACTGTAATGAAGGAGGGGGCGAATTCCTAATATAACTACTTTCGTTCTCAGGGTAATGTCTTAATGAAAGAATTAACTGTGAACACCTTATTTAGAAGAAGTTATGAAGTTGATGAAAATATAAATTACTGACTGATGTTTCCACAATTGCAAATAATGCTAACAGAAGACAAAAACTGACAACGCCTTCTTATCTAATAGCCATTTTACTTCTTACTGATGTTGAAAGGGATTAATGATAAGAAGATATTGACAAGGAAATTCAAACCTGAAAACACAATCAAGATGAACTTGTCTTATTATGCTGCTAACATCTTGCAGAAGCCACAGGAGAAAATTGAACTTAATTAAAAATGCAGTCCCTTCCTACAAGTGATACAGGAACAAGAGAAAAAGTAGTAAATTCATATTTTGGTAACAAAATATCAAAAATTTACAATTTCTAAAATAATCAAATACCAACCTATTCATAAAAACAATGCCTACATTCCAAGAAATTTTGTGTTTTAATTGTTTTGTAATCCTATTATAAATTAATTTACATAAAACACTGAAAGAGGTTTATATATTGCATCAATGTGTCGATTTTATTACAATATTATCATCCATATAATCAATCACAATGAATAACTAGTTATTTTCCGGTTAAATAAAGAGCTTTTGCCTGCCTCTGCTATAAATTGAAATATCAATTTTATTTTTATGAGCCAATTAATAAATGCAAGATAAGATATTACAAGTAATAAAATGAGTCATTGAAATATATCACTAAACTTATATAGCCTCCAATTCATTAGAGTTTCTCTTAGGCAGAGTACCATCAAGAGAGATAAAATCATAAATGGCTTTCTTACTGTTGCAAAATAAGTGTCCGATAAAATAAGAGTAAATTTTAAAAAGTGATCATTCAAGATGAAATGGGATCAACAATCTTAAGATTTGGCAGTCATTATAAAAAGATTGAAAAAAAAAATAATGCAAGAAATCAATAGGGCTACACAAGGGTAGGAAATTATTTTTACTGCATGATCACTAATACAAAAAATCCAGAAAGCAAATTAAAAACAACAACATTTTGCAGCAAAATAGAAAAATTTAAGACATGAGAAACATAGAAAGAAGGCTAAAAAATATGATGATAAGGTAAGACATCATGGAAACTGCAAGACCTTTAATTATGCATCGAATATCCCATTTCTCATTCTCAGGTTCACAAAAACATAGCTATTTTATTGTGTCCATATCAGCATAGAGTAACAATCAAAGTTTAATTATCTTTCAGTAAGTAACAATTTAGATTTGTTTTGATGCATAAGATAAAAAAACAATTGTTATGGGTGTAAGCCATGAACGTACTTACAATTTTTCTGAAGTTTAGTTTAAAAGAAACCGGACACTTATTTCATACACAAGATTATTAATTTAAAGTTTAGAAAATAAAAATATTAATATTTTTATAAATGAAACTGTTGAAATTAACGATCTTTTTAAATGAGAATTCAGATTTCGATTTTAAAATTTATTCTTTATAATTTTATAAAACTAATCGAAATGAACTTTTTTAAAGAACAAAATGAAATTGTTGATTTTGTTTACAACTATCCAACCACATATATCAAAAAAGAATTTTTTGAAACCAGATTTTATATAAAAAATATCCTCAAAAATAAAATAAATTATGAAAATTCTTACAACAAGCAGCTACAAAATATTGTAGCAGATGCATTAAATTAAGTTTCAATGACTAGAAAATTTGAATTCCTTTGGAATTCTATTTTACTCAACTTTATTTTTAAATGATTCCACAATATAAGAAAATTTACTGAGTAATGAATGCATAAACATAAAATTTCAAACAAAAGGATTAAAAAAAAAGGCATTAAAAATGAAACAAGTTATCTTACAAAAGATCAAATAAGTATAGGTTTGTTAGTGTTCATTTGGATTTGTGCATTTTCTTAAAAAATCTATGATGTAGAAATTTCAGAAAGCAAAAATGAAAGAAAATATCAAGTATTAAGAATTCTTTAGCTTTTGGAATCAATGACACATGCTACAGATCAGAAAAAATTATTTTAAAATCAAAAATTTATTATATAAAAGCTTAATTTTATAAAATTGAACTAGTGGCTTCCATTGAATATCCAGTAGAATAAGAATTAAATAACCTTGTAATTATTTTCATTAATAACTGAATTAAAAAAGCAAATAAATAGGCTTCTTTAATGAAACACTTAAATGTACTTATGAATAAAAAGAAGAATAGGATAATTTTATGTTGAAAATATTCAAAATTTTAAACCATATCCAATTTACCACTCTTTTTCAAGTTCCATAACGAGGCACTTTTTTTAATTTTTATACATCAGCATCTTATTGAAGTTGCAACAAATACCTTTAGAGTTTGACATGCATCTTTAAAGGAAGGTTGATAATTCACAGAAATATTTTATTCTATATATTTCTTGCAAGATTATGAATTTTATACGTTCTGTCTTCTCTAAAAGCTGCAGTTTGCCATTTTTATTATTTCTGAGCGTTCATCTCGACTTTAAAAGGAAAATGAAAGATTTCCTCCCTCAGGGAATTGTCTTTTCTAATGAAAATTAATTCTAATCGAAAAAAATAAAATTCCTATCATGGGAAAATATCTAGTTCAGAATAGATAAAAATTGGTTTTTAATCATTGGTTTGAGAAAGCAGTGCATTTTAATTCTCTTAAGGATTCTATTGTCTGCTTCATCCACTTTATTTAAAATATCATTTGAACAGATCCTATGCCTCAGAACACTATTCTTCGATTCTTAGCGATGAGATTCCCTCGAGTAAAACATTTTTTACAACTTTATAAAAGCACAAATAATCGATCCGCTTTAAAAAAATTGTATTTACAATCATCCATTTGAATTGTAAGAAATAAATTAGAAGCAAGTTCAGCTTCTCGCAGCAGATCCTTTGTACACCAAAAAGGGGAGGGGATAAAGTTTCTTCAGATGCTGGTCTCGTGTATCTTGGTGGGTTCTACAAGCAGGTGGTATCCGTGGGGGCTGGTCGGGTTGGGCCGGTTGTTGTTCGTGAGAGAGGCACCCGAAGAGGAGGAGTTGACTGGCGACGTAATACTGGTGGGGGAATTCCTGCGGATCATCAGAGGGGCAGTCTCCCCGTCAGGCGTGTGGTTCCGCACAGAATGGTTGTTGGTTTTGTGTATGTCGTAGGGGTAGTCGTTGGGCGACGGGGTTTTCACGTCTTCGTCGATGTAACTTATGTCGGAGAGCTGCTTGGGGTGACTGCGAGAACTGCGCAAGCTATGCAAGCTGTGGACACTGCGACGCTCCTCCATGTCCTCCAGCGTGCTCTTAAAGGCTCGCACAACCCTCAGCTGTGGGGGGAAAAAACATACAGCACAACTACAGACAACAAAACCATGCTTTATCAACACAATCTACACTAAGAAAATAAACATTCTCAAAAACAATTCAAAGAAAAAACCATTCCATGCACAGTTCTAATGCTTACTACCACAGAATTTGTCATACTATACTACTTTAGTAGTTTATTTTTCTAGCATAAAGAAGATATTCATAAAGTGGGTTATCCAAGGGCCATCTTGAATTGAGTGTAGTTAATCAACTACAGTTTTATGCTAAACAGTGTAAATAGTTAATCTGAAATTTCTGCAATTTTTCTCTCCCTTAAACATGCTTCAAGCAAAACTAATTAATTGCAGCATAAATATTTCTTTAAAAAGATCTCACTTTTATTCAATGCTATAAAACTACAATTAATTTGTTAGAAAACAAAATTAATATAATTTTCCCTTTTATATAAAATATATTACGAAAAAATTATATCCAAACAATTTCTTCATTTATTTTCATTATTTTCAATTTATTTCATTTATTTGGAAAGAAAAAACACGTGCAATTATTAAACTACAGGATATCGTCAGATAAATTTTTCTTTTAAACACGTTTTTTCCCCCCTTTAAACATTATAAATCTGTTAAAAATAAGTTCTATGTAATGTTTGAATATATATATTAAAATCATTATGATTACACACAACAGCAATTCAGGAACAGCCCTGGAAAAGACCACCAGTTTATACTAAACTTTGCTACAATAAATCTGATTTTTTTTTCATTGTATTAATATTTTTTTAATGCTTACATGCATGATAATGTTTCTCTCTTATAATGTAAATTTAATCATATATTAAATTAATGAGAAAAAAAACTCAAATACTAAAATTAAATAAGATATAAAAAGCATCAAGTAACTATTTCTAGCATTTTGCACAGTTATTTTTATTGTTTCAAGAAAATGCAAAGTTTAATTCATTATAAAATGTACTTCAAATTTAAAATAGGGCTGCACTTATTTATTAAAGATTGTGCCAATACAAGTACAAAATAACTATAAAACGTTTTTAATTCTAAAATTTCTATAAATAAAAATTTCTATTTCATACTGATAAGAATCATTTTTGGAAGCTTAATGCACTGTTTCATATTTTATTAATTATCGTGTAAAAAAAACAATATCTAAAGCATTTGACACATAAAAAAAATTTATATAATGAAATCTTGCAAAATACAGAAAGAAGTTATGAAAAATGCTGAAATGAATGCACATACATATAAAAATAAACCACTCTCTAGCATTATAAACTATAGTTAAAAATTTCAAACACAGCAAGAATAGTTTTAAAAAGTTGTGTTAACAGTTACAGATGTAAAAGGGGAAAGAAGGAAAGGATATACATATAGAAGACAAATTGAAAATGCCCTTAAAATAATCAAATATTTAAATTTTTTTAGTTGGACTTTAAATAATAAGAGATCTGGAAAATAAGTCTGAAATTTTTTAAGTTCTTGAACATTAATTTTTTACTATCGATATAAATTAGAAGTTCCCAGCAAACAATTCAGCAGACAATTTTTTAACTTTCTGACTTAAGCATCAATTCTGTAAAATATGCAAGTCATTTTCTTTCTTTACTAGCAAAAAAGTACTACTACACAATAAGTAGGATTTTCAGTAGAATAATAGATATTTATTTAACAACTAAATTATGAAGGAAAATTCTGCCTGCAATTCAATGACATTTTTGGAGGGAAGGGATGGATAATACAGTTCAAATCTTTCACATTTATTGCAAAATTCTTCTTAGGAAACTACCCTAGGAATTAAGAAACCTAGAACTGTAATAATCTAAAATCGAAGTGCAGCAAGCTGAATCCCCAGATAAAATTCATTCCTAAATGATCCCTTATGGCCCATAGTTTCTGCCATTATGTCACAAAGAAAGAAAAATAATGGGCAGTTTTAAGCAGAATCTGGACATTCAAAAGTTTTTTTTCTAATTTATAATAGTCATTACTTGCAATGAGTTAGTAAAAAATATATATTGAAGTGCACTTCCAGATTCTAAATTAACAGACTGTACTTAGTTTTGATCTTGTAAATATAAACAAATTATTTGGCAATATTTAATTAAAAGTACAAATTTTTATCTATAAGTGTATTTAGATTCAGAATCATGCGAAAAAATGTGCTAATTTGATGCAACATGCAATTTATATAATGTCCATCAACAGAGAAAACATTTGCAGAAACTTGCAAACAGATTGGGGAATAAGAAGAAAAAATATTAAATAAACAGAAGTTTTAAGATTTATTTGTTGCAATCAATTTCATATTTTACACATGAATCGCTGAATGACAGAAAGTGAAATCAAAATTAAAGATGCTTTAAATATTATTTCAGAGACAAAGTTTACAAAACTGACCTATCACAACAAGAAGTTTTTTTAAAAAAAATTGTAAAAAAATAGATGCATTTACATCTTATAAATATTATTTCGAAATGCTCCCTGAAAATTATTCATGCGCTTCTAATTTAAGTATTTTCATTTATAAGAAAATTTAATGTCGACAAAATGCTGAAATTCAAATGTTTATGGAAAGTGATCAAACTATAGCACACAGTTTAACATTGAACATGCAACATACATTTAGCTTGTATACAGTAACATGCCAACCATTGAAAGCAAAACCTAAAACACTATAGAGAAATATTGTACAAAAAGCAAAGTTTCTCATGCATATTAAAAGCCATATGAAAATAAGCATTTCATGCAGTTACATATTTTGGCTCAGAAAGTAATGCCGTTTGTAAGAAGACTCACATCCCTGTGTTAAAAATTCCACCATAAATGAGAAAATCTATTTGCCTTAAAAAATAAGTAAGAATTATTACAAATGTATATGAAAGATTTTCATTGGTAATTAACAAAGTAAATTCTTGAATAGAAGATTTCAGTAAACAATCCTGAGCAAGGAGCTAAAAATAATTTGTAGTAACTAATACTAATATACAAAAATTCTTTAATAAGAGTTAAAAATTGATGTTTCAAAACGTTAGAACAGATTAAAATCTTTTAGAGATTTATTTTGAGATATTTAGATTGAGAATCTTAAAATTTTTATTCTTAAGGCAAATAAGAGAAAATGTGAAAGAGAATTCATACTTTCTGCCTCAAAAGTCGCCATCTATACCAGATTTTCAAATGTCAATAAAATAAAATATATAATAATTCCTTTTAATGAGGGAAATCGATAGTTTTATAATAATTTGAGAATGGAAATCGCTATTAAATTTGAATAAAAAATTTACGGCAAGGAAACAAGACACACTTGAGTGATTTTGGTTTAAAATAAAAACTAACAAAATGTATTTAAATTTTCAAAAAAAAAAAGGGGGGGGGCAATGAATTATGCCCATTTATGCTTTTAAACAGAGGCAGATTTTATTCAGAAAATTCAAAAGTCTGGAGACAAAGACCTGACTGAAAAATAAAGGAGAAAATTAAAAATCTACTAGCTTGCTTAAAAATTCCTACATGCGCAATTACAGAATGACCATCAATGTTTTCAACAAAATGATTTTGAAAAGAATCCTCAATACTTATTCATTTTTACTTCAAAAGTTTCATATTTTAAAGTTTTTTACATATCAACTACAGAAACTGACAAGCAGTTCAAGATCTCAAAACAAAATATAAAAAATTAATTCAGAGATCCAAGTCCTTGAAGATCTAAGTCCAGAGATCTAAGTCCTAATTCTTAATCCTAATATTTGAAAGGAAAGAAAAAAGTCACAGCCTTCCTTTTTTAAAAAAATTTAAAACCAATGAACTGAGAGGAACAATACACGATTCATGGCCAGAAAGAGAAAGCGAAGGGGATGTGTGGTATCGTCGGCATTACTTTCTGAGGGGCAGCAGAGGGGGTGGCGAGAAGACAGCGCACTTTGGAGGTGGAGTGAGAGCCTTGTGCATAGGATTCTCTGGTGCAGAGGAGTCCACAGAGCCCTTCGCTTCCAATCACCTACTTCACAATTAGGCAAGCACTTATTTCTCTTACGTTGCTAGGGGCAGAAATTTCAGAAAAAACAGTTAGAGTACAAAACCAAAAAAAAAGTGTCTAAAAAATCACCGTTCCACTGCTACTGAAAGAGATGATAGGAAATTCAGATAAATCCTCTCTTAAAAACAAATTCATTTTACTTGAAACAGAGGAATGTTTTAAACTTGGTGTAAAAATTGTGCTTATATATTCCCTTGTTTATTATTCCAAGTATTCTGTCATTATAAGATTTTTAGCATATGGTAGGATTAAAAAATTTCCAAGATTTTATATATTGAATATTTGTGCATTTAAATGGGCTTTTATTTTCAAACAATGAAATTTCTTATAGAAGGTAACTATAATTATATTAGATTTTTAAAAGAATAATTTTAGTTAAAGTTCTAAATAAAAAGTTATTCAATGAAATGCGATTCACTGTTTCTGTTAAAGAAGTCTTGTAATCATACAGTTAAAACTAATAGATTTATCGAATCAAGCATTTAGTATCTTTGAAACATAAAAGACGAACAATTTGAGGGAAAAAGATTACAAAATACTTTAAAAAATTATTGGTCTTTAATTGATTTAATTATTAATATGTTGCACAAACATTAAAGGGTTAAAACAGCCTCACATTAAATAAAGCATTGTACAGCAAGGATTTTAAATCCAATCACTGCACTGAATAGAAAACTTACCAATTCAGCATGCGTCATACATCAAAACTTATTTTACACCAATTCTATCTACCAGTAAAAGTTTCATAAGTATTAAAGGATTCTTAAAATAAACAAAAAATAGTTCACACATGTATAAAAAAAAAGAATGTTATATAAAAGCATACAAGCATAGCTGAAACTCCAGTACAGAATATATACAATAAGTTCTGCAGGTAAGTTGAAAAATTATATTCCTAATACCACATAGAGTTTAATTTTATAAAGGACAATTGCATAATTTGTTCTCAATAATGAAAAAAAAAAATCAAATGCGACATCGACAGAAATATAGTGTAACATTTCTACATTAAAATGCAAATATTACTGCAGAATTTTTTTTCAAAAAAATAAATAAATAAATCATGATTATATTTTTAACTTTAGGCAAAGAAGCTTTTATTTAAAATAATAAATATTTGATTCATAAATACATAAAGAACCAAATGAATATCTAACATTTTATGGTCAATTTTCTATTTTGAAATTAATATATAATTTAATACTTTCTCTATGTATTAGTATAAACCAGGAAGCTATTTTTAAAGTTCTCTTTAAATAAATTATATTAAGATACAGATTCTATTATTTAAGAAAACACCTTTTTCTTATCAAAAAATTAAAAACAAAGCATATAACAACAACAAAAAAAAAATCTCTTTCTAAAGTCAGAGTATATTAACTTTAAGAAGAAATGTAAAAATAATCCACAAATTTTGCATACTTCATTTTGAAAACTGATTGACAAATATCAGAAAATCCTTTTATCCTTATAATTTATATATCAATGGAAGAAAAAGGCGTAGGGAGACTATTATTTAGTTTCAAGAGTTAAATTTATGAATTATTTAACTTATTTAAAATAATAAAAAGGATAAGAATGAATTAATGAATAGATTATTAAGTTCTTTATTATTTTTCTAAAAAAAGTGACATTTCTATATCATATATACTGTGTATTATTCAGAAAACCTTATTCTTAATTAAATAAGAATAACATATTCCAACTAGGAAAATTCTAATTTGATTTCCTTTGTTATTAATTCCTATCCTATTTTTTTTTAAAAAAAGAATGTTAACTTAATGAACTTAACAAAAGTGACACTCCTTTTTTTAATAACAAAGTATTCAAGACATTTTGTAATAAAGTATCCAATGATATTAATATTTATAAACAATTTAGAAAACTTAATTGAAAATCTGGATTCTAATTTATATACTGAGAAGTCCTGATAACACTATTAGATTGCAATTTTTTTCCCAGGTGAAATGGACTGATTAGCATCAATGAAACAAAATTTTGTACAAGGAACTTACATCACCTAAATTCAAGTCGCAGTATATTTCAGAATATATGAATATTATATGATGACATAAAATATAATCCTAGGTCATTTTCTAATAAATGAGAAATTAAATTTTAAAACATTGTTCTCAAGTCAACAAATACTATTCATTGTTTTAAATTTTTTTGATATATAAATCAAACCATTTAATTTTCCATAGCCAAAGTTTCTTTTACATTAAAAAACATATTACACTATGCTTTATAAAATGTATACATGTTTAAAAGAAACCAAAGACTAACTATTTAGGAGGTTTTAATTTTATGTAATATTTCATTCACTCTTCTATAAATTATATTCTTAGAATTCTATTTCTCCAATACTTTTTAAGATTTACAAACATTACACAACAGAAGCTAACATAAAACAACTAGGAGAATCATTTTAAATCCAGAAGATAAATATTTTCCAGTTTTGACATATCATGCGACAGAAGAAAATAGTGCCATGCCCCATTAAAATGACATCAGTGCACATAATTAAACAGTTGATAAGAAAGAATCAGCATGCTCTTCTGTACAATAGAAGTATTATTACAAAGGGAAAGAAAAAAAAGAACCAAAAAGGAAAGTCATGCAGAAAGAGAATACAGGAAGTACCAGAATGTCATTGTAGATATAAAAAGTGCAAATAGATAAAATACAGGGCAGCTAAGTAAAATATTTAGTACATTGAATCACAAATATATGCTGAGCCCTCCCCCTTTGCCTTTTTATAAAATCCTCAAGCCAGTTTATAGAAAATCAAATAATCCATGTAGAAGTATCTAGAACGAGAAATTAAGTTGAAGAATAAAGATAGTTAAAACTTAAATCAAGAGTTATTTTAAAAGTTACCCTTCCATAATTAAAGAATTTCAAAACTTACCACAAATTTAAAATAGAGTGAATAACTTTTAAACGACAGGATTAAGAAGAATATTGAAATAAAAGTACCTGCAGTATGAGCAACAATAAAGAGCACTTCAGGTTAATCACTCAACATTTGAAAACAATCAATCAAGTTTTTAAATATGAATTCTTGATACTGATTACTGAAAACAAAATATTCTGGAAAACTATTATATGTCAACTTCTAACCGACTCTTAATTTGATAAAATTCCATATTCTGGGACCAGAATTAATCAACTAATTATATTATTTTTTTAAAAAATTTGATACTAAAAAAGGATTTTCTTTTGAAAATTTCTTTATGAATATTTGGTGCTTTTTTAAATACTTACGAGATTGTAGTAATATACAGTTACGATTCCTTTAAATTCTATATACAGTTATGATTTCTTTAAATTCTTTGGGAATAGCATTAAAAATGTATCCTCCAAAATGGTCAATTAAATATTATATACTTAAAAATAAAATAATTAATGTAGAACAATCTTTTTCATGCTTTTATTTTCTTTATAAGACAAAGTTTATATAAATAATGCTTATTATTTCTGCAGATTGATTTCTTATTAACTTAAAATATAAGAACATAATGCATATAAATTATAATTATGAAGATTATATTAGAAAAGGAAAATGGCTAAACATACAAAATAATCAATAAAAAGTATACAATATAGACGTACAAGACAAAATAAATTTTTTAAAAAATTCTGAAGCATTATCATATATAAAGGATATACAAGAAAAGCATAATATGAAATATATAGTTTTTTTTCTATCATTTAGATTCAAGGCAAAGACCAATTTTCAAAATCAAAGTTCCAAAGTTTATGCCACAGTAAGTTTTGAAATAAAACAGTTTATATTTTTTTAAAAATGAAACCAGAACAACTTAGACAACAAAGCAATTAAGATTTCGTTTAAATTATCATAAAGCAAAAATTATGTTGAAACTTTAAAAATAACTTAAAATTATAAACTAAAAACGTTGCCATCCTAATGTAAGAAGAAAGGGGAAAATATTGCATAGTTTAGTTTCAAATTAAACTTTTACATAGATAACAACAACATTTCCGGACTTCTATTAACAGAAACAGTGAATCATTTTTAAACTGCTTTAATTTTAGTCAAATTATACAATTAAATTATGTAAAATAATTGTTCGCTGTTTAAATTGTAGCAAAACAGCATTTATTTGTATGAGGAATTCTGAACTACATATCAAATTAGTGTTATAAAAAGAAGAAATTTCTATTAAAACTCTTTCTTATAAACAATTTGAAATTAACTAGCCTTGTTACTAAAAACTACAGATCAAATTTATTGTGAATTTAATTAAAAATCAATTTTCTTTCTTATAAATATGCCATCTTTTTCCATACTGTCCAAGTCTTTATGATAAATTTCAAGACTACTAGCATTTGAAACCATGAACTGAGTTGCATTTATGTCATATAGTAGATAAAATTCTTTGTTGTAGTCTTATTCTGAATTAAATACCAAATTATTTTTAAATAGATAATGGCAAAATTACAATAGCTTGCAATGTGTGCATATAAATTTATAGTAATGAATTATTATTACTTTTTTAAAGACTTTACATATTTCTCTGATAAAGCACACTTTTTATTTGGACAAAAATTCTCACATACCCTTTTTAAATATAAAGAAGATTATAATATCAAATGCAAATATAATGAAAGTTTCAGTAAATATAAGTGATTGATAAATATTTTCATTAACTTACTGAAACAAAACCTTTAAAATATTAGGAATGAAAATGAAATACATGACTTTTCTAATGTCACATTTGCAAATCCACTTTAATATATTTTTGGAAACTGGAGTATAATAAAAATATATACATAAAAACGAAAAACTCCTGTATGAAAAATAATATTTCCTATTCTTCCCACTCATGAAGCTAACTTTAAAAAATATGTAGTATAAACAATATAAAAAATATACCAACAAACAAAATATTTAATATTCACACTATTTAACACAAAATTTTTTTAACATCTCACAAATAAAAGAAAATCATATCCTATAATTAAAATTCTATGGCATTAATCCTTAAATGTATCTTTGAAACTACATTTTCAAAGATATATTTAAATATTTAAGACACATTTCGCTGTTATATTACACTTTGATGGGTCCCCTTAAAAAAACTGAACACATGAAATGGTTCAAAAGTAATAAAAATTTCCTAATGTATCATTTAAAAGAAATGGCTGGGAAATGGAATAAATCACATATAGAATTTAAATAGAAAATATTTAATAGAAATCAGCAACTATTGTTTAAGAAAATTATTAAATCTAAAATAAAAATAACCATACAAAAGAAAGTAAAATTACAAATAACAAGGAAACTTTCATTTTAAGGAATAAAAATACGTAAATTTTAAAACAAGATAAATTTAGATTCAATCTATGAATTGCACTTCTTCATTTTTTCTAAGGAATTTTATGCTATCATTGTAAATACTATATCTAAGGGGTCAAGTATATTTTTCGAAAAATAAAATGCTTATTTAGTTGGAACATAAAATGAGTACTAAAAATATGTTTAAAAAATAATCTCTGTGGAAAAATACTGACCTGAGTTTGCAGACGTGTGAGTCCTCTTATCCACAAAATCTGTCCTGTCCGATTTTTGACATCCTGAGAAAGGGATCCACTACTCCCCCCATCTTGTCCAAGTGAGGGTGCAAGGTCATCCTCTGGGGTTCCTGAACCCCATGTGAATGTGTGAGGGATACGTTTAGTGGGCAAAGTGGTGATAATCTGTCCCCATACTAAAGTGCCACAACCTAGAAATATGCACCACAGCCACTGGTCCAGGGTGAGGGTAGTTGTGCTGAAGGCATAACCACCAAACTGAATGATCACCACCTGCAGATGTATATATGCAAATTATTTTAGAACAAAACCTTTTTCAATACATATGCAATGCATTTTGGTAGGAACATTTTTATTTCATATCAATTAAAAAAAGTCCTAAAGTAAATACTTTTTTCATTCTTTCTGTATGCATTCAGAATATATTAATTTTGGTTTTTCTTTTGTATTTTTCAAATTCACAGCCTTGAAAATAAGAATATAAAGACTCAATGCTTTTTAAAGAACAAATGAAAGCTGTTTTAAAATATCTACTTCTAATATATCTAATTTCATATCTTTATTAAAATCTTCAAATACTTTCTACTTATTAATGCATTCAAATCAATTTTAAGATACAATGCTGTTTAAATTTGATTAAATTACAATTTCATGAATGTATTTATAGAACAATAAATGAAAAATTTTCAATCTTCATGAAAAGAATTATATTAAAGTGAAAAATTCAAGACAATATTGAAAGAATTAAAAATATAAACAGAAGTTCAAATTCATAAATAAATATGGTTAATTCTTTTTCTTTTACAAGAAATCCATTCAATGCTAAAGCAAACAAATTACAAAAATTATATTATCTACAGACATGCAAAATGTAAAGAGAAAATCCTATTCACAGTCTCAAAACTGTAATTAATCTGGTTGTCAGTGTTAACAATATAATTGTTATCCCTCTTTTGTAAGTAAATGCTTTAGTTTAGTTTATGAAATTCTAAATTTTGGGCAAAATTCATTTATGATATCACATAATTTATTTAATACAAGGCAACTGAATATTAATTAAAAATTTTCTTGATTAATTGAATTTCTTAAAAAAATGACAAAATGTAAACAAAATATTAAATGAAAAGAATTAATGTCTAAGGCATGGTTGAAAAAAAAGTACACAAGCACACACAATTTTTAAAAAAAATCATGTTTATTTTTATAAAACCCTCCTAATTCAGGGGAAAAAAAATTAACAGTAGCATTCTGAAGGATATTAGAACTTTCATCATTTTCATGCCTAGTGCTTTTGATGAAATAATTTCTCTGGGATTCTACATTTTCTTTACTCCCACAGCTAAGAAGGGAACTATCTGATTTTATTGTTTTATCTAAGGATGCTGCATGCTTACATGTCTTTTAGCATAATCATTGTCCGAGTGCCCTTAGCAAAGAATGTATACAATTTTATATTGATTATACTAGAGCTGCCCTTTCACATTAAATGAATGAAATGCATGCTATTGTTATGGAAGCTATATAAAATGAATGTTGTTGTGGGGGATTATAATTTATTGAGGGATGAAGGCCCCACCATATGCAAATCTGGAATGGTGAGACTTTAGAACACTGAAATTGACTTTGATAGTGTGTGATTACATGATAATTAATATGATAGAAATTCCATTTGAAATGATAATAATGCAGACATAAAAGGATTTTAACTATTTTTTATTTAATTAATCCAATACTGCAAGAGGAATATGTTTATATCACAATGGACAGATGAGACAAGTGAAGATACTTTAGAGTAAGGGTACAAGATTAGGCGCATTTTACAAAGCACCCAGATTTATTACAACAAAAACATATGCCATTGAAACTTTTTGTATCATCACTGGTCCTATAAAATATATTCATCATTGTGCATTATTTGTTATCAAGAGTTGGGTTAGTTCATCTGTATCTTATTTCCACTCTCTTCCCTTTTCTTTCCATTATGTTTTGCACAATATTAGGCATTTGTCATGAATGCTGCTGTAGTATTGTTTCTATGTGCTTGATATCATCTTTGAAATCTTAGTAGTTGATCTGTTCAATCAATTTTTTAAGTGACTGTTTAGTCTTAAACATTGACTCTTACAATGACTTGAACTCATGATATTCATCATCAGGAAGAATAGACAAGACGTAAAGTGCTAGAAGGTTCTATGAAAATTTCCCTTCACTAGACAACTCTAGTTCACATTAAAAATGCAAAATATGCAAAAAAATGCAAAACAAATAATAAAGAAATGCCACTCAAATGCACATAATATTAATTGAATCCTCGCTTCTCGTCCTTTACAATATATTAACTTCAAAATGAGTTTTAAGTTATATCAGTAAATATCCAACTCGTCCATTACAAAATGGTATTTTTTACAATGAAACCCAGTTTCCCGAAGACAGAGGTGGATGCAGAAAGAAAGTGGTCACCTACAGATGGATGACTGACCATCTTTTCCACTATTGCTGCCTTTCTTCAAAGACCTTCTCTTTCAATGAAACAATTATGGGGAAAACATTGATTTATTCATCAGTGTTGAAAATGGGAAAAAAACTTAATATGAAAAATTCAGATTGAACACCAACCTAGATTAATCATGTAGCTACATAATGAAATCATAGATTTAGTTAATAAAAATGAAGACACCACCTTAATATTTGAAATCATATTTTAAACAGGAAATGAATTTCTAACCTGTGCTGCTGTTGTGATGATCAGGATGCTGTAGAAAATTGGGTTTGTGAAAAGTCCTTCAAAAATGTTCCGTTCTCCATGGATTTTTCGGGCATTCATTTCATTAAAGAGCGTCATCATCACAAATGTGTTGAAAATGATAGTGAAGTGTTCAGAAGGCTTGGCCCGCAGACCTGTATTCAGGCCAGAGTCGATGTCAAATATTCTGTCACCTAGTCAACAATAATAATCAATTAAAAGAAATGTATGTAAAAAGAGTTAAACAAAATAAGGTATAAAGTGTAAATAGACGATAGATTAAAATTCTTTTCACTTGTGTACATAATCGAATTCTATTGATATCTCTAATTAGCTTCAAAAAATTACTCTGAAATGTACATCTCTCTTTAAAAAATTATATTAGATCAATTTCTTTTCTTCAAAAATATGATGGAATAAAATACAATTTTAACCAAAAATATATACATTTATTCAATATGAATGCATACATTTAAAAATAACATAAGATAGCAAAAACTACAAAAATCTATTTTGAATAACATATACACAATGAATAAGACAGATCAGCAGTATAAAGAAAGATGAACAAGGAAATAAGAGAAGGGGGATTTGATTTTCTAATTGCCACTGTTAGGTGGAGGTTGCAAAGGGAGGGGGGATATTCTTTCATGTTTTAAAATCAAATAACTAGGTAACTTAAATATATTAGTATGCTTAATATAATATCATACAGCATAATAAAATGTGACATTAATGGTATACAAAGTATCAAATAATACTTTAGCCTATTTATGCCCCTGAGACAGCCTCAGTATTAAATCGATGGATTCTGAACAAAAACAGATATTGCAGTAATATTACATTTATATCAAATGTTTAATATTCATATGGCCTAATTCAACAGCAAGACAGATCTGCTTAAACTACTCACAATTAAAAAACATTCATTTGTCAGACATGTGAAACATTTTCTAATATTTCTATTCTATATCAGGTAGAAGGTAAGAGTAAAAATAGCATATAAAAAAGCATATTTTATAAAAATCAAGAATGCTTCTGTACAATATTTTCTTCATACTATTTCTCACAACATGAATTTTTTTAATTTTGGAGAAATTTGAAAGAAATTGGATATTGCAAAACTACATTAATTCTTTTAAATACATAGAATTCAAATCCAAATTTATATTAAAGTTATAAATATAAAAGAATAATTCAATGACCATGCATTTGTAATACGGAAAAACAACTAAATTCTAAATAATAAGAAAACCAAAGAAGTTTATTCCATTATTTTATTTTAATACCATCTCTTCATGAAATTTTATATAATATTGCAAATTAGTAATATTTTTTCTCTAGGCAGCAAGTCTGTTCATAAGGAAGATAATTTAACAGAGATAGTAATGAATGCTGAATAGATGTCAAATCAATGATTCTCCGAATCAATGTTCCTCTCTTACTTGCGACTATTTAACAATGAAACTGGATACAGAAATAAAGGATCCCAAATACTCGAGAACATTCGATACTCTGTCACAGATACTATAAATCCCAATTTATGAAGTCAGTAATGTCCAGTCAGAAGAGAGCTGAGCAAAGTCTATAATGAACCCTTTATTAGTGCTTTTTGCTGCTGTAGTTGCTTATTAGCCACTTTCTGCTTGAGCATTACAGTTTATAGCAAGAGTCGTTTTTGTGTACACTTTGTATATGCTTCGTATATGTTTTTGTGCAGACTAAAGCATCAATATTTGTTATTGAACCTATTGGAGCTTTTTGCTGTATTTTGTTTTTGTAACAATATATATGCTATTAAAAGTAATAAAAAACTGCACCTGCAAAAAGTAGTGTGAAGATGACGATTAGTTGGTAGATGGCATGACCCAAAATGTTCTTCATCATAGTGCGAGAGATGAGAGGCTTCGAACGGCCGTAAGGCTTCCGAAGCAGAAGGTCTGGAGTGGGCAACTCTGTGGCCAATGCTAGAGATGCCAGTGTGTCCATAATCAAGTTCACCCACAGCATCTGAACAGCCTTTAGGGGACTGTCCTGTAATAAAAGCATAGCATCAATGACATTCAAAGTGCCAAAAAGTATGCTAAATTTCTTAATTCATTTCAGAGCAAAATGATCTAAAAATGACTAAAGGTTAAATAAAACTCAACTATTGCAGATTTTCCATAAAACGTGGATCAATATAATTGAAATAAAAAAAAAGTGACAAAACTTCTTGCATTTGATTTATGGATTAAAGGATATGGATGAAGGAATTGGAAAATAAAAATACAATATATATATAGCTCCTGCAGAACTCTCATCTTGAGATAGAAATAAACAGTTGGAGCAGTTTTTCTGATACAATCCATTTAATACATTTATGTATATATAAAAAACAAGAGTATAAATAAATTTAATGGAAAAAATACTGAAAAATGTTTAGCCAAAATATACATCTGAGCATATTTTAAATTTTGGTAAAAAGGAAAAAAAAATCTTAATTGACAATAAAATCTTAATTGACAGTGACAATAAAAGGCAGATATCAGGAAATCGCAACAAAATGAAACGGAATGATAAAATTAAAAAATAATAAAAACAAAATATTTTTCATATCAAAATCATAAAAAAAAATCAAAATTAACCAGTGTTATATTTTACAATGCAGTCTTTTTTTTACTGTTGTTAAAAGTGATAATTCACTATAACAATAAATTCTTATAATTAAAAATTCAAAGAGAGCAATATTGAATGTAAAAAACCCAAAGAAAAACCAAAAAATTGAAATTGAAAAACCAAAACCAAAAGTACAAACTATAACCCTAACCAACTTTAAAAAAAAGTCGTAAATACTTTTCACTGTAATAATAAAAGGAACCTCGAGCAACTTTCAAAAACATAACATAAGGAGATCTTCGGTGATTAGAAGTTCAACTGCATCTATATGTTTAAAATAATAGATAAAAGCAAAGAATCACCACCCACAATCATTGTAGCTATTTTGCAAATTTTTATGTCACTAGATATATCAGATGTTTCCTTTCGCAATCTCCGTTCAATTTCGAAGGGAATTTCAAAATTGCACTTCGCTATACATTTTCCTGTAGAGAAAAATCCAGAGTTTTTTCATTTCTTTCAAAAATGGAGGGTGAAGAAAGTCAGACAATTGATAACATATTTAGAGATAATAAACTTTCCTATAAGACAACAATGGACAAGGTTGAACCTGTAGTTGGGGCTGGGTGACTGGTTCATTGATTTTTCTATTATTTTAACCATATAGATTATTGAAAGAATAATTTGCTACAAAATATATTCTTTTTCCAAGTTCCAGTTTTTAAGCAATTTTAAAAATATTGAATTGACTATAAACTTTTTGAAATACATAAAACTGACAAGCCTTGCAAAACTATCGATAAAAGTTAGACTCATGCAGACCCCACTATTCAAACGAAACTATTCAAGCTAAACTAATCACAACTATTCTAGGTATAAGAATTTGCATGTTACATTGATTTTTCCTGAATGGTTTTAAATTTATCATTCCTTAAATAAACACACACTTTCTATATTTTTATCAGCAAGGAAAAAGAATGAAAGAAATCATTGACATCACTTTGTTATTGCAGGACAAATTAAAAACAGTTTACCTCAATGGCACAGGCCCCGACAAAGGCCACAATGACAGCCACTACATTGACTGTCAGTTGAAACTGTAGGAACTTTGCGATGCTATCATACACATTTCTTCCCCACATCACAGCTTTTACAATACTTGTGAAGTTGTCATCTGTCAGGATGATGTCAGAAGCTTCCTTGGCAACATCTGTTCCTGCAATACCCTAGGAATACAGAATTCAAAATTTATAATTTGTGTGAAAAACATAGTCTTATTCAATTCATTTGATTCACCAGAAATTGCTTTTACAATTACTAAATCCTTTTAGAAAATCAAACAGTTCAAGCAATATGATTTCAATAAGTTTAATTTCTTTCTTTCTTTCTTTTTTTTTTTTGCTGGCTTATACTTTACAAAATAATCAAATTCATATGAATTAAATAGTAATATAATTAGGATTTTTAAACACTTTTCATCATCATCTTTTATAATTTAAGATATTATATACACTCATGTCCATAAATTAAGGATAATGAAAGTTCGGGAAAAGAAAGAATCAGAAGCAAAACAAATGTGACTTATTTGTAAAGCGTATTTATTAAACAAAAGGTAAAAAGATGCAACAAAAAAGATGCTTTATGTTTGAAATCATTAATAAAAATTGCAATTTTTTGCTCTCTCGAGCAAATTACAAAAACCCTATTTACAATCAAATTCATAATGTTGCATTGTACAATTGCATTGCATAATACTATATTGTTGGTATGATGGTTAGCATGTCTCCCAGACGATGCAATACAGTCCGTACAACGCCTAGGCATGCTATCAAATTATCGATCTGATTATTTGATATTCTCGATCTGATTGGGGAATTAAACCACTCATTAAGCAATGCTCTCAGAAGTTCCGGTAGACATGTAGGAGGTGGTTGCAACTCGTCGGCCATGCATGTTCCACACATGCTCTACTGGATCAAGTCCGGTGAGAATGCTGGTCAGTCCATACAGGTGATATCCTCCGATCGAAGGCATTCGTTTATGATGTTTGCACGGTCAGGTCGGGTGTTGTCATCATGAATTCTGCTCCCATGGCGCCCCAAAACAAACGTACATGTTGTTCCAGAATGACGTCCCGATAGATCTGGACTGTCATGGTTCCAATTTAAACATGCAGGTCAGTTCTGGAACCCAGAATAATTCCTCCCCAAACGAGCAATCCTGCACCACCGTAACGGTGTAATTCAATGATGTTCTCTTGGTGGTAACGGGTCCCTGGCGCTCTCCATATTCGGCGAGAATCAGACTGCAAGCTAAACCTGGACTAGTCGGAAAACATCGCACTAGCCCACTGTTGTTGTGTCCAAAATGCATGCTCTCTACTCCAGGCTAACCGCGGGCGACAGTGACTTGCAGTAAGTGGAACACATCTGACAGACCTACGAGCATATAGACCAATCTGCCCTTAGCGTCTGTACACGGTCTGCCTTGAAACTGTCGTACCAGTGGCTGAAGAGAGCTGACGAGATAGGTCTGATGCTGTGCTCCATCTGTTCCTTTTGGCAGTTACTGCCAAATACCGGTCCTCATTCGGCGTTTTAACTCGGGGATGATCTGTGCTGTAACGTCTACTCACATTACCACCATCTTGGAATCGTTGCCAAAGCCTGGAGACGACACTGGACGATTCCAAGTTCCTCGGATACTTCAAGCTGGGTACAATGCTGTCTATTTAGAAGACAGATTTCAGTTTAAAAATATGGGAATACAGAAAAAGAAGACTCACCATGGCAAATCCTACATCAGCCTTCTTGAGTGCTGGTCCATCATTTGTTCCATCCCCTGTCACAGCCACAACCTCACGATTGGGGTTTAGCTTTGAATCAATGATGCCCTTGACCAAAGTATATTTATCTTGAGGTGAAGACCGTGCCAAAACCCTTAGGCGTGGCCACACTTTGTCAAACAAATGTTGTTGAAACTGAAAACCATAAACAAACCCTATTAGCATAAGACATTTAATGATATATCCACAATATTTGATACTTTGAAAGCTTGATAGTAACGAGGAAATGTTATTGGACATTTTATGCTAATAGGCAAGCATTAGTGTTTGCTACTGTTATAATTTTAAATTATTTCCTATTTAAAAATCTGGTTAGAAAAACAGACAGTATTAGACAACAGTACTGCTTGATTACAAATTTTAATGGTACAGCAAAAATATGAGCAGCGAAATTTGTGGTATTCAAGAAGAATATCAATATATATTTCATGCAAAGAATAAGCACACCATTATTCAAATAATTTTTTCATATTAACATTTATATGTATATGAAATAACATCCATGTATTTTGTGTAAAGGAAAATCTCGTTAATGTACTTTCACAAATTAAGGAAAATAAAATAATTCATAGACAAGATTATATTATAATTTAATTCTTTTTATTACAGAATAAAAATGTTATCATAAAGGAATATAAAATAATCGGTCGTATTAATCAAATATCCTCACTAATTCCATATTATTCCTTTATTTATTATTTATTCATTCATTCACTAACACTACCATATAGGTTTCATCAATAAGGATGATAAACAATGGTTATGATCATAAGCTGTCTTTTATTGCTTTCATAAAGCATCTTGAACTGTAAAACTGAAACTAAACATTCAGAACTGTAAAACTGAAACTAAACATTCAGAACTGTAAAACTGAAACTAAACATTCAGAACTGTAAAAATGCTTCACTTATTCTCAATTTTGAAAGGTATTCTTTAAAAGCAAATTTATTTCAAAGGTTTTAATGCTATAGTTACAGCAAAATATTGGTGATTTTTAGAAATCCAGGCATAACTATTGCTTCTAATTAGATAAATTAAGAAATTTTTGTAAATATTCCTAGTTATCTTCCAGTCATTCACATAAATTACTTATTTTTAACCTTTTTCAGCAATAAACACAGTTAAATTTTTACTCTGTCAAATAAAAAAAAGTTATATTTACAAAAAATACAGAATTTCTGGTAAAAACAAAATTAAATCCCTGAAAGCATTTGACTATATATCTTCTCATCTATTTTTATACAATATACATAAATTTATGTTTAATTTTGTAGCATAGTAAAAAAAAAAAAAAGAATACATTTTATAAACCTTTCTACCTTCCTTTGAATAAATATACCCAGCATTTGATGCAGATATACAATTAACCTACTCAGATCAATGAATTTTGTACTGTATAAATTCGTGTAAAAATAGCATATAATATTTTAATTATGCACCTTATTGTATTTTTTTTTGTTATGATTGCAATCACATGATAATAGAAAAGAACTTGAATGGATTCGGTCCAAAATTTGAAACAAATCTGAAATTCGGCTGATATGCCAAAATTTGCCTTGATTGCTATTTTTAGTTATGTTTACATGCATATGAACAGGCAAACAAATTTCTCTTCAGAAGGAAATTTGTCCATACTTTAATAGAAACCTACAATTTTGGTGCATAAATCGCATACTAAATTTCGTATATCCAGTTTACAGTATCCGGTAACTACCATGTTAAAATAGACAAAAATATTTTTTTTCGGATAAATGGAGGTTTTAAAATTTTGAGGTTGAATTTTTTCATGATTGCAATACTTTCTCTTTGTATGCTTTATATGCAAGAAAATACAACAACACAACATTTCTAAAGTTTATACAAATTATATGCAAGAAAATACAACAACAGCCTTTCTAAATTTTATACAAATTTGATTGAATGAAAACTAAAATTTCACATATTTACTAACTTTTAAGTTATTTGATGAAAAACTGTTTAAAATTTGCTGTTAAGAAAAATTTAATATTCCTTTTGCTTATTTCTAATATTTAATACGATTTCCTAAGAATTGAATCATAATGTCTAAATGAAAAAAGAAATTATATCTTTTACTTCC
Organism: Argiope aurantia; assembly: GCA_026543865.1. Lineage (NCBI taxonomy): Eukaryota > Metazoa > Arthropoda > Arachnida > Araneae > Araneidae > Argiope > Argiope aurantia. The sequence goes on along the minus strand of JAPMOR010082232.1, from coordinate 61,614 downwards.
CTTTCAAAATCTAACCAAAACGAGCACAACAGATAACTTTATTTCATTAATGCATTTAAGCTCATAAAAATATCTTTGAAAACATCAACAATGATGAGAATGCATTATATTAATTACCCCTTTCTTTCCAATAATTTTAATGAACTTCTGAAATTGCCAAGATTTTATATTTCATAATTTTATACTTAAAAAAATATGCCTATTAGTTTTCCAGAATTAATCATCAAAAGTAAGAAGGGGATCTAGCTTTCACAAACAGCTAAAGTAAACGAGATAAAGGAACTCTATCAAGAATATAAAATTCATTTAAATGCACAGAGCTCTTAACCAGAATCTTCAATTATAGCATTATTCAGAATTCAAAAAAATTTAGTCAATTGTTAAAACTTTGAAATGCTGTTCACTTGCAAAAACTCACTTCTCCATTACTGTCTCTTATCCTACGATTAAATTCCTTGCCATCTAAAACTAGAAAATCATCACCAGGCCTGATGATGCCACATTTCATGGCAATAGACCGAGCTGTGTTCACATTATCTCCAGTCACCATACGAACAGTGATGCCTGATTTTTGGCATTTCTTGATAGCATCAGGAACCTAAATAAAAGATTTTGTTGCATTTCAGATTTTATGAAAATGCGGAGAAGTTATCAGTATTTACAGAAATTTGACTTATGATTTTATATCTAAGTTAAATGCAAATGAAATTAATGTTGCAGTATTTTGAAGCTTTTATTCTTTTATCTAGATGATAGCCATTTTTTATGACATCATATGAAAAACTTTTGCAGCATATTAGATCTTCTGAAGAGAAAAGTCAAGATCTTTTCTACTTAAAATATCTCAAAAATTAGAAGAATGCAAATAAAAAAAAACTACTCTTATATAGTAATTCAATTTTATCATTACTTTCCAAACTTATTTCAAAATTAATCTTTTTGTTCAAAATCAAAGAATTGTATACTTTTTGACTTTTAACAAATAAATACAAAAACAAACAAAAAAAAATATTATATATCATCAAGACTTAAGTTTTGAATAGAAATCAATTAAATAAATTTTGCATCAAGTAAAATATGTATTATACCAAATACATCATATATTCTTTATGGAGTCATTAATGAATAACCATTCCATTGAATTAAGTTTTTATACAACCTAGAATTATATAGCATATTTAATGGGAAGGAAAAGATAATTAATATTTGGTAGAATGTACCAAAAATAAATTAGCAAAGTAAAGCAAAAAAAAAAAAAAAAAAATGAAGCTTTATTTTAATTATATAGAAGAAATATTTGTCATTGAGTTACTGTTTGGAATTCTTATGGCCATTTAAAATTAAAAAGAATTATCACATTACTTTGATGCACAAAACTGACCTCAGGCCTGACAGGATCCTCAATTCCCACAATGCAGAGGCATGTCAATTCCGAGACAATTGCATCTTCATTTTCCCAATCTGGTTCAGAAGTGATTTGAATTTGATTCTGAGCCTCAGCTGCATATACATAGTCCTTATATGCAATGGCAATGGTTCGTAGCCCATCACTAGCCATGGGCTCAATAACTGTCTTCACTAATCGATCCTGATCCTCCCTGGTAAATGATTCTAGTTGACCATCACGACCAAAGATAAAGTTACACCTGAAGGAGAATCATTGTTAGAATTACAAAAAGAAAAATGCAACATTTGAATAACCACTTTAAAGTCTACCCAATAAAATAAAAAGAAAATCAAACAGGCACACATAAAAAATTTCTATTAAATTACCAAAATAATTCAATATACTTGAAATTTTAAACTTAATAATTATCATATTCAACAGTAACTTTTGTAAAAGGATGAGTGTAGTTTGATCACCATACAGAATTTTATAAATAATCGAAGACAAATTAAACTTGATGTTTTACTACAAGGGGTAACTCAAATCAGCACAGAATAAAACATGCTGAATTTAAAACAGATATTATTATTATGTTAAGTACATAGCAGATAGTTTCAATTGAATATTTAATTTAACAAGAAACAAAAAACAAAGGTAAATAAATTTCAAGACAAAAGTATTTCGGCATTCTACTAAAAATTGCTTTTCTTTAACATCAAAACTCCAACTATCTACGCTACGAGCAACATTCCTTTTTGCATGCCATTCAAAATCTTCTTTAATAATTTCAATGAATTCTTTCATTGCTTCAAGAAGTGACAAAGAAAAAAAAAAAGGAAAATTCAATATGCAAATTCATATTGCCTTCCTTTATTGTTTCAATAATGCTCAAAAACATGCTTGAATCATGCTTAATTACACAAAGAGAAGCACCAAATCAAATCGCATTCATCTGCTTATGATTAGAAAATGAAGTTATGAAATCTATCAATCCATCAATTATTACAGATATTGATATATCCTATGTTTCACTAGATAATGCCTTTTTTGTGAAGCTTGCAAGGAAAATCTATTTAAATAAGCTAAATAGGATAATAATTGTATTTGACTTAAAAATAAATATTACATATTTTCTGTTTCCCATTTCTCGTTTCAAATTAGATATTTCACTTCTAATCACAATATTTTATTTACAATATTTGCAAATACTTTTTTATTTTAAATAGAAAAAAAATTCATACTTTTTGAGGACCATTTCAGATGCTCCTTTAGTGAAGACTCGAAATCCACCTTCAATGGGAATGACAGTGCTCATGGACTTTCTAACAGAGTTAAAAGTATACACCTTGTGAAGTTTCTCCTCAGGAATGTCATCTCGTACAGCCTGATAATCTTTGCCTATATCCTTCACAAATGAGAGCAGGGCACATTCTGTTTTATTTCCCACCTGCTTAGGAAGCTCGACATTCATAGGGTCCACCTGTTAATGAAACAGATTATGCTGCTAAACCCTTTCAAATTAATGAAACACAACATCAAACATCGGAAAAAAATACTTTTCATCAAACTCTTTCATCATACCCAATAAGCTAGAATCTGAAAGTTCTACTTTTCTTTTAAAGCGACCTTATAATAATGACATTTTTTGGTGACTAATGATGCCAGGAAATGATGAAATGACTCGCAGTTTGCTTTCACATAACAATAATCTAGTTATCAAAAATGAGAGCCATTATACATATATCTATGAATATATCAAACATATAGTTTAACAGATCTGGGTGGTATAAAGTAGTAAAATAAGTAGTAAAAAACAAGTGCCTCAATTTTGTTTTATTATTCTAAAGAAAAATTAAGATCTCAGAATTTCTCTCTCTTTTGAAAGAACTTATTAAAAAAGTATTTTACTAATAAGCAATTTACGTTTCCCCTTCTCCACATGTTTTTTTTTCCTTCCCCAAACAATGTCGCATAATATATTAACAAATATTATCCTTCTTTTTATATGACAATCACAATTTTGATTTATCAAATTCCACTGGGCTTTGATTTTACAGATGCATCCACTTCAGAAAATAATTGAATATAACTTCATAAATTGTAATTGATAATTATGAGGTAATTATTAAAAAAATCCTGCCTTAATAATCTGGAGAAAATCAGTAATTTGTGCAACTGGTATTGAAAATACTGTTTTGTCAGAAAAGTAAAAGTCACCTATCTTATTAAAATAAATGGAAATTATGACAAAAAAGAAATACGTTATAAATAATAAAATAATGTAAGCATAAAACTATTTTTATTACAGATTTAAAACTCAAAATATAATATCATTTTTACTACTATTTTTTTTAATATTTTTTAATTGAATGCATATTAATGTGTTGGTGCTCTACTAGTCAGACTGTTTGCCCTACAGCTACCAAACTTGGTACATATATATTTTAGAGAGTAAAATGAGATCCTTGGAATGATTTTTTTGAAAATCTTAATTAGAATTTCAATTAATGAAAAATTAAGCTGAATTTTGGTGCTTCCCCATAATAATTTCCAAAATTATTATTGCATAAAAATAAATTTTACCTTATCTTAAAATTTCAAATGTTGTCTTTCTAATGATAAAGATTTAATTACTGCTCAAATTTCCAAATTTTAGCATTTATTGATTGCTTAATTTCCAACAACAGCTTACCCTGTTCTCCTGAAAATAAAATTGTTTTCATTGTTTCACCAATAAGCCATTTTTCCCATTATTGAAAATTAAAGATGAAGAATTTTATTTAATATCTGTGCAGTTTACAAGACAGATAGAAAATGAAGTTACAATACAGTGAAATTTATTAGACAAATCACACATTTACAATTTTCATAATGCCAGAGTGCCATAGGACTAATCTCCATTAAATGGGACTCCTCTATCTAGAATTTTTTTTCATTTATGATGAATCCTTTGCAATTTTTGTTTTAGATTCTAAAAAAATGTTTTCAGTAATTTTGTTAAAATTAGAAGAAAAAAAAAATGAAGATCAATATTTTTTTTTATAATTAAAGGGAAGATAAGATTCAAATTAAGCAAGCAGCATATTTGGAATAATTTATACCACACATTTCAAACAATATCTAATGTAAACTTACCAGGACACGCGATGTATAAGCACTGTTAACAGATATTCCTGTCACTAGTAAATCAGCAACATTTGAAGGTAGATTTTCATATTTGGGCATATCTAAATGTTGAGTTCCTGAAATGTTCAAACTAATTTGAAAATATAGAAAACAAACTAGTAACTGATTATATAAAGTTAAACAACAAAAAGCCATTTATAAATTATAATCATGATATCACAAAATTATAAAGGAAAAAAAAATAGCAAAGTGTTATCATGAATAGACACCCATTCAATGTTATAAATCATCTAACATCAAGAGAACGTAAAATTCCAAATCATACTTTTCTCGGAAATTAATTTAACTTTCTACAGCAAAAACTGTTTGCAAATACATATGATCAAGACACTGAATAAAAATAAAAAACTCAATCTTTGCAATCAAATAGAATTGCTAAATTTTTGTTTTAGATTGTTAAACGGCAGATTTAAATTCTTAAATGGCAATAAACTGAGGAACATAAAATGTCTCATAAGCAAATTTCATGTATTACATATTTATTGCTTATTTTCTGTGCATTCATTTTAGAGAAAGAAATTCCAAATTGATGACAAACCCTCAATTTAATACAAAAATAAAAATTTAAATGAATATAAAACGAGTTAAAAATTTTTCAATCTAAATAATTTCACCTATAATACAAATGCTGGCTTGTGGTATTTTGTCATTGGTATGAAATAGTATTAAATAATTTATAAATATTTTGTGAATATTGATTGCTATTCAACCATCAATGAAAGTATTGGTTTCCTTGCCACAGAGGTAACATTTCATCTGTTAAGTATATAAGATCAGTCAATATTGTATATCCGACATGATGAAACATTAAAAATACTTAGGTTGGAATTGTACTAATACTTATTTTCAGAAAAGCATCATAATCAGTCTCTTTGAAAAAATTAATTCCATAGTAAAATGCAATTTTGACTATCGTTTCTTATCTACAGAATTTGCGAGAGCAAGTTTTTTATTTCCTGAATTATTTACTAATCCTCGCCTTACTGCTGCAGAGAAGAGTTCAATCGGATCCACCACCATCCCATTCCAAACTGTTTCCAATGTTTGAAAACTTATGTTTTTTATGTATTTCTAGGTAATAGCTGGAAAAAAAAAACTTCTATTCTATTGCATGAAATTTGGTTTTAACATGTTTTTAATACTTAAGAACATGTACTATGAATTAAACTCTGAACGAGAAAAATGCCTGCTATATAAAAAGTTTTGCAACCATCTGCACATTCACAAAGAATAAATAAAGCTTTAGTAAAACAAGAAATTAAGATGATCCATTATTGAAACGTCAATCATGTTTGTTCAATATAAAAATGAAAGTCAAACACAGTAATGTTTTTAATGGAACACAATATATCTAACTTACAAAATGCATATACATAAAATTTTAAATACTAGAATTTATATAAATTCATTATTAAAATTTCAAATTCTATTAATTTTCAAAAATTGTAAGTACACTTATTATAAACATTACTATAAAGACACACGTTTAATGAATGCAAATGTATACATCACATTTTTCATGTTTATAAAATTGTCAATTAAAATAAATTGATGAAAATGAACCAAGATCAGATTTCATTCAACATCTTCTTTACATGTACAAAAACCTATAAATTTTCTTTCAACTGGTCATATCATTAAATACAAAAATAAGCTTAATATTCAATTAGAATAAAAGAATTATACAAATAGAATTGGAGGTTTTATTTCTTCCAATTTTAGCATTCCAAGTTCCAAAATAAACATGCATCCCTACTGTATATTGTTGTTAAACAGAAATTGAAATACCATATGTAAAGCATAATGCTTCAAAACTATAAAACTTAAAGGTAAGATATAAACTTTTTTTTTTTTTTTGGAATTAACTCATTTGCCAATATTGGAATCAGCAAAAATTTTAAATCAGCCATTTCGAATTGATTAAGCAAGTATTGGATCAATTTTTACTATATTGTTTTGTCTATAATGGTGATGAAAACAACAACTGAAGATTAATATTATATTCAGAAATTTTTAAAGATGAAATTAAGTATTGATTTATTGTTCTTTTAATAAAATATGCTTATGTTGGTCAAAATTCAAATGCTTCAAAATAATGAATATAAAATATGTAAATGTGTTATTTTGAAAATATTTTAAAGTGATATAATATATGCATATATATACACTCAGAGTGATAAGTCATTTTTAGTCCTTTAAATTCAAAATGGCATTGCGTATAGCCAGGGAAATAAAGTGTACTTACAGTAAAGTGACTATGCTGAATTTATTGAGACAGGTTACAGCGCCCCTAGCGACAAGATAAAGAAGTTACAAAATATAAAGGAAATTGGTCAAAAAGTCCTATTAGAAAAATGTACACTAATCTTAATAAAAACACAGAAAATATTTCATAAAGTTATCTGTCAAATGCGGTGATGCCACAAGTTTTATTCGTGATTAAATTATGAATGTGTCACGAGTCGAAATAGAATTCGTCCTAAATTTTATAAATGTATTCTTTAGTATTATCATATAATTTTTCAGAGTTAAGTTTCAACAACAAAGAAAGTAATCAATAATAATAAAATCTGAAAAATGCATCTGAAAACAAATGTGTATGTGTGTGTGTGGGGGGGGGGAAGAACCAAGCTCACAATATTCATGCAACAATTATAATACCTGATAAAAATTTTATAGTCGTACAGACATGAAAGGAGATTCACAATTTAAATGCCAGAAGAAATTGCATATTATCTAATATGTTACATAGGAAAAAACACAGAGTAGCATTAAAAAAATAAATTGTGAAACAAAACATGCGAAACATAAACATGGTGAGTGTGTTTTAAAAATTCCACAATCAACCACATTTACATATTTATATTCAATCAAGTAGGCTGACATGCATATTCCTAATCATCTGTGGTGTGACAGCAGCATAGCTATTGGTAGTATGTTTTGTTGACTTCTTTTGATACTTAAATTTCACTTCGCCATAGCTTAATCTGAAAAAAAAGTATGATAATAATGGAGAGCACATTTTCAATTTTAAGACAAACTGTTTTTTCAAGTCATGGGAAATTCATAATTTTAATCGCAAATTTCTCTGCCAATTTTGCAGATAAATCCATGAGACTTTTCCCTACGATTTTATTATAGTGTACAATTTTGTAAATGTTTTTTGTTGTTGTTATTTTTATATTTTGCCATTAGGGGTATTGTAATTGGTTTCAATAAATCCAACATAGTCACTTTACTATATGTACACATAATTTCACTAGCTATATGGCAAGCCATTTTGTACTGAGAGGGCTTAAATGGATTTTAACGATCACCCCATATACATATAATATGATAAAATGTAATTACATAATAAACAAGAAAATTTATACCCTGCATTTATTATTTGTATATGCTATAAAACGTTCTGAAAAGTTTTATAAAGTATCATTCCCAAATTTTAATATTATTAAATATAAAATTATATTTACCATTAATACCTGTAATGGTTTTGAAAAGCAAAACTTACCACAAAGAAAACACTGCACCACAGTCATGCGATTAGTGGTGAGGGTTCCTGTTTTGTCAGAACAAATGGCAGTGGCATTACCCATAGTCTCGCAGGCATCCAAGTGACGTACTAAATTGTTATCCTTCATCATTTTCTACAGGACAACAAAATATACAATATTAATACAACTAACATCTCTTTCTCTCTCTCTCTATATATATAATGCTAATATACGTACACAGAAATCACGCTTTTTACTAATTGTTAAATGGCAACAATCAAATATAAATAAAACATGTGAATTTTAGATTGCTTTATTTATTAAATATTTTTATAAATGTACTGAATTAAATGCTCTGCTCGGCTAATTTAAGGAGCTGCAAAATATTATTAGAAGTGTTCTGGTGACAGTTGCCCATATCGCCAAAGAGGATATTCAGTCAGAGGAAAGAAGATACAAAAGAAATCAAGAAATAGGCTTCAAACAAAAAGTTTAATCTAGTGCAAATACAGGCTTAATTGCTGCCAGATAAGCAATCTTAACTTAAGTTTAATGTGCGGTTTCTCACCAAGCATGTCAAAATTGCGCTAATCGTCTAAACTCTCTCTAAAAGTCTGCAATCCAGAAATGCCATCAAATGACTTAAAATTTTAATAAAAAAATTGTTACGCTTATATTTGGCAAGAAATTGCTCCAAAATGTTTCAGTTTTGGTGCCTGTTTATTAAGTCTAGTTGTAATTATTATGACTTTCTTACAGAAATTGATATTCATATCTTTTAAAACAATAATCTGAAATAATTATTAACAGCTTAAATACTCAATAAACTAGGCAAGCAAATTGGTCGCCAAAGGCGACTACTATTATTAAAACTGCATATTTGAATAAGCATTTAAATTTAATTAAGAAAATAATCAAAGGAGTGATACTTTTCATTTGTCCATGTGCCTTTAAAATTCAATAATATTTAGTAAATTTGGAAACATTATATTCTTTTTTTAAAATAAGATAAAATAAAGTAAAAATGTGAACTTATTAAAATGAGATGCTATAAAAATAGCAACACGACTTTCAGACAGAATAAAAATTGAAAATAGAGAAATGGCATACAAATTTCTCCAGTAAATTGCTAAATAAGCACAAATATTATTTAATAAAACTTAATGATTCAGCAAAACTAGATTGTTGTTTGGCGCAAGAGCAATTTTAATAAAATTTAGTTTCAGTTGCAAGCATTTCATTGTCTTAATATTTTAGATAGCATAGTAAATCTACAAACGAAAGGAAAGTAGAGTTGGTCCTTAAAAAAGCAGACAAACAACGTATGTGCTGAAATTTTATAAAATCAATTCTTATCAGTAGAAAATTTCTTGACATTCAACAGCAGATTAAAACATTAAGTATGAATAATTATAAATGTTTTAAACAAGACAAAGTGAATAACCAAATTACTATAGAAATTTTTTCCCCTCAAAAAATGATTTGGAAAACTCACTTTGACCGAGTAGGCCAGCGCAAGAGTGACAGCCAATGGAAGACCTTCGGGGACAGCAACAACCAAGACAGTGACACCAATGATGATAAATTTCACAAAATAATTCATATAAAAAGGGTTCCAAAGACGTCGCTCAATGAGAAAAAACTTTACGGCAAAACGAATAGCAAGAATGATAACAGTTAATATAGCTATGGTTGAACCTAAAACAAAATAGATATTTTGTGTAGACATTTGCAATTACAATTTTAAAATAGTTTATCTTATTTTTATTCCCTGATGAAAAATATATCTCAAAGTTCAGATAACAATAATAGAAAGAAAGAGTTATAAATAATTAAGATTACTCATTAGCAATGCAGTAAGATTTTTTTTTTTATCAAATCTTTAACAAACTCTAAGCAAAAGATTTTTTTTTTTTTTTTTTTTTTTACATAAGTAGTAAACATATATCCTCTGATTGCAGAGTATGTCTCTCAAATTAAAGGCACCTTTAAAGTTTTAGAATTCTGTTTATGCATAATAGATTTTGGTTTAACTAGGGATGTCATGTTCAGAAGCTAAGATAAGGCGATTTTGGAAGAGACTTGTGTAGATATTTTAATTCCACAGAAATTATATTCACTACAAATTTAATAAAGGTAATAAATATTGAGAAACAAATTTCCATTTCAATTCCAAGAAATGATTTTGTATTTTCTTGCGATGAAACTGTAAAAACAATCAGTAAAATAAAGAAGTATAATAAATGTTTAAATTGCTAAAGAAAAATTAATCCAAAAATAACTTTAGTTTGAATAAATATTTTATCACAGATAAGTTTTAAGAATTAGAAGTGAAAACAATATTAATTTTTTTTGCAAAATTATTCACATTTCAATATATTTTAAAATTAAGTAATGCAAAATATTAGTTATCAAATAAAATTTTGTAAGGATTTCATTCATACACATTCAATGGTTATTTTCGACCTCCAAAAGATGGTATAATGCAAACAGATAATAGAAGAATGTATATCAATATGGAAATAGGACAACACATAAGTATTTTACCAGCATATCCTATTTGTATTGCTAGTTTGGTCAATTTTGCTTGAAGAACAGACTGTTCTTTCCTAGGGTTACTCTCTTGCTTTGCGGGAACAATTTCAACAGCTTCCCTGTTGTTGGCCTTCCCAGATGAATCATTTAGCAGATGAGAGTTGCCTGATACAATGGCTTCTTCGTCTGGAATCAGAATGGATGACCAAATGAATGAAGGTTCCCTCAGTCGATGGGGTATGACAAAGAAAAAATTATATATTAATACAAGCATAATGAAAAAAACATTTAGTCCAGGCGTGCAATAGGAAAATAAATTTTAAAAATGAGTGAATTAAAAATAATTGTAAAAAAATATTTAAAAAATGCATTGTATGTCAAAAACTTCAGATCAAAATGACAATTACTTTTATAGAACAAAATATTCAGAAAAATGCATAAGATTTATTAACTTCAGATCAAATGCTTGTTTAATCTCATTTCAAGAAATTTCATTCAATTCAAAATGAAAAACGGTAAGTTTAGACAAATTAAATTTTAAAAAATGCGATTCAATATCCTAAATTCCATATATGAATAATTTATCTATGGTGAATGAAGTTTAATTTTGATTCATACCTGTATTTAAGTTGATACATTAAAAAGTTCTCAACAGAAAATATTTTAATATGCTCCAATTTGTATTTTTAACATTCTACATATTAAAAATCTACAGTGTACTTATTATTCATTATATACGTTTAGACTTCATGCAAAAATATTTTATTTTGATATTTACTATACTAAAAAAGAAATTGTAGAATTAAAAAAAAATATTAATAGTTGAAAATTTATAAATTTTTGATATGTTATGTATACATTAGGAATTATTTTAGTGTTATTCCACACTAATATTAATTTGTAGTTAATCTTTATTATTTAGAACTCTTAATATTTATTACTTAATATTTATATTCTAATAATAAATATTAATTTATGTAATTAATAATGTCGTCAATTTTTGATTCTTTAAGAAATTAATTTTAAATTCCAGAAAAGATTTCTAATGTTATGAACATTCTAAAGTTCTTTTATTATATTTATTATTAATTCACTGCAAGAGGTACATATAAAATAATAAGATGTACAGTATAAAATTTCATAAAAATATATAATTATTTTAATTTATCATGCAAAAAAGAATGTCTAAAATGAAAAGAAAAATAAGTAGAAAAGTAATTGAGATGGATTCCATGAGAAGTACAGTAGTTTAGTAGCTAGTTTGAAAAAAAGGAAGAAATTAAAATCAATATGTTTTTATCTTAAAATATATTAATGATTTATCAAACAGTATTTTATTAACATCACACAAATGAAAAGAAAATATTTTGAATAATGAAAAGAATATGAGAAGAATAAAGATTTAAAAAGAGAATGGAGAAAATTGTTCTTAAAGAAACCAGATACACTGAAATTTATTAAGGAGTTTGTGGAGCTCATTTATGTGTTACCTATAACAAATAAAACAAAACAAAAAAGGCTGAACAACATAACATGCACAAAACAATGTAAAATGACAAATATAAAAAATGGTAACAATTTAACTAGTGCACAAAATAGCTAGTCATTCCTGCTGTAAATTTTGGCACCAAATATTAACACATAAAAAAATTCTAATCTCAAATACAATTGGCATGAAACTCATTTAATCGATGCACGTAGCATTTCAAACTATTTTTAACATAAGAACTCGCATTCTTATGATGATCTTCAGCAATAATATTTTATTAATATTAGGGCTTTTCTTCATAGATCATTACAAAAGCAAGAGAAGTGGCACAAAACTGATTCGACTACTACCAAACCTTTTTCCTTAGAATATTCAAAATTAATGGTGATTTTTAGATTTCATTTTGTCAAAAATTCATCGATTCTAAAAACAAAAAACTAAACCTTTTGATACCTATTATTTAGAATTTTGAATTAACATTATGGAGTGGCTGGTGGTAAAGTCTTATTCTCAGAAAGAGAAGTTCCAGGTTTGAAATGGAATTTTATCAATGTGCACATTAAATCCATTGAAATCAAATATCCTCCAGATGGTGTAGATAAAAGTTTGGAAAGGGGGTGGCATCACAAGTATTACCTCCCTCCCATTCGACAGTAATTTCAAAACTACAAGATTTGTTTCTAAAATATATCTATTGTTGCTTCAAAATACAGTTTCAATATTATGAAACAACTAATCAAATTACATTTAAAATCAACATAAGTCATATTATTATATAAAACCAATATAATAAATAGTTTTAATGCTTTAAATATTGTGCATTTCATTGTCATTATGGAAGAATTATCAGAGTGAACATCAGTGACCTAATTTTGAATATTGTAAGAAATATATCATGTAGGGTCTTAAAACTAGATATCCAAGAAATTGAAATAAATATTTGTCATGACCACAAAATATTAAAATGTTAAAAATCGCATTACAAATTCCAGTACACAAATAAAATTATAGATTTAACTAAAATGCTTCTCTTTTCTGATATGCTTCTGAAGACAATCATTTCAAGAAAATCCTACTAAAAAATACTTTCTAATTAAAAAGTTAAAATCATCCATTTTAAAATAATTTATAAAAAAAATCACGAATTTATGTTGCTATCTAACAAAGTTTTCAAAAGTTATATATAAATATTCAAACATTAATAAATTTTTAGTAACGATTTCAACCATGACATGTTTGCTTGAAGAGTTTATTTTAGTACACCATTTTTAATAGGTAATGTTCAGAGAGAACACTAAATATGAGAAAGACAGATTAATCCTGGTAAATACTTTGAGAGAGAGAAACCTCAATTTGAATCACACCAAAAAAAAAAAAAAAATGTAAATTATATAAAATGACAGACATTTTTTTTTATCATTAGCTAACATTTAAAGACATTAAGCATATTATCTTTAAATGTCAATTTTCTACATTTTCAGCAACTTTGTTCAATTTTATTTCAAATTATTAATCAAACATTTAAAAAACACTGAAATATATGTTGAATGATTTCTGAAATGCGAGTAATATATCAAAAATAATGTGAATATCAATTTAGATTTAAACAATTCTTTCAATTAGCAAAGGAAGTATTTTTTGCTCAGATAAACAAGGTTTACAGCAGGAATGACTGAGCGGGCAGGCAACATGCAAAACACGAATACTGTCATGATATTGGAAGGAACATTGGTCACCTGAAATGGACACGGGGACGGTCAGGGGTGAACATTCCAGTGTATTCTTAGCATCATTATGCCATGCTGTTAGTGAAAATAAAATAATGGCTAAATAAGCAACAGTGGAACTGAAATTAAAACTCAAGAAGTGAATACTCTCAACAACCATGCAAGTCAGGACATCACTTTGCAATAGGGGGCATTTATTTGGAAATCAGAAGTTTGCCAAAGAATTATGGATTATTCTATGGCAACAACATTTGAATATAATGATTCAACATAAATCTTGATATTATTTTGCGAAATTTGATTTTTTCTCAGTGAAGAAAGTCATACCACTTACAAAACTGAAGCCCAATTAACTTGTTCTTTTAATTGACAAATATTAACTAGAAATGGTAAGATTTATTATTCACTTTCTTTAATTTGGAAATACATTCTGAAACAAAGAAATTATCTAATGTTTTCTTTGAATTTTTAATGCCAATTTCTCTATCAGCTGTATCACAGCAGAATAAATGTTTTAAAATATAATTTAAATTAGACGTACAAAATATAACAGTAAAACTGCCCATTCAAACTAAATCAGAAATTATTCTGCACCATCAGAATATCGTATTATTTCACATTTGGATATTTAATGAAAAATATTACTATTCTTAGAAAAATACCAAGGTATGTTTCTACAATTACAGAATCTGCTTCAAATTATTTCGTAAAAAGGAATCACCAAATATAATCATTGCTTCTGCAAATGTTTGCTTTAAACATTTTCTCAAAATAATTTCATAATTACATTATATTGTACATAAATTTTTTAAGTTTTGAGAATGCTTCAGTTTAAAATTTTCATTATTGAACTGAATTGCACAATTCTTTAATGGTAGATAATGCATCCACCAAAGATATATGCAATTCGAAACAACTACATGTGTTTGTATGGTTAAAAATCATAAGACAAGCAAAAATATCTGTATAGGATGATGACTGTGTCAGAGCATTTTACCTGCATAGTCCAAAGAATTCTGTTTGGAAAGCAAATCTTGCACATTTTATTTGCCAAAGATGACAGTATGGAAAATTTTAAGAACATATTTACACATGCGCCGATATCAATTACAGTTGGTACATGCTTTAAAGTCAGATAATTATAATGTACATTTTATTTTGTAAATGAACTGTTTGAGTAGGAAGCTGACTTTCTGGATCATGTGGTGTTCTTTTGCAAAAAATCAACTTTTCATCTCATAAAAAGGTAAGTGCTGATGAAGTTCGTATGGGGGGGGGGGGTCAGAACACCCTCATTAATTTGTACAACATGAAAATAATAAAAAAAGTTTCACTTCATCTCGATTTTAAGTGTATGAGCCACTTTATTTTGCTGAAGTCACCGTAATAGGGGATGTCTATTAACACAAGATATAGTTTCTCCTTGACGATATTTGATATTCTGAATGCTGCAAAATATTTGAGCATATCGCAACAATTTTGCTGAGCATTTTGCATTAATAGGATGGATTTAAAAAAATGGCTCTTTTCCCAATTAATAGAGGGTGAACTAGTAAACTTTATTTAGCAACAGGATGAAGTACCTTTCCTATTGGAATTTCTAATCGTACTAGTTGAGACAACAGAGCTCTTTTTCTTTTAATGACCTCCACATTCACCTGACTTTGAAGCATTTAAAAAAAATCCAGTCTACATGATAATGATGCAATAAGTACAGAATCTTTCTAGATGTTTTAACAAGAATGAGCATATTGTTAAAAATTTGTAATGCTGCTTCTGGGCACAATAAGTCTACAGGTAACAAATGGTTTTACAGATAGCTTTGATGGATGGAGAGTTGGTGACTCCTAGTTCTTGGCAACAAATTAGGTGAACATTTGTTGATATAAATGAAGATTCCAAAACAGCAAGGATCTCTACAATAGCTTCATTAAGACATGAGTTCTGACTATCTTAGTAGAACCTTTTTCTGCTTTGTCAGGAAAATTATATGCCGGGAAACAGCTGAAACCTGTAAGTACTGAGTTGGGCACAGGATTCAACAGTGAATCAACAGTTGAATTCAGCTCAGTTAGTGGAAAATAAAAGATATTCGAGAGGCATATACAGTTGAGTGAAGACCCCTCGAGTGCTTTCAGAGAACTCCACTATGGTTGTTTACTACCGATTTACTAGTTGTGTGCCGCTCTTTACAACATGCGTTTTGCTTGTGTACCCTTCCGTTTTTTTTTTTGTCTATGTGCTCTTGTATTTTCATGTTCAATACGGTGTTGCTATTTGTTATTTAATTTTTTGAACTGTTTTACCATACATTCACTGGATATATTGCTTTTTGGATTAATTTTTTAGTAACAATATACACTAATTTGTAACAGACATTCTAAAAAAACTAAAAAAATTCAGAAGAGGATTAAATAATTTATTTTTTATATATATCAGCAGCTTCATACTTGACTTTCATACTTCACAGATTTTTAAATATGAAATTTTGATTAGTGCTTTATAGCACAGTAAGCCCCGTATTGCAGAGTGGTCTGGACTCGAAGTGCAAGGAAAACAAATTAAACGGCACCTAACATACTAAGTGCCATGAGCCCCAAAACGCACTGGAATTTTTTTGACCAACAGAGAAAAATGGAATTTTAATGTTCCTAAACTCTGCTTCTAGCAATCCTAAAACAATTCTAAAGTAACAAATTAATTATTAAAAATTCCAGTTTATGAAAAAATTTACAATAACCATTAAAATTCTGAAATTCAAATCAAATGAGGAAAGAAAAAAACCCTGCCCTTATAACATCTTTCTAAAAAGATAGATGGAGCTATTATTTCATTATATTCATTGCCATTTATTAATAATTGTCATTTCAAATTTGAAAATAAAAGTATTAAAATCTAGAAAAATAAATATTCTTTAAAAAAATATATAAAATAATAAATGGAAAGCAAATGTAAGTTTTGAAAGTCTTTCATAAATGTTAATGGAATTTACAATTTAGCCTATAAAGTTTACAAACAATTAAGACAAAGAATAATGCTTCAAAGAAACAATTCACATTAAGCTTCAGTTTTTGCAATTAAGCTAGAGAATTAGGATATTTTTATAAAGTAGAGAAATAGGAATTTTAAAGCACTACAAAAATTTAGAATAAAAAACAATTATAAAAACAACATACAAATAATTTTTATAATAAAAAAGGAAAGATGAATTTGATTTAAGATTTTAAATTAACATTATTTCACTGAGACAATACATGACACTCACAATAAATCATTAGACAGTTACTTAAAACAATACATTAAACAATCTTTTTTGCATTTTTATATGTTTAAGAAAAGAATTTGTTTTCTAAAGACCTAAACCATTATATCATTCATAACTGAGCAGCATTTTGCAACTGTAAAAACTCTGATTACATAGTTAATCAATTAAAACTGCCTTTTATGGATAAGTAACATCTCATTAAGAAAATTTCCTAAAAATGAAATATTTACACCCATTTCCTCCTTTCACCCCCCCCCCATCCTATTTGAATAGCATTCATGCTTGAATTTTACATTTCTTTAAAAAAAGTATCATTTGCATATTTTGAAACGAAAGATAAATTTAAAATAAAACTATTAAAATATGAATTTTTTACAACACAGAAAATGCAAATATCACATTTATATATTTTTATTTCAAAGCATTAATCAAAAGGCTAATGTTCATGAAGGGCTAATCACTTCATTTTGTACTCTATATTAATAACAATGAAAAATAAAAGCAAGACAGAAAATTACTGAAAGCTATAGAGCATTTTTTTTAATCTATAAAAAGAGAGAAACAGCATCTGAGAACCATTCTATTGCAAACATGAAATAAGAAGATCTAGTTAAGTGACTTGTTTGCTAGAGTAGGAAGCTTGTAGAAAGCAGTAGGTTTGAAGATAAAAAGAGATCAATGAAGAAATAAAATCACCTGAGGGTTCTTTCTTCTTTTTGCGAGCTTTTTTGGCTTCTAAGGAGTTTCATGTCAAACATGGGAGGAAAAAATTCAATTAGAGGAAACATTTCAGTGGAAGGAATACATGAGCTTATTTATTAAATCAAAACAGGAAAATGCAAGACAAAAACAATAACAAAAAAGCTTTACTGTACTTAGAACAAGTGTAGCAGATTTCAACAAAATGTATACAGGCAACATGTACTTTGAAGACAAAATGATTGCATACATGGGAGAAGAATTACACAAACACAATGAAATTAGCATGAAAAAGGAAAGCTTAAACAGTTGTTTTTACTAGCCAGATTATTAAGATTAGCCGTTCAAAATAAGTGATATTTTAATTTAAAAATATTTGTATTTAATCCTGTAAAAATGAGATTAATTAGATATTAAAATATACACTCTACTTTACATACAAAAATAATTTTTCTTTAAAAATGACAATTTTATTACTGCATAGTGAAATATTTTTTTAATGGGTTTTGAAAAAGTCTAGCAGCAAACTTTGTTCCAAGTACAGAGTGAAAATCAAATAAAAAGATAAAACAGCAGAAGTTGCAGGAGGGAAAAAGGGTAATTTTTACTAGTAAGTTAACTGTGAACAAAATAAGATTATAATAAAACAAATATATAAGAATTGGTTAAAGACTACAGAAGCATATGCTTTATTGATTTTCTTTAAGAAATCAGCCACAAAACAGTTAAAGAAAGTTTGGGCCAATCATACTTGACCTTGGAACTCTCAGTTTCCATACTTGCCAGTAAAGAGAGGCCTATCAACAAGATAAATAAAAGAAAATATGAGCACCTTTTTTGGCTTTCTTTTTCTGCTCGTTATCTTCTGTCTTTGCAGCCCCCAGCAGTGTAAAGATGATGCCTGCCTGGGAATTGATTCCAACAGCAGTCACCAACATTTTCCCACTGCCCTCCATCACATGTGTCCCTGTACAAAGAAATACCCAGAAATAAAGTATACAAATCAGAGGTTTATTTCAGCATCGTTCCACTAGATATTACTCTTAAAAATCTCCTAAACTGCTCACAATGTAAAACTGGAAAATTTTTAAAGATTTAAAAAAATAAAATGTTTATGAGATACTTTTAAATTATGTGCATGAATTTTTTAGCATAAAATCTTTAGCATAAAAGCTATGAATATTAGGCAATACAATTTTACTAATCACTGAAAATAGAATCTGTGTACCTGAAAGTAAAACAGGGTCCATACTCTCTCCCTTTTTAACATGATCTGATTCACCTGTTAGTGAGCTTTCATCCACCTTTAGGTCATTGCTTTGAATGATAAGACCATCAGCAGGAAGAAGATCACCTAACAAAATTTATAAAAATTATTTTTTGAATAATGTAAAAATATATCAATAAGCCATTTCAAAACCCAACTTCATTAATTAACATATTGATCATTTTTTTTGTACATATGCATGTACTTTTGTCTCCGCTTATTATAAACAAAAGACACTAATTGACTTTTGGCAAATCATACAGAAATATGTGAAATAATAAATAAAACTCCAAACAATTGTAATATTTGAAGTTCGAAAGTGTAATAATAATATACAAGTTCATTTATATGCATATTAGTAAAAATAATTATGTTTCTTCACCAAGGAAATTGTTTTTACATAAATCAGGGAAAAAAAATTAGAATATTTATTATATTATCAAATGAATAGTGTATTATTTGAATTGCTTTATATTATTACATAGCTTAAAAATATGTAGATATTAAGATCATATTCTTTGCACAAAATACAAATATCTTTATCAATGCTTTAAGGAATGGGGGTAAGATCTAGAATACCTTTCAATGTCTATTCAAAATCAGAAGGAAATAAAAGGAAAATTTTCGAGCTAATATAATTTGTGGACTGCTAATTTAAGATCTACCTTTCTGTAAAGGTACGAATCAAACGCCAAAAATGTAAATATTTATTCAAAAGATATTATTCTCAATAATATATGAAAACTTACAATTCCGAGTTTTTAAGAATCTTTATTTTACAATAAATTATCCTCTCGCACACTTTTAACTTAGACTGCAAGTTTTATTAAATACATTAATTATTATTTGAATCTAAAAGTTTAGAAAGACATTTTAGAGAGAATCTAATCAACTTTCTAAAATTAAACAATATCTCTCGAGTACACAAAATTTGGCACTTATTTACAGATTACATTTGAATTAAACTAGATTGAAAAAAATTGCCAATCTGCTTTAATAAATAATCCACACATTATGAATGGCACCCCATTATTTTATCATTATTCCCTTCCATCAGAAGCAAATCAACTGTAGTAAACTTTGTAAAATCAAGTTCCCAAATACTTAAAAAAATAAAATAAGGATAATAGACCAATACTAACAATCTATACACCATACCTTCACATAAAATTTTTTTAAGAGGATACAATTAAATGCTTTAACAAATTATGATTTTTCTTATTGTTTATTAACAATAACTACATTTCACATTTAAATGCTTTTAGGATTTTTATTATTTATTAACAATAATTACTTTTCACAACTTGACGTAAAATTAAAAG
>JAPMOR010082232.1:23397-40843 GCA_026543865.1 Argiope aurantia | reverse complement strand
TTTTTAATAGATTAAAAAATTTAAATAAAAAAACTGAAATGTAATAATTGTTTACCCACCGTATTCAAATGAGAGATTTAATATTTTGAAATTACAAAAGGCAATACTACTGAAAAAAGAAAATTACAAAAAAGGATACTTACCATATTTTACCTGACAAATATCCCCCACCACAATTTCTCCCACCGGTATCTGATTCACTTCGCCTCCACGGATGACAGCAAACTTGTGCTCATGTTCTATGCGATTCTGTAATCCCCGAAACTGTCTCTCTTTGGTGTAATCATTGAATGCAGTCACCAGCACCACAATGATCACGCTGACAAGGATGGCTGCGCCTTCAATCCATCCTGCATCTGCCTCACTGTCATCATGGCCACCTGGTGAAACAGGAACATTAGCTCGCCATCAGGAGTAGAAACTAAGCCATCATCTGCAGCATGGCTCATTTTTATTTGGTTATTGGTTAACCATTCATCAGTAGATACAAGGGGTGTTCAAATGAAAAGGTACGAAACCATACTGTGTGTATATATGAAAACTTTATTCAAAGTATAAACCATAAGCCTAGCACAACGATTAACGAGCCGAAGGATTCCTTGTTCCCATAATTCCTGTGGCCGTGACAAGACCCAGTCCTTTACAGCGTCCTTGAGTTCGCAGTCCGAGTTGAAGCGCTTTCCTTTCAGATGTTTTTTCAGAGACCCAAACGCATGAAAATCGCAGGGTGACATGTCCGGGCTGTAGGGCGGGTGGTCGAGCTGCTCCCACTTGGATTTGGCCAGTTACGCGTGTGTGACCCTGGAGACGGGTAAACGCGCGTTATCATCGAGCAGAACTACACCCTCCGGAGTAGCATCGGTCGTTTGTTCTAGATGGATCTGCGTAGTCTTCGGAGTGTCTAAACTACACATCAGAGTTAATGGTTCTTCTGTGCTCGAGAAATTCAACAAGTAGCGAATGCGCGAACTCAAGAAGGCTGTGAAAGCCTGGGTCTTGTAAGGCGACAGGAATTCTGGGAACAAAGAATCCTTCGGCTCGTTAATCAATGGGATCGTTATGCTCAGGTTTATGGTATATACTTTGAATGAAGTCTTCATTTATACCGACAGTGTCGTTTCGTACATTTTCATTTGAACACCCTTTGTATATTAGATATAATGTAGTATCAAAAAACTATCGAAGAAAAGATATTTCCAAGGAATTTGATTTAATTGAGACAAATATTTTCAAATATTACTCAAAATTATTTCACAGACATTCATTATTGCCTAAATATAGAAATAAAATAATTTTATTTAAAAAAATTATACAACACGATTTTGTTGATCAAATAAATTAATAATTAAATTGTAAGACATTAATTTTTTTTCCTTCATAAAATAGCATATACTTTTAATTCTTTAAAATCATCATTGCTTGATTTAACATCATAATAAACTCCCATATTCATTTTTGCAACGAGAAACAACTCTAGTGTTAATGTATTCAACCTGGAATAAGATTCTGAGGGTTTTTCTTTTTTTTTTAAACATGCTAAAAATTCTTTTTACTGACATCAGCATTGCTGTAAACGAGGATTCGAGAAGAGTATTTTCGACGTTTTTTATAGTTTTCCACAGTTTTTTACTATATATCTGTAACACTGTAGCAACAACAGGAATTCTGTAGCTGTTGGAGTGTACGCTAAAGTACACTTACAGTCAGAATTACGATGCTAAAACGTTCCGATTGCTTTGTGACGGCAGCTTGGCTTGAATGCATTTGAAAGCCAGTGCTTATGCACTTTCTCACAACCCCAGTGTAAAACAGTACTTCGCGAAAAGCTAAGAATCTTTCAAGCTAATGAACACTTCAAATCTGGGTTTGTAATGCTAAAGCCACAGAAGTAATTCAAACAAATTCTATAGGCAACATTTTGTAATATGAGGGATTTAAAAATGAGCGACTTTTTCTGTAGGTTCTATAATTACTCAACTTTTCAGATACATGGGAGTTGAATAATAATAGAAACTAAGATGGCTCAGTGGCCGAATAAAAAATTCGTTACATCCTTTTCTTATATATTCCGAAAAGATTTTTCCATTCGATTTAAGAACTATTTATACTCGTTAAATGACGAGACATAAGATACTTATAAGGATCATCAAAAATATGATTGAATATGAAAAATGTGATTGTGACTTTCAACAAATTATGATTGAATATATTTAGGCTAGCTAAGGCAAGAAATTTAGTCTATTTATATTAGGGTCGAAATATTATGCTCAAAAACCTTTTTTGAAAGAATTTCTGGTTAAAACATATAAAGTATCAATATCAGCTTTACACTATTTTCTACTTTATATAAAAATAAATACATTTTAATTTTTTGTAAAGTACATTTGATTGAAACTAATAGGCATCAAAAGTCAATCATATTTAAGATTGCCCAATTTTGATTCATAATAATAACAATCAGTGATTCTTCTCATTAATACTCAAATATATAAAGCATAATGTTAATGCTTTATGGAAGTGTTTTTAAATACGAGAAAATTAGGATGTTAATCATCATTAGATTAATGTTTTAATATATTTGCCTGCTTGCAATGGAAACTATAGATTCAAAACGAACAGGGTAGAATTCATTCAAAATTGATATCAGGTGCAGAATTAACAGCAGTCAATCCAAGACAGGATCTTACCTAGTTCGAGATCAGCAGGTGGTTTGTAGAAGGCAAGTCCGAGTGAGATAAGAGCTGCCACTTCGAGGATGATGAGTGTGATATCTTGCAGTGCTTCCCATACTAGCTCCAAGAAAGTCTTGGGCGGCTTTGGAGGAATGATGTTAAGGCCAAACGTTTTCTGTCTGTGCTCGAGGTCGGCCGCCGAACCACTCAGACCTATTGCAAAAGAAAAGTAATTCAATCGAAAATATTTACAACCAGAAATGAGGATAAACCTTATCTCTGGCAAATAATATGAAATCCACTAGCTTCATAGCTAGTCTACAAAATCCACTAGACAAGAACTTTATAGCACGACGCAGGAGAGTGCAGAAATAACGCTGATTGCAAATCAAATGGAAGAATATTGATAAATATTTGTAATTCATAATAAAATAGTATTATAATCAATGATTCAGAAAATTAAGAAAATTTATTAAGCAAGAAGTTGATGACAGCAAAGATGTATCAGAAGTAAGATGTCCAATGGAGACATATTGCAAGTCTGGTAGAATGAAAAGAAATTTTGTAGCCCAAGAAAAAAATTATTATGATAGTCCAAGCTTACTGGTACTAATTCCTAAAACCTATTGACATAAAACATAACCATATGCAGCACAGCATAAAGTATATCTAAACGAGGGATTATGCAAACCTTTATTTTTTATTTGGAAAACAACATCCCCGGTTTTAACGCTTATGGTTATGTATGGAAAAGAGCACAAATTAAAATGTTGCCATTTTATCTACATTCTAATGTGAATGAAACTGAGAAATATTGGAAAAACAAGTAAAGGATTCATAAGCTTAACATATATATAATCAATGAAATAAACGAAAAGATTCGGAAAAAAAAATTATATAAATATAGAGCTGAAACTTGATTTTCTTAAATTCTGTGCCAAGTTTTATATTATGAATTTGAATTAGATAAAGCAGTTTGAGGTGGGACTGCAATCTATACCATGCGTACTTTCTGCACACAAGGAAAATGAAAGTAAATGGATAAACAAATAAATAATAATAAAAAAAAGACTCACCATCTGTGGGGGATGTATAGAGCTTCTTACAGAGTTCCTGGATGCCTCCATATTCGTCCCTGATCTTGTGGACAGCATCCCTGCCCCGGTATTCCATGAGCTCCTGGAGCTCCTTCAGGGACACGCCATAACGGGCGGAACGACCCTCGACCCGATCGTCCATGGCGAAGACTGGAAATGAAAAACGAATAAGAAAAAATTCCTTTTCGTCAACTATAAACCATTAAACAAAGAAAAATAACGCATGGAACGAATTACCTATAATTACTAATTTTACTTGAAATATGAGTACTAACAAAAGTACTTACTAATTTTGAAATACGAGTCCTAAAGGTGCTGTTAAATATAATTCGAAGAAAATGAAACTATTTCGAAACTGGTTAGTTAAAATTTCTTACTTTATTGGATCAAGACGATTTAAACGATAAAACGAAATGAGTTTAAAAAGTTGGAGAAAATGGAAAAATAAAAAATAAATACATGACGATAAAACATTTCATTCATAGTTTTACTATCAGATCTTTCACTTGCTTCTAGTTATTAATATAAAGTTCTGTAGTTGATTAGTAGATTTGTGACACAAGAAACCAGTGGGTGGGCTTGACTCGAAACGTTTTCTCGGATACTCTCCAATAAAGGTTTTATTTTCCCTCTCTCGCATACAAATTGTGAACCTTGAGCAGAGACGTAAAGCTCACATTTTTTTATTTTCCGAGTGGTTTGTTCCGTGCTTTATAGGACAGTAAAGGGGGGGGGGGGAGCAGTTTCCCCAAAACTTTTGTGAATACTCTCAAATAAAAATATCCAGTTCTTAACATAGAATTGCGGGCCTTGGGCAAAATCGCAAATGTCTACCATGGCATTCATATAAAATAGTTAAGAAATATCGACTTGTGGCGATAATCTAAATTTTTACTTAATTTAGGGGCGATCTCTGATGACATTTTTGGCACTTCATCAGTGACATCATTCAAATGGAAGCGATTCTCGTATTTTCGACGACGCTTTTTTTTTTAAACACCCAACTCATTGAAAGTAACATTTTACATAGAACTACAATAGTAATCACAGACAATATACTAAATTTCATTTATTTAAAACATTACATTTTGGAGTTATTGTGTTTACATGTATGCGAAGGTACCGACTGATAGATGGCCAATCCTTTACATATTTGGTTCAAATTTTGGCAAGAAAATACATTTTAAATGCTAAATCTATACACAAAACGTGTTCTTACTTTTATTTGGAACGTCGGACAGACAAGCTTCATCACAAAATACAATAAGAGCTATTTCGGCCACATATTATATGCGAGTGTTAATGTTATATTATATATAGTGTGTGTGTGCGCGAGCTTTTTTTTTTGTTTTTGTTTTAAGCGTTTCTTTAATCCATTTAGACGTAAAGAGGCCGGCTGTTGTTAGATACTGAAAGAAGCGATTCAGTAGAAAGAAGAAACAAAAGAGTTATAAGCAAAAGGGAATATGTTATCATAAGAAATAGTAACTTAAAAAAAACAAACTCCTTTGTCATTCTTAACAGATGAAGAAATAAGCATAAAATCTAAATAATTATATTATAAAAATATAAATATGATGTGATAAAATAAAGATATCAGAATATTTTGATTCGAGTCATTTTCCTAAAAGTATGAAATCATTTTGCGGAAAACCCTTATTTGATGATGATGACAATAATAATAATAATAAAAACCGGTTTACTGATCGAATAGCAGTGAAAATTATATCTAAATCAATTATTAAAATTCATTAAAAATTTCTGTTAAGTTTTGTAATTTCATATATTTAACTACTTACTGATTTTTTTACCTTTAATTAAAAAAAAAATAATCGAAATCCGTTTTCTCACATCTTTTAGTTAGCTGGCAAAGCAATAATCTCACATTGAAGGGCAGCAAATCTTCAATAACGAGTTGAATTTTCCTGGCTGAAGCATTAAGGTATATACGAATTTTAATTCAGTTGCGTTTTTCACAATTATTTTTACTGCCCTCGAAATGGCATACGTCTAAAATTTTTATCAACTATCGCAGCAGCTCTTTTAATTTGTAGAATCATGTACACAACAGTTTGTACTTAAAATTCGTCGAAGTGAGCAATATTGTTCCTAGATCAGTCGAGGTTATAATTTAGAATTTCAGATATTTTCACAATATGAGCCTCCAAACAATAAAGGCGTCGAGTTCACACAAGCGCACAAATAATTACTTACCGGAGGATGCCACTCAGCTAAGATTCATTTTCTGAAAATCCCTCATACTGTGGAATCTACAATACAAAAAGGCAAAAATGCAAAGATAAGCATTGTAAAGAGACAAATGATCAACAGCAATTAAAATGATCTCTAAACATAAGAGTTATTTAAAAATATATCGACGCAAAAGAATATTAACCCATCGATTGCCAATTTTTTCAATGAGTTTTTTGGCCGGATAAGTTATATATACATACACACACAAAAAGTTGTGTAACAGCGTAATTATATTCAAATTATGTTTTATTTTGAAAATATGATATTTTTGAAAAATAATATCGTTATAAAATGAATGATAAAATGATTTCAATAAACAAGTAATATATATAAGAAAAATTTTTAAGTTAATTCCTATTTAGGTCAACAAAAAAATTATGTTAGTTACTTTTTATTAAATAATTACAATTAATATAAATATGTATATTCATATGACAGAATGACAATATTAAAAGTCAATTTTTTTAAAATTGAATTCCTACTTATTTTTTTACATTATTTATATATATTTATCATCTTTATTGTTATTTATTTATTATTATTATTAGTGAATGAGTATTGCAAACAGAATTGCTCGGTAACAGAATTGCTGCTTGAGTCTTATGTGAACTACAAAATATTTTTCATAATTTATGTAATATCTCAAAGAATAATTCAACAAAAATTTCTCAGATTCAGCATAAAATTCAGTTTTTAGTTTTGCTTTCAAAAGGATTGAAATGAAATCAATAATAATATTTTGTTCCTGCCTATAAATATATTTCAAAAATTATGAAGCCTAAATTTAATGCAGTAAGTTATCACATTCTGAGAAATATTCTGGACACAACAAATTTTAAATATATGAATGAATGTTTCTATTTTTCACGATCAACTAAGACTTATTTATGAAGTTTTGAATGTTAAAAATTTAGAAAAACTCAACGTTTTCATAATCTTAGGCCAATTAATCTTGAGAAACCTGCGCGCTGCTTCGCGTATTTTCTTTGAAACGATCGATGGAAAAGCAAAAATTTTCCTTTTTTTATTGAATAGTGATATTCAAATTTTCATAAATCAGTCAGTTTAAGTGATTGATTTAGTTAATTGGAAATTAACTCTTTTTATTTAAAATATTAGTGTTTCAAGAACATTTTGTTAATCGTGATTTCCACAGCAGAAGCCTTATGTAAAATCAAAAATTCGTTATTTATTAGAGCATTTATTGAATCAAGTTACATAAAATATAATCATTTTCCATTTAGACCATTTTAGCAGATCTGTGTCTTACTAAAGGTTTACAAATTAGCTGTGTGGCCCTGATTTGAATGGATATCCTGTTCATATTAAACAAAACTTGCCTTAAAATAAAACTGATTTATTGGCTTAATAATATAGAGAGTGTAAAAGATCATAAAATAATTTTTCTTGGATTTATTTTTTAGAAAAAATAATATTTCATATTTGTTTCATTTCCTACAGACACGTGCCGAAAATTATATTTTTGCAGATTTCATTTCCAAAAAGATTTCATTTATTTTTAATTGGAGCTTTAATCAATGTGATGGCAACACTTTGAAAAAAGCTAATTTTTTTCCCCATGAATGCGAAACGTACAAGTGCAGTTTAAATTTTATTTTTATTTTGTACGAAAAAAATTGTTGAAAAATATAGTTAAAAATTTTATTTAAAAATTCATTAAAAATAGAAGTTTAATTTTAAGGTTAAAACATTGGTATCATTTAAAAGATAAATTTTTGATATTTAACTTGATGTAAAAATCTTTTTTGTGCGGTAATATTTTCGGAAGTAATAGCAGAAACACGCCAAAATTTCGCTTAATTTTTAAATAAATAAAATTCTATATAAAAATTCGAAAAAATAACCCCCAGGTGCACATTCCCGACCTCCCAGGTATAAATTTGGTAGCTGTAGGTCAAACGGTCTGGCCTGTAGAGCGCCAACATACAGACACACATTGAGCTTCATTATAAGTATAGATGTGTGCATAGTACATATCTAATAATTATTAAATTCTTCATAGCTATATATATATGCGAATATATATTCGCATCGATCCATCTGAAAGTTATGAAATTTGATGATTTTTAAACAGAGATGCAAAAAGCATTTATCTATAAGTCTCTCCGACCCGCCCGAAATCACACGGATAAAGAAAACTGAATGACCGGACCGCCGCAATAGCAACACTGGCGGGAACTGTGGTTGAGTCCTAAGATCCATCACCGGCCACGGTACAACCCTTCTCGAAGGAAGTATGTCCCATCGATGGGAGGAGCCAGATCCCCCACCTCTCTGTGTACCCTCCAGGATGGCGAGATATAACCCCATACCGGAAGCATCCCCTCCTCTTTTCGAGCGAAGTGCCACCCCACCCCCCCCCGAGTTAGCATTTATCTACAAAAAAACTTCTTTAAAAATTAACAGCACAGGCAGCGTTTTATAAACCAGTAGATATATAAATTTCCGGTGTCATTCAGACATCCCACAATGAAAAGTTACCAAATAAAAAGATACAACGAATCTTTACGTTTCATCTATTATCACCGAAACTAACACGCAGTTTGTAAGAGAAGGCGACAGACATTACTGAAAGTTTTAAAAAAATCAGAATGGGCGATTCAGCATCAAAAGTGATACTGAGACTTTAAGTTCAGAAAAATTTCCGCCGAGTCGCAATGACTGAAAAAGAATTACGAAACATGACCAAGAAATTAGAAGAAACTAGATCTTTGGATACAAGTTCTGCAATAGGTTAGGGACGTCTTCTTTCATATCATTTTGCGACAATGTTCAATGGAGTGCTACTGTTCATAAGAACTTTTGGGAAATTATGTGTTAATATGTTTATAAATTGACACGTGTGATTATCTAGCCAATTAGCATTCTTTCTCATTGCGGGATTGATACGGATTGGTTTTGGAATTTCTATGGGTAGCTGAAATACGATTCCATCTGGACGGTGCAGTGAATACACAGAACTGCTGAATTGCAGAGAAGAACTTCTGCATTCGATCTTCCAAGTTCCATCGCATTCTCAGAGAGTTATGCCATGGCGAGAGTCCGCTGCAACTTCGTTACTTTTCAAAGAACAAAATCCGAGGATTCTTCATATCAGCTCCGTAATTGGAAAGCTTCAGTTAGGGAATAATAATTTCACAAAAAACAGTCTCCATTTCCACCATAATTTACCTGTTAGGTTCCACACCAGAATCCCTGGCTCAAGGCTACTTAAAAGAGTTAGTTGGTCATGATAATTAAAAAAATAACTGCCGAAACTCAAAGATGGTATTTCCTGTCACACTGCAACATTTCAATGAGTTTTGCTGGACGTGTTATTTTAATATTTCAAAGAGTTTTTAGCAAATAATGATCAACAAATTGAATACGATCTGTCTTTACGAATCCATTCTAGAGGGAAATTGGATCCAATAGATGCAATAATCAGTAATGGCCACCGAAGAATATTTCTGTTATTAGATATTTTTAACTAAATGTATCTGTCATCTCTTCATTATGAAGCTTCTTGATTTTCATAACTTTATATTATATTATATACTGCTCTGAATGGAATATCTTTATTTACTTATAGTCTATTAGTGGTTCAATGAATACAGTAACTTAAAAATGCTTTAACCTAAAGTAATGAAATTAGATAAATTTTTACACAAAATTCGTGAATTTCAGTCAAATTTTGAACGAAATCCATTCAGAAAAAATTTGTGCGGCTGTATGTGTGAGCTTGATATTACAAAGCGGAAAGAGCAAGATAGATAACAATTGGTACAGTGGTTTAGCATCTAAAATAGACTTATATCAATAAAAATAGTCGGGGGGGGGGGGAAATCGAGTGGTTACCGAGGTGTACTTTAGCATTCGAATAAATATAATAATCAAAAAATGTAATAATTTAGATAAACGAAATTTAGTTCATAGTTTTAGCTCGTAAAGTGTAGTTTCTTATCAAATTTTAAACCACTTCTGTCCAAGAATTGACCGAAAATCGTGCAAATACAATAATTCAAAAACGCAAAAAATAAATGAAATTTAGTATCTAATCTTAGCCGGTCGAGAAAAAGAAAACTCCAAAATAAAATTTAATTTTCCTTTTCTTAGTGTATTAACTAAGAAAATGAAAGTACTTAGTGTATTAATCGCCAAAGACCGTCTACTAGATTCAGTATTTTTACTATATTGCGAAGCACAGAAGTCTAGTTTGTGGGATTTTCTGAAAATAAAAATCTCAGCACTTAATGCCATTTATCACCTTGCCCATGCAACATAATTTCATTCGGGGAGGGGATAATATATAAACGAGAAAGTTTTGTGAAGAGCACCCTTATTGGTTGTTAAAGGTCTTTTCTTGAATTTATTGAATAAGATTTTATTTCATTTGGAAAGATCGTTCGTTAATATATTTAATCATACCAAGTTCAAAGTCATACTTTTAAAAACGTTTCAATGAACTTTTAGTTTTAGAATCGCATTTTTTAAATTACGGATATTAGACGCCTTTTTAACCTTTTAGTAACTACAATTCAGACATTTTTTTGTTAATCAATATTGTATATTATATAGTATGTTATTAACTATTTATTATATTACATACTTGCCTTATAATTAAAAGCAGGGTTCCAAATAGCATACAAACCAGATATAGCAATGGAAAAATTAGGCAAATAGAGAGTACGTAAAACTATTTACTGGCTTTAACTTTTAACGAAAAAAATCTATATTTTATACTAAAATTTCTAATTCAGTTGCTTGTTTGGCTTCGAAAAAGACAAGAATCCGCTTTGAAAAACACAAGAATGCACAGGATCCTTGAAACATTCATTAGAAATTTAAAAATCCGAATTATTGAATGCAACTGAATCAATAATAGCACCGAATGTTCTAGGATAATTATTTTGATTCCACCAATCAAAACTGTTCCTTAAAGAATTATTCTAATAAAAAACAATACACAAAGGATTTTAAAAACAAGGCAAAAAGCCCTGGCAATTCTAATAAAAATATTTTAATGTATTTGATAAAGCAAATATTACATAAAACAGCAGAATTTTTTTTTTTACATTTTAATTGTCAGGTACCAATAATGAGTTATTTAATAAATTAAACCCTCTACGGTCACAGTTTATGCGCGTAGTATAGAAACAATTCTTCAACCACAAAAAGAGCAGGAAGCTGTCCAGACCAGGAATACAAGAAGAAATTTTTTTTCTGCCATTGGTCAAACATTCTGAATAGAATAGACTATTGAAAAGGGAATGTATAAGAATAATAGACGTCAAGGCCCGGCGCAACCCAGCCATCAACCGACACGATGAAGTATTTGCGAAAGACCTCTTTCAATGGAAGAAAGAAAGAAATGACAATTTTCGATTTTCATGAATGGCAAAATCCTCATCAAGGAGTTAATTCATTGAAAATAAGAATAGGCATTTCCCCCCTCTCCTCGATTTCTCTTCTTAAAATCTCTTAGCTATAAAAATTCAAATTAAAACATCGTAGCATGATAATGCGTTACACGTCATTCGTCTGTATTTTGTTTTTTAAATCTGATCTTTATTTTATAGCTGCGATAACACAACGACAAAAAGCATTTAACATTGCCACAAAAAGTGTGAATATAAATTCAGTAACAACAATAAAACATTACAATAAAATATAGTTAAAAATATTTTTAAAAATGATTTAAAAAAAGAGGAAAAATAGTACGAAAATTAGTATACTCGAAATGTTTATTTTTAAATTTTAAAGTGGCGAAAAAATTGTTTTTTGTGTATTATTCCTCAACAACTTCTGATTGTATTAACATTAATGTATTTATTTTTAATTAAAATCTAATTGAAATCTTAAAAGGATCTTTTCTTAATAACTACCTATTATCCAAGAATAAACAATGTGCTAAACTGTTTTAGTTGGATGATGTTTAACGAACTGTCGTTTATCCATGTTGCAAAGGTAGTTTGCATCTGCAAACATCATCTGAACACATACAATTCAGGAACGGATAAATATTAGAGTTTCAAAGTCGAAAGACGAGTTACAGATTTATCTTTTCCACCTTTTCTCATTTAGGCTGTTTCAATGGAACTTTTACAAAAGTATCATGGAAAAAAGAAGAACATCTTGTATGTAACAATATTTAATTTTGAACGGGCATCGTAATGCCTTTATAACCATTTTAGTACCTGAAGCAGGTGATCGCTCTAGCTCCAATACAGACACTGTAACTGTACAGTAAAACGAGACAAATTCCAGCTTTATATTACTAACGATTGGATAAAAAAGGTACCACTCCAGATTTAGAAATAAATCGTGTACCACATCTACTCTTTTAGCAAATACTCGGGCAAAAGAATTCACCCATTTTGCATAAAGCATCCCGATGCTTTCGAATTTCAAAAACTGTTTCCGGTCATTGGGAATTCGGAAATCGATAGACCTGTGTTAAAAATTATTAATTATTTGAAAGAAGAGAGTCCTTAAAGATATATCTTTGTTTTATCAATAACAGTCGTATTTCTTATGTTCCTCTTATGTGTCTAAATTCCCTTTTATGAAAATGGGACGAAATTGGGGGGGGGGGGGGGTTGTCCATGCAAAAAACCAGAAAGAGACTATGTTTAAGTGGAGAAAAAAAATTCTGTAGTTGATATTACTATATGTCATACATTTAGAGACCAAATATTATTGCAATGACTTCCGTACTTCTACCTCCTCGTATAAGAAACATACAAGGCGAAAGCATATTAATCGCTAAAACATTCGAACTCAAGATTTTGGCGGATTTCCACGTTTCAAACCGAAAAACACAATTGATAAAATCATATGTCTGTCTGTCGCTGCGAACGAGATAACTGAACTAGACGAATTGGGTGCTTGAATTTTACACACATTTGTAGATTTCTTTCAAATTCTAAATACTGACAGGAAATCTGTACCGCTGTTCACGTATAAATGCAGAAGATTACTATATAAAAACGCAAAGAGCTAATATAAATAAAATTCGGTACAACGTTCGATTTTTATCAAATCTTGAATCGAATCCGCCAAAGGCCTGTTTGTCTATCGGTGTGCAATTTTCATGCATATAAATGCAATAATTCTAAAATACAATGACAAATAAATTAATTTGGTATGCGATTATAACTGCCGTTCTGTGCTCATTTTCATTTCAATGGGTCGGAAAAGGGCGATCAAAATGCATATTCGATTTTTGGTTTTGTATATTAACCGTATGCCAGGAATGAATCGCCGAGGATCCCACGATAGAACTCGCGCACAAAAAAAATCAATATTTCGTAGCTATTATTGGCCAATGCCGTACAAGGCATTCCCGGCTTTAACCAAAGTCCCCGGGGGGAGGGGCATCTTTACGAGAAAGTTTTGAGGATACTATTCTTGTTGGTTTAGTCAAATTTTCAAGAACAATACCAAGAAACTCGCAAAAAAAGGAATCATATTGTAAAAGTTGTCTAAAATGAAAGTATTTGAACCCCCATTTTGTTTCGAGATTGATTTAACATAGATGTAAATACAGACTACATTCAAAATGTACAGATATGGAAACAAAATGGAGGGAGGGAGCATTTAGATTCAAAAAGTCCTTTTTCTGCAGAATTTGTGATAATTTTTTTTTTTTTGTAATTTTATGTCAGAATGAAACAAGTAAATGGAAAAGTGAATGAAAACTTCGGTAAAATGACCTTTTGGTCCAAGAAAGATGGACCAAAACAACTTATTGTTTTTATGTAAATTGGACAAGCTCTTAGCTGCACTTGTTCAGAAGAAAAATGTGCCAACTTAAATCACAAATTTTGCAATAACAAGGATAAAAATTCCATAACATGTCAAGCACTCTATCACACTTAATAAATACACATCTGAAAAGGAAAAAAAATGATTGATACTCTGACATATGCTTACCTGGAAAGAAATTAAAGCATTATCCATTTATTGGAAACACTATTTATAAATGAAATTTGTAAAGTTAATTTTTATAGCGAAGACCTTCAACAAAAGGATTCGACGGTCCACACTGAAAAATGAAATTGCCCAAGAAATTAAGAAAGAAACCTTACAAGAGATGTTCAGATATAGCAGGTTTCATTTATTGCTTTCATCCAAGGAGTCCCAGGTCTCAGAATACAGAAACAGTATTCTTAGTTGCTAAGCTTTCATTAATTATTTGAATACCAAGCAAAGACGAGTCTGACAAAATATCCTGGTCTTAAGGCCTAAGTTAAAAAGTCGATTTTTTGCGAAAATATAATTTTATTTAATATTCTTAAAGTTTGAACAGTTTTCTTCATAAAACCGCTTGAATTTCATTTCAAAGTCCATTCTTTAGGAAGTGACGCGGATTTTTACATTTGCATTTACGGACATTTTAATGCTATTTTACATCTTTAAAAGCGTTTTCTCAAATTTTAATCTTTTGTAGAATTTTTGTATAGAAAACTTCATAAATTAAAATCTAATAAACATTTCTTTTTTGTTTAAAATTGATATAGTAATTTCCCAATATATTCTCTACTTTAGGAATTGCAAAGCAAGTAATCTGTTCATTTAGAAACCTTCTATAGTTGTTTTAATGCTTTTCAGTGTTAAAAAATTCATGTTATTTATCAGTCGAATCCCAATATTTAAAGAAAGGATGGAAATACAGTCTTTTTTTTTTTTTTTTTTTCAGGAACTAGGTAATAGATTTTCTAAGCTATCTACAACATTTTAAGCAAATCATTGATAAGCCTCTAAAAAGATTTTTTTTTAAAAATTTTTGCTAAAAAAAAGTATAAAAACTTTTTCCAATTTTTTTTAAAAAAAGTTTTAATACTTAACTGGTATATTTTGGGTCCATCGGTTATTTTTTAAAAATATTTTTCATGTAAAAATTCAAAAATGTAACTATTTTAGAACGTTTTTCAAAAAATTCATTCTTGAATGTAGTCACTTAAAATAACACAATTCATACCAGTGGTAGAAGATGCGTGAAATGAATTCATTTCGTTCGGTAATTAAATTATATTTTTGAAAAAAGGGACATAGGTCATTATGTCAAGTTTCATTACGAAATATCTCCGACTTCCAGAAATGGGGGAAGGGAGGGATTTATGCATGTCCCGAGAAAGCTGGACCTGTCGATTTCCGTGATTCATGGAAGCCCCGAGTCAAGATTATCTAATAAAGAAGTGCACTTTTTTCTTCAGCAATGAAATAATCGATAAACGATCATCGTTAATCTCACCGTAGCATGAAATGCTGTTCCAGATAGCATGTCTTGTCAGGAAGCAAACATTCCGGACTCGTGAGAGCAATCCATTATTATCTACTCGGAATAAGGGTCTCTTTTCTTTAATAAAGATCCTTCAGAGGGCCTTTGGACTAGAACAGGGTATCTTAAATTACAGACGGACATAAAAAATAGCATGATATAAAAAGGGTAGATTTAATATAATTTTTTCAGCTTTTGGTGTAATAATCGCATAAGCTTCTATGACATTCTTCGATGCTCAGTATTTATATACCAAAGGAAAATATATATAACTAGCTGCCTTTAGCGACCAACTTGTTCGCCTAGATTACTGACTTTTTTAATCTATAAAAGAATATATATTATTTTACTTTGTTAATTGACACGAATTGAAAAACATGAATTCATTTGAATTAATTAAAATTAAAAAATGAATATATTATGAAATAAAAGCGAAAGTAAAAATTCTATTACGGAATTAATAATTGGTAAAAGCACGCTATTGAATGTTGCGAAGCATGAGTTTGAATTCCAACATAACACTTAAAAACGTGTATCAAATTGAACTAAACAATATTGTTAAAATTAAGAGATTACTATCAATACCTATTCAACGAAATCAATTCCATTTCCGTAACTTTTTTAACCTTAAAATGATACAAAGACAATTTTTGTGAGGTAACCGTTTTGGAAGAAATTAATGTCACTTTCCATAGGCAAGTCAGTGATTATCTGTTGATGGTTAAGCCTGTTTTTGCGTTCGATTAAGCTTTGTTTGAAACTTATTTCTTGCCTTCTTTCCCCTAACTAAGTTGACACGACGAATTCTTGCTACCACATTTTATAATATTTTGCAGCTCCATCAATTAACTAAGAGAAGTGCTCAATTTAATGCAGCTGTAAATATAGTCAATGAAGCTGTCTAAAATTCGCACGATATTTTATTTACATTTGACAGTTGCTACTCGACAATCTATATCTATACTTATAATAAAGCTCAATGTGTGTGAGCGCGTGCTGGCGCTCTATAGGCCAGACCGTTTGACCTACAGCTGCCAGATTTGCATAAATTGGAGATCGGAAATGTGCACCTTGGAACTATTTTTTTAAATTTTTAATTAGAATTTTAATTAATTAAATTTAAGCGAAATTTTGACGTCATTTTCGCGATAACTTCTGAAATTATTATTGTACAAACATGATTTTTACATCATCATTAAAGATAAAAGATTAGCTTTTTAATGATACCAATGTTTTAACATATGATTTAAACTTCTATTTTTAATCAATTTTTAAAAAATATTTTAACCATATTTTTCAGCAATTTATTTTGAGCAAAATACAGTTTAATCTGTGCGAGCACGTATCAAAGTGTTGCCCCCACATTGATAAAAGCCCAAATTAGAAACTATTACTGGACATCTAGGAAAGTGTAATTTTCAGCACGTGTGTACACGAAACGAAATAAATAAGAAATATAATATTTTCTAAAAAATAAATGCAAGATAGAGTTTTCTATGGTCTTTTACAATATCTACATTATTAATTCAATAAATTAACTTTATTTAAAGCAATTATGGTTTAATACATATACAAGATATCCTTTTTAATGAACGATTAAGAGCTAATTTGCAAACAGTTGGCAACAGATAAACTGCTGCCAACAAAATGGTCTGAATGAATTAAATAATTACATTTTATGTAACTTTAAATTTTTAAACTTTAAACATTTTACGAATTTTAAATTTTTATATAGGTCTTCTGCCCTTTGAATCATATTTAACAAAATTTTCTAGAGACACCAATATTTTAAATAAAAAATTGTTGAACTCCAATCAACTAAATCAATCACTAAAACTGACTAATTTATGCAATTTGAATGTCATTCTTCTATAAAAACTGGCGATTTTAGACTACTTCATCGACCGTCTAGAAGATGATACCCCAGTCAGCACCCAGGATTTCTCAAGACTAAGGCCTATGAAAATGCCAATTGTTCTAAAACTATAATATTCAAAACCGGTCAGATTTGATCATAAACCGGTCAGATTTGATCGCAGAAGTTAGTAACATATATTTATTTATTTAAAAGTTGGAGTGTGAAGAATATTTCACAGAATAAAATTCCTTAGAACTAATAGACTCTACAAAATTTAAACAGC
>JAPMOR010082232.1:0-23387 GCA_026543865.1 Argiope aurantia | reverse complement strand
TTGAAGCCAATATTTGAAGGGTGGACAGAAATAAATAAATTAGGTAACGTATTTTTCAGGCTATTTACAAAATATCAAGCAAACTGCTTGATGAATCTAAAAGATCTTTGCTTTATATCTCTTTTTAGTTCCCTTCCGAAAAGCGCCCGAGAACGTTAAAGAAGAGGTGTATAGTAGAACAATTATAACTTAAAAAGAATTTTAGAAAATATGCCACAGGTGGTGAAAAATATATGTGATAATCCACAATAAGCAGATCAAATGTTACAGACAGGGTAGATAGTGAACAATATCAAGCGTTTGATGCCGTTTCTGGTGAGATGTCTTTTCACTATTCAGTCATTTTTTTTTATCACACCTATCTTGAAAATCATCATCTAGAGAAAGATTTTGAAACAAATATTTTCATTGAAAAATCTTCGATATCCTATTCTGAAACGATACTCTCTAATAAAGGCATTATTGCAGAGAGTGCTTTGCATAGCATTGGTGTACAATAGTTACGAAATAATCTTTGGCGTGAATTTAGCATTTTTACCGATTCCATTGTGTGATAATTGTCGAGTTCTTCCACGATTCATTCCTGTCGTGAAGCTTATCATCTGAAAATCGAATTTGCGCTTTACACACGCTCTTCCTAACTGATTGTAAGTAAAATGTGACACGGAACTACCATTATAGTCACAGAGTAGCACATTTAATCTCTGCGCTAATGAGTTATTTTTGTCAGACAGATATAATTCCAGAAATGTGATTTTCAAGCTTAGGGAGGTCTAAAATGCGGAGATTTGTCAACATTTCGAGTAGCAATTGTTTGACGATCACAATACTTTCTCTCTATTTCGTATACGAGAAAGTAAAAAATATCCAGAAATCTTTTTTTTTTTCTTCTTTCGTATTCATAGAGAAGATTCTGTACATTGAATTGTTTTATAGACTTCATTTGTTTGTACAACTCAAGTGGAATAAAACGGTACTAATATTCATTTTTAAAGATTTTTATCGAGAGTATCTGAACTTAGATGCACCAGATGCTTAGATTTAACGATTTATACGAACAATTCTAACTAAAAAAGAAAGAAGAAGGAAAAAAAATCTAATAAATAATTCTTATGTTATATTATTCTGGGTATCTCGAATACATGCAATATGTTTCTTGCAATCATGTTTTCAAAAATGTGCAATCATGTTATTCAAAAAATTTCAAATTCAATTTTTCCCACAAAAGAATTTTGCTTTTCTGTCGCACAATAAATAACATTTGCGTGAAAGATTTAAAAAAAAAAATCGGCATGTCTAATCAAAATAGCTTTTCAAAAAAAAAATCATTATAAGTTCTCAATAGTCTTCTGTATGTAAACTAATATCCGCTTACGTCCAGGATTGATTGTTTAGGATAAAGAGAATTCATTTTTATAAAGAAGCAAGATGTGAGAATTTATGGTAACGTTCAAAAGTGAAAAAAATTATTCTCATGGGTCACCTGTCTAAAATGTTAGCTGTATAAAATACTATTATTTTATTCTAGATACTGATGATTGCCATTTCGGGCAGATTATAGATAGCCATTATTTCGCGTTCTCTAGAGTTACTTAAGCTTTCATCACAATCATTAACCATGCAATTGAGATAGCAAAATAGCTTCTAACCTTCTCAGGAAAACAGAAAGCAATCGTCGTTTCTTTTTCAAATGGAAAGACAAAATTGAGTGAGGTTTCTCCTTTCATTCGTGTAAATTTAGAATCCAATTCATGTTTTCCTTTTCAGAATAGTTCCTATAGTCAAATTTCTTTTTTAATAGTTTTTTGAAGGGAGAAAAAATCCCAAACATGTTTCATTTGACTACCATTTGTATCACAATCCCTTGAATTATGTAACTTTTCATTCTCATGGCTTCCCTGTATTTGTACGGTTATACAGTTTATGAATGCTAAGTTTGGAAAATGCTGTATGTTCTTGAATTCCATTATTTCCTTTTCATAACTTAACCCTTTGCACTCGGATGGTGCATATCACTCGCTATTCAAGACGGTGCAGCATTTTTATATTTTTATTTTTCAATTTTTATTGTTTAAAACTCCTACAGAATGGTAAAAAGATGAATATTCATTTTTTAAAGAAATTCGACTTAAAACAATGGTATGTATTTATTTTTCAGAGCAATAAACAAATCTTTGCATTAGGTAAATTAGGTGTCGAATTCATTCTTCCGAGTGCAAAAGGTTAATAAATGAGACATCCTAAACAATTATTAAAACCGTTTACTCAA
This sequence comes from Argiope aurantia, assembly GCA_026543865.1. NCBI lineage: Eukaryota > Metazoa > Arthropoda > Arachnida > Araneae > Araneidae > Argiope > Argiope aurantia. The sequence continues at coordinate 21,118 of JAPMOR010082232.1, read as the reverse complement.
TAAGAAACCTTGAGTAAAGACAGGCAAGGAGATGTTTCGCATCTTTTACGATAAATTTCAATTTAAGAATAAAAATTATTCTTTGAATAGTTTTCATTTATCGAATATAATCTTAAATGCAGCAACCGCGAGATCCATTTCAACCCAAGAGGAATTGATAATTTTTAACGTTTTACCTCATTTAGGAGTGTAAAATACCCCTTTGAACGTTTTCAGGGAAAGAATGCAGCACGATTCCTCCTGCGAATTGATAACTGCTATTTAGCTAGCAATTTTAACTCGCCAAGTCCGATTCTATAAACGCAATTCAAAAGAATTAATCTTAGTGACCTGGTAACAATTTCGTGACGTAGACTGGGTGGTACCGACGAGGATTAATGAACATGTTTGAAATTCCCCAATAACGAAAGAGTCAAAGTTAAACTTGAAGCAACCAGAGTTGCGGAAACATCAGGAATATATAGGAGAATCAAATGATTTGACATTAACGAGATTCGACTTCGGTAGGCTCATCTCGATGATGGCGGAGCATTTGCTTGTTCCGGATCGCCAGATTCGGGATTTGCAGACGAACTGCATTCCAACGACTGTCACGATGGCACGGTGTAAGTAAAGTTCAGCCAACCATCAGAAAAATACGATTATTTCCAGAAATGTTGTCAGTGACGCCTCGCGAATCCTATTGGCTCCATGCGATCGTTCTACCGGAATGAAATATTTGCGAGGCAAAGGGGAAAACAGCGCTTTATTTACCACACACTCCTCATGTCAAATGGAAAAACTCCATCGAGTCATACAAGAAAGCAGAATCATCCATCTTAATAGGCAACTAAGAAAATAGCAGAGTTAAAGCGTTACGTAAGCAAAATGAATTCCTTTTGTTTGGTAAACCAAATGCGTCTGCAAATATTGAAAGAACAGAATTCATTCCGTGAATGTTATTGCGACAACTTAAGCAAGCTGATAGGAAACCGTTTCCATATGATAAACATGGTATTCAATTAACTATTTGCGTAACTATTAAATGCGATTATATCAAGTGGCATTTATTGTTGCTTTATACATTCACAGATCACACTGTAAAAGCTGTTTTGAATTGAATTTGAACTGTATTTGAAACGGATTTTATTTTTCAACAGAATACAATAGCTGAAGGAAGAAAAATTCAAGGGCAAGAAACCCAAGTAAATAGATATCCGACATGTTTGTAGCTTATAGGAAAAGGTGTTTTATGCACTGCAAGAAGTTTAACATTTAGCAGGATTTTTTTATTATTTATTTAGAGTAATATTTATTTTTATTTTATTTAGTAGAGTTTTTCTCCGTAGCTTTCCATGGAAGAAATTGCTGTAACCTAAGTAATAACATTTGGATAAAATACACGAATTCTGGGGAGACTTTTTCCCAACCAAGAGAATACCCTGAAAACGCAAGTTTACAGAATTTTACGATATAATGGCCACTCTGTTATATCTAACATTTTAAATACTTGTTTAGTTTGTTACTATTTGACCTTGAAAGCAGAATGAAAGAAGAACCATAGCAGAGCACTACGACAATATGAGAAATACTTTACAATCATTTCACAGGAAATAAACACTTCTTGCTTTTTTTACTTGACTTTTTTCGAAGGGAATTTCTTTAAAAATAAAAGCATTCATATTCACAAAGAGAACTTTTAGAATATGCAAATACTAGACTTCATAAACAATTATCAACATAATCTGTAACTATAGGAGAAATTGTCAATCCTCTGTGCGTATACTCCAGTAAAAGAAAGAATGATTACGCTCAATAATATTTTTTCTAGAATATCAGATAGCAGTAATTCTCTTAGACGAATCTTTATTTCGGGGATTATAATACACAGTTGATATGCAAATAATGCACGAGGCTTTCTTTAAAGAGTGCATACGCAATTCCAGATACATTTCTTTGACACGCCTAAGGCTTTTAGTGTGCACTCCAGCAAGCAGGTATATTTAAATCGTTGCTGCCATGCATGCTGAAACTTTGAGAATTAGAAAAAAAAAAAAAATTGAGAGAGAAAAAACGAGTTAAGAAATCTAAGTTCAAGGAGAGGGAGGGAGGCGGGAGAGAATAATCGGCGCTGTTAACTGCAATTTATAGAAAAGAGGTAAATATTCAAGTCATATTTGGCTTAAATAAATGTCATTCGAAAATGAATACTAGAAACGGTTTGAAACACAAAAGAATTTTAATTCTCACAAAATGATCAATTCACCAATTTGAGTTTAATTTAGTTCAGTTATATTAACGTACCGTTTTTTAAAGCAACACTAGGGTAATTATGGGACGGTCCTCGTAATTTTCAACCGCGGTCAGATGATAAGAACGACACCTGAGTTACCCCCTCTCCAAACTTACACACCATACCAGCGGGAGGACGTATGGCCCCGACGGATTTAACGTGGATTAACACACCCGCTTACGCGACGGTTCTTCAGTGGAATCGGGTCTCGAACCTGGAAGCCCTTCAGTTCCAAAGCCGAGATCTTACCACTAGGCCACCGCGGCCCAATTTACCGATTTGAGGGATGAGTCATGGCTCTTGACCTCCGGATATCGTAGATGATATGGGTATTGACATGACATTGAAAATATTTAGCAAGTGGCTGCGCATTATGAAGGTGACTGCAATTACACTGAGCAGTAAAATAAACATTAATAAAATTTCGAGAGAGAGAGAGAATAAAAGGCAGAATTTTACATAAGGTGTTTTCGGCAACATCAGTCCAGAGTCATGTCGGCATGATGAAGCAAAAATTTGACTTGAAGCATGGATAAGGCGGCGAGATCTCGACGTTTTCCGGAAGCCTTCATATGGTTCTATTTACTTATGGTTACTTCTGTCTACTTTATCAAAAACTCTAGTTGATAGTTGTTTTATGGAAGCCTTTTAATGTAGCAATTCTAAGGTCTTTGCGAATGTCGTTATTTCTAACAAACCAGAGCGTGCTACCAATTTGTCGAACCTTCATATTTTGAAATCTTTCTAGTGCTGTGATGTGGGGTTTTGCTGCAGGTGATGCGTAAGAGTTGAGAAGCCGGAGCGTGATTTTTCAGATTAATAGCTAGTTTTTACGAGATAATTTGGATTTATAATTAAAGGTAAGAAAAAGCTTGGCTTTCGTTCCGTTAGAGTTATTCTTGATTTTGTTGATATGTATTTTTAAAGGTTAAGTACTTATCCAAGGTGACGCCAATGTAAACAGTGCCATTACTCCATGGTGTTTTTATTGTTGCATTCCGGAACAATTTTGGTGATGGGGGAAGGTTTCTTTTCCAGGAGTAAACTGTTATACTTCGAATATTTTTACTAATAATAAAGCAGAATATGTGCATTTATTGACGTTTCATGTGTCGATCTGCTTTACATACAGCTACTAAATTTGACAAAGTTATATTTAGGAGGATGAAAATGTCCAATTTGGTGAAAATTTGGGAGACTAATAAAAAAAATTAAACGAAAATTTGGCGTCTTCTAGATTAACATTCTGAAAAATAAAAGCAAAATAATAATAATAATAATAATTTATATATTATTTTAAACTTCAACACGTCTTTTTAATTATATCAATTTAGTTATGCATTAACTTCTTAAATCCCGACAATGGATTTTTTTTGTATAATTTTTAATGCATTTTATTGTTTTAGTGAATTCAAGCCATTTACATTATTTTAGCAAATGTATAACTGCGTGATTTTCTTCCGTTGTTGAAAGTCGAAGGAGAACGAATCTGTTAAACTTTCTGGACAGTTTGCGCGAGGAATAAGTTACAATCTGATGATACAGATATTTTGTCAAAGGAATAGTGAACATCAGCTTACGCATAAGAGATTTAATTGAACATTCATGTATTAAAAATGTTATAAATTATTTAAAATACCAGTTTTTATGAATATTAACTGCTATACTATTCAAGCAATTTTATCAGCCTTCTTTTCAAACCTATAAATACATATTTCAGAAATCGATTATTTATTAAAGCGACATTTTTAAAATTTTATTTTTTATTAAAAATATAAATTATGAAATTTATATTTTTAAGGTACAAAATCCTACTTCCCTAAATGTTCTAATTTCGATAGACGTATACCATTAAGAAACGAAATAAAGAGGATTTTTTAAAAAATTCAATTTTATACAAACACAGAAAGTACAAAAAATAAAGGCTGGAAATAATAAAATATCGAGGTTATTTTATTAATGCTATCTTTATCTATCCAAAAATAACAGGTAGTAATGATAGTAAAAGAATCGCACAGCATAAATACCGCCCCATTACTATCACACGATATCGTCATTGCAACACCAGAAAAACTATGCGATTTCAATCAGATGCAGAATTTTCCAATTTCAATAATTCTTTTTTAAATTCGAAATAAAAAAAATGCAATCAAGTTTACAATGATGGTTAATAGGCACTTTATAGCATGGCTCTGACGAGTTGGAAGCTGATCTCCCAATTCAGGCAGCCTCTCTCACAATGTATTTGTTGCAAGAGAGACAAATACAAATGGAAAGCATGCCACGGATAAATAATAAAGTTGCAATAAATGATATTAAGTAGAAATATACTTTGAAAAAACAAAATATAGCCATATTTAGCTGACTCTGATCGGCGTTATCACTATAGACTTGTCCGATACCTTTCAATTCTAACCTCAAGCCATCAAATCATCACAAACTATGCTACACGATTTAAAATCTATTTTTCGAGTTTGATATTATATATCATACACACACATTTATATGAATATTAATGACCACTTTGCACCGAAGGCATGACTACTAAGCGTGAGAAAGAGGTTTAATAAAAGAGAAGGTGAGAGCGTTTAATGACGTCCGGAATGCCGGATTTTTTTATCGTCGTTTCCGGGCTCGTTACGCAATGCTTTCGAATGAATGCAACGAAAAGACTAAGAGCAATTAGCCAGTTAAATTCATTCTCTTTTTGCGATTTCTAAATTGGACCCTCGCAAGAACTCGCATTCATTTACCTTAGTAGCATCCAGACCTCCTCTTTCAAGAGCGAACCATTGTCAAAAGCATATTCGAATAAAGATCCACTCACCCCTTTTTTTCTGTGAAGTTCATTTTTTCCCTTTCTTTTTTTTAATTGCATGGAGAGTGCAACTATCTGTACTATTCCAGAGTTAACCAACTGTAAATTCTGTAGAAACGCTCAGTTTTTTTTTCTTTTAATTATTATTAATTTCAGTAACAATGTTAAGAGTAAAATCCAAAAATTCGAAGAGGCAGTATGCGAAAATCTCAGACAGGTTTCGGTCCTTAGGAAACATCCTTCATTAATACGCAAGCATTTTAATGAACATAGTCCTAAATTTAAAAAAAAAATTTTTAAAAATTATTTTCCAAATTTGCAAAACATATAGAATGGACATCAAGATCATTCATTAAAACAGCGGGAATGATCGCCCCAAAACTTTCTCTCATGTACTCTAATAAAGATATTATCCCAGAGAACATCTTGCATAGCATTGGCGAACAATAGTTACGAAATACTAATCTTCGGTGTAAATTAGACATCTTTACTGAATCTATCGTGTGGCCCTTGGCGCATCTTTCGGCGATTCAACGACGACATGGTTAGTAATATTCTAAAATCGAATTAAACTTTTAGACCTGATTGAAATAAACATCTGGCACAGAACAGCACTTGTAGTCACAAAAACACATACCCAATTTGATATATTTAAATCACTGCGTTTTTGAGTTACCGTGTTTACATGTTTCTGAAAGTACAGATCGGCAGACGGTCATTGGAATTGGTTCAAAGTTTTTTAATTCTATAATATAGATGCAAAATATGTTTATTGAATTTTATCCGTCTAGATCTTTTCCTTTTGTATCTACCGTGTTGACTTATACTCGAACAGCCAGCCAGATTTTCATCTGAATAGATGAAAGCGGCCCCTAATTCGATGTAAAGACCATATACCAAATTTCATCCCTCTAGCTGAAAGCGTTTTAATTTTCTTCGGCACAGAAGATAAATATCCGAACTAACAGACAGAAAAGGCTAGAAATGTGTTTCTTGAGGTCTAAACCATGAGGTCTTGGACAACCATCAAAATCTCGACCTCGAATTTTTTTGACGATTACAACATTTTATCTATACTTCGTATGCGAGAAAGTAAAATATTAAATGAATATTCTTTGTAAAAAACAGAATGAAAAATAGTTGCGATTGAATTTAAATGAAAACGCTTTAAGTTGATCTTCTTAGAATGTGATGGATACATTCCGAGCAACAAGAAACGGCATTATATGTGGTACGCACCATTAAACAAAATTTGTATAAGAATGTATACAAATTTAATGCATGTCTAAACTGTTAGAGTGGAATTCGAAGACAGAAGCGTTTCAAATGAAACAAATCGAACTCCATTTAAACTAAAAATAGTGGGATCTAATCAGTGTATAGTAACCAATTTTTTAAATATAAAATCCATTTTGGCGTCTTGTACACTTTATTATTACTTAATACTTGTACTTTACTTAATACTTTATAATTACTTGTACATTTATTAATGCATTTTTTACTTTTTATATAATTTTTTTAACCTTTTTTAAACTGTTCATTTTCAAATATCAAGAAAGTGATATACATCTGCTTTTGTAAGCAAATGTATAACACACTTTTGGAAATGTTAAATTTATCTTGCGCGTCGTTCAGGACTGAACATTATCGCAATTTGGGTTACATTATTTTATTAGTATTCTGAGGAATTCTGTACAGTTTTATAGCAAGAACGTAGTTTTAAAATACCAATTACAAAATTTTATAACGCATTGCTATTCGTGAAAAACCAATCAAGATATAACAGACTTATATTTCACATGAATTAACTTATGCATTTCTCTTGAATATGGCAGATTGCCAACTCTATGAAAGGCAGTTTACAACGCGAGTAGAATTCCTAAATAACATAAATAACATTTAACATAATACAAGTTTAATTTTAAAGTTCCCATAGGTTAGTGATGAAGCATAATTAACGGAACGGCAGGGAAAGCAATTAAAAACGTATCAAATTCCGAGAACAGTTAATATTCTTTTCCTTTCTAGCATACATATTTCTAGAACATATTGTAATCGACAAAAAAAAAAAAAAAGTCGAACTCGTAATTAGAAATTCAAATTTTATGAATCCTTACGTTTTAAACGTCTCCAAGTTCTATTTAATAATAAATAATTTAATCATTATTTATTATTATAAATAAATTTTTTGGCATAAATCTCTCTGCCTGATGACGATAAGTAAAACACGCATTCAGGAAGAAAAGGAGTTAAATTTGATACGTGATGCTAATACCAAATTTGTGGATTTGAAAAACTTTGTGCGCAATCCACTGAAAAGTTTGAGTAACTTTCAAACTCGGTGACTCAAAAAAAAAAAAAAAAAAAAAAAAAGCTAGGTGGATGAAATTGGGAGCATCGTATCAGAAATGCACATATTAAATTTTGGGCCAAAAGTTCATCCAAGAGATTATTATTTGTAGATCTATGGAGTAGGTGAACGCGACAACACAGTGAAATAGATAAATTTGCTATGTGGTTTTGGGATCGAAATTTTAGATCTGTGTTAAGATTTGGACCCAATCGAAAGGAAAACGCCAAAAATTCAAGCTCACTTTTCTTCAGTATACAACGAAACAGAAAACGCAGTTTATTGTATCTTTAACTGCTTAAAGTCCGGGGGAGGGCAAGAGGGAAACACTCCCGTTTGCGGACTCCGTGACCTTCCGAGATTTGCAACCGTCTATCTCAACCTCTGCGATAAGTTCAAGAGATTCTTAAGAAAACAAGACAAGACAACCAAGGAGGCAGAAAAGAGAATGGCACATTGTCTGAGTATATGAGGAAATCGATGACTGGGTACTCTCCTTGGTTTTCTCCATGTCTGTTGGTCGAAAGTCGACGATTTCTTGCGGCCTATTTAATGCAACAAAATTACTTTCAACTTGTAATTAGAGATGATAGAAGTCATATTATATATGTCATAATATTGCGGAAGTCGGATGAGAGGAAATTCACGTTTGCAGACTTGCTGAGATGTTCAAGTGTTTGCTGCTTTTGGCCCCATTTCTCCTATTATACCATCAAGGAATGCAAGTTTTTATGAGGAGAACCAAAAGAAGATGCTATATTATCTAAGCACATGAGAAAATCAATGAGAATAATGACTTCAATTCCAATACTACACCGCCAAAGATTACAGGGCATCATGATTATATAAAACTAGCCGCCTTTGGCGACTAGTTTGTTCACCCAGATTGATGATTTTAGAATTTTCAACGATCATGGAATGGATTTCAAGGAAAACTTTTTTTATCTTTTTATTTGATAAGATTCAAAAACACGAATTCAATTCAATCAGCTAACTGGAAATTAAAACTAAATAGTAAAATTAAGGGGGTGGGATTCTACGGAAATAAAATTGTTATTATTAAAAAGTTTTTTTTTTAATCTTAAAATTGTACAAAGGGTATTTTTATAAGGTAATTTTTTGAAAGATCTGGGCATAAATTTTCGTAGGCAAGTCTTAAGTTTTGCACATTTGGTGACGACGGCAAAGTCTATGTTTTGCGCTCTGTTAAACTTTGTTTTAAGTTTATTTGTTGATTTCTTTTAATTTTTTCCTTGTTATTCAAAGCACTTTTTGGCAACATGGCTAACTATCAGCGGAACATTTCAAATATATTTTGTAGTCCCATTAATTAACTAAGAATTCAAAAGCGTTGAATTCAATACAACTCTAAAAACGTTCATTGAAGCAGTCTGAAATTGATACGATGGTTTGTTTAAATTTCACTGTTGCCATCGATAATAAGTAATAAGAATGGCTTCTGAGCCACGTACGTTAACGGATTCTATAAAAGTTAAAGACATATATAGATGATTCTGAAAACAAAGCGAAAATGACACCATTCATAAGCATATATTCTAACGGTGTGGATTGCATTCATTAGTTGTCAAGAAATTAACAAATACTTTCATAGAGATGAACTGAAAATAAGAGAGAAAAAATACATAAGAGACACTTTGCATTACATCAAATTATTTTACTGAAGAATGCAATCAATTTACGGCATGAATTTTTAAAATTAATTTCGTACTAAAGAAAAATCGAGATGATGTATCATTAAACGCTTCTTTTCATAACAGCATACGTTTGAAATGGATGGAATAAGCGAAACTTAATCAGTTCATTGTTTCGACCTCTTCGGAAAATGCGTATCTAAATTGTGTCGCAAAAATTGAGCGATGGCTAGTCTACTCGTCGAACACAGAGTATGCATGATATGAAATTATACTGTAATGAAATAATTTATTTTAAATTTCAATCATTGCATTTATTTACTTAAATTAATATTGTAGCAGTTGCATTACTCTTATCTTCTCTTTTGGATACTAGATGGCGATGCCTGATTAGGCCATCCCATATGTCATCCCATAGTGCATTGCGATTGTAATTAGAAGGAGATGTGACGCTGAACTGTGTAGCGCGCGCGTGAATGTCTTGTCTTTGTGTTTGTTTTAAGTGTATGAATGTGATTATTAAAGAAATGTTTCCCACAACATTCGTCCTGTTGCTTCTTGCACAGATCATAATAATCTACATACCACCACAATATACATTTTTTGCATATGAACGAAGAGAAACAAAAAAAAAAATTATTATTTTAATTTGCCGTTAGAAAATGGTATTGAGCAAAGCATCGTACTAAGCATAATAATCTTCCGTTCGTTACTTTGATTTCGATTTGGTCTCAAAATAATTTAAACATCTTGGAATTCACGAATATGTTTGAGTTTTTACTAAAATTGTAATTCAAACTGCAAATTGCCACTACTTATTATTCCTGACGAATAAACTCGTCATAATGCAAAATGTACTTTTTTCATGACGGGTATGTTCGTCAAAAACAATTAGCTGATTAAAGAGAATGCCAAAATTGAATGAAAAATTGTTACACAGAATTTATCTATTAATGTATTATGAAATAAACCTTTAGATTTTTATTTTTTATTTTACTAAAGACATATTCAAGTCATCGTGAAAAACGCATCAAAGCCACTAATTCCATTTCTTTCAGTCACGAGACACGTGAAAGCGCGTCTCAGCAGAGCGATCAGAAAGCATTCAGAGAAAGATAGATGCTCCTCCCAAAAAAGAACCGTTCCTGCGCGCACACATGCACTGTCATCTACCGGAGCTATCTTTAGAACTCTTCCTCCGGCAGGAACAAAAGGGAAGGGATCGGAGGCGCAACGGAGTGGGGACGTTAATGAGTTTCGCTCCACCTCTCAAGCAGCAGACACCAAAAGCATATATTCCGCAATCAACATGGCATGGCATGGTTACAGATAACATGCACTAGATGATTAAAAAATATCGACATATTTTTCGATTTTAATTTTTTTTTCGAATTTTTCTATTAAAATTGGATGAACTGCCTTTATATTTCGAACATGTAAAGGATATATTTGAACTCGCATTTTACAATGAAGATTCAGTTACGATCTTCATATCGTGGACTTATAATCGATATAGAGCAGAAAAGCATATAGGACATCGATCAGACACCGATTTAAAGGACACGACCCACGCCTGATATTTGGGTCCTCTATCTAGTTAGATGACCCCTTCTTAGTTGGATGACATTCACTTAACTAATAAGTAGATGGTTTGGTACAGTTGCATATTATTTGTAATTCACAGGCGCGTAATGCGGCAGTCAACGTGTTAAAAAAAAAAAAAATCTGGACTCTCCATTACAAAGAAATCTGATAATCTGCAAATTTCATCAACAGTTCTGTATGCTATGCGCAGTATTTACATGCTTTTTCGTAAAAATAGCAGATATAGTCGAAAAGCTATAGAAACTCTTTAAAAAATGAATTTTCTCAACCCTTCCAATATTTTTTATTAATAGCATACAAAGTTTTTTTTACCTAAAATCTAACGAATATCATGCAACATGCCAAATGCCGAGTTTTTATATTTACTTGCTAACTGATGCATCCGATATCAATCAGAATGAAAATATTTTAGTTCTTTGAATTAATAAAATATTAACTATGCAAGGATCACAAAATATGTACTTAAATTCTTTCGTATTAAGCAAAATTCTTATAATATAGCAATATATTATATATATATATATCACATTAGATTAGCTGTTATTGGGATGTGGTATAGCTTCATTTGAAATAGTAAAAATATGTTAGATAATAGTACACTAAGACGAATGCAATTAAATGTATTTTTTTAAATGTGTATAATATTTTTAACGTAAAAAATACCGATATGCAAAATAATTTTATTTTGCAGAACTTATAAATACATCTTTTGGTGACAATTCATGTATTTTCGAACATTTTAATTATTCTTGATACAAAGTGAATGATAGCATTTGTTGTGAATGAACTATTGTTTCTTAGCAACCAATATTTTCAGATCGAGTTCGCTACTGACTGGGAGACCATAGTAGAAGTAAGATATATATTTGGGCTCATGCCCAGAATCGACTAAAAGGAATGTAATGGAAACATTTGGAAATATAAAGAGATATTTACTTAAACCAACTGCTCAGTGGCCATGGAAACTTTCCTGTCTATTCAAAGAAATATTAAAAAGATGATTGTCGTTGAGGACATGATAAAGATACACTATATCTATGGATGTAACGCGTTCAAAGATATCAGAAATGAAATATTTTTCGAAGAATTATGATATATTAAAGGTTATGGATTTAGACGTATTTTTACCAAAGAAGGGCTCATTATTACGGCTAAGGAAATGCTGACATTTTCAATAAGGCAATTGATGTTTTTTGGGAGTAGGTTATTCTGATTTTAAGTAACTAGCTTCTAAATTTCGTTTTATTGCATTATTTTTGTTGATTATGTAATGATTTATTGTTTTGCGAGACTACAGACGTTTTATTTGCAAGGGTATAATATTGTGTTACTTATAATAGATATCTGTATATATAACATTTGCATCTAAATCATATTCACTGTATTAAATGTGCTTTGCATTTATAGTTTGTATTATTATTTATATTTTATACTTGTATTGATTACTATTTATATTTTATTCATTACTACTTATATTTTATATCTATGCCTGCATCGATCTCCGTATGGTTTGCGGGACGGAGAAAATTTTGATATGTACTATTAAGATTCAGAAAAATATCGGCATTGCAGCGGCCTGAATTTCAGTTGTTATTTGAGACAAACTAAATGGTGCAGAACGACCTTCTAGCTGCAATTTTTTTTAAAAATCCGATACCTCAAATATGTATAATGACTTATATGAATGCGATAAATAGGTTCACTAACCCATCATATTTATAAATTAAATAGTACTTAATTTAAATTTCAGTAAATAAAGCATTGTAAATAGTAAAAACATATATATTATTCACACAATCTGCACAAGCACCAAAACTAATGTTATGTAACTTAAATACATATTAATAAGCAACCAGAACTTCTATGTTTTGTTTACACTACTGATGCGTCAGTTATTACGAAACAGGGTCATCCTTTATAGCAAAATCAGCTGCTGGTCTGCGAGATAAGTAATCCACATATCAAAAATTTTCTATAGAATTTCTTCATTTATTCCTGCAAAAGAGAATTAGTAAATTCAATCACGTGGGGCGTTGAGGTATAACCCGAATACGACACTCCAATTAATCCAAAATGAAACTGCGATTCCAGTTCTTAGCAGCTCTTAGATTAATCCTTTAATCCTCTTAACCACGTGCGGTGGAGAGACACGACAAGCACGTCGACACGCTTTTGTCACAGATTCGTCAACGACGTGCTACGCGTTTCAGTAGATAACTGTCACAAAAGTGAAAATGATGTTCGTGACCCATCGACTGGGACCGTTTGCTCGAGCACAGTTTACAGGAGCACAATCTTAGGTCGAAAATTAATTCATTTAGAAGATATGCATTGTTTTCAATCTGTTTAAGGTATCGAATACATTGGGTGACTTCTCTACTATGGACTGTTTTGGAAAGTGCACCTGTGAATTATTTGGGATTAATCAGTTGCAGGGGTAATTAGAATACATTTAACATTTAAATAACTTAATACAATTGAAGATTCGGGCTTTAAAGACATACATTTGTACTCTTTACTTAGCTTCATTCAGAGAACTCGGCTGACAACAATTTCTGTGGCTGGCAAATATTTTTCTGAATCGGAAATAGCATTCAACTGGAATTTTATACAATGCTTTAAATGTCTGGCTACAAAATTTCTACGTTTCGCACATGCACACTTAAAAATTAAGTACTATTACCCTTATTTCTTTAAAATGATTACAGAATTTATTTCGAATTTTAATGCAATGCTTCGCTTATATTTTGTCAAGAATTTTGTAAATTTATTATTATTTGGTTGAAGACTCTACATGATAAAGAAACACAAGCAGAAAAATTTGGAAGTGTTCATTAAATTGCCCATTGTCCGAAATATATATACTGTTTTTAAGAAAATGCACTTAAGTATTGTGCAAGACAAACGGAACGAACGCCATCTTTCCGTGAAACGAGGCGAGTTCTTCTTTCTTAATTCCTATTCGATCCCTTATATGCACCTGTGATCAATCATCACTGTAAAATATGAATTCAAACATATTCTGTTTTCACTACAAGATTAATTTGTCCAACCTTTCACATGAATTAAAAAAATAATTCCTATAACAACTGGATATATTTGAATATGTATTCCATATTGTTACTGAAAGCGAAAAGTCCTATAGGCTCAGTAAAATTTAAGAGCACTTTATTCTAAACTAAAAAATAAATATAAATGAAGTGCACACAAAACAGCATTGGCAAAAATCAACAGCACACATCGTTATTAAACAACCGCATCAGCACCCAGCGTTCCGCTGATCAGTATTCCAGATTTCGACCAACTACTCTCTGAACTCGAGTTGCAACGCGTCCACTTGTCTGCACACCTTCGCTTTTACAGTTTCTGAGACAGGAATCGAAAATTCTACAGCAAATGTAAGAATTCGAGACCTAATTTAGATATCTCAAATATTCGGGATTCTTTATTTTTGTCGCCAAAGTCGTCGGATTCATTGCTAAGTCGCTTAATAGTTGCTAAGCCGGGAGTCACTGGCCCCGCATCCATTCAGCAACCGATAGCCATATCTGTAGAACTTCCTTCCTTACTGCAAGACCAGTTATACAGAGAAGCATCATTATAAATTCGTTATAGTATTCAGTACTTCCACTCACCTGATAAGCACGAAAATAATTTTTTCACATGACAAAACAATATTCGTAGTTTGCTGTAACGGATGAAAAAAAAATTCGTACACTGCACTACCTTTATACCAATGTACGATTGCATAACATTTTTTTTTCAATTATTCCTCGCCCGCTTGCCAACAGTATATGGTTTTGAATTTTTCAAATGAATGCTCTTAAACCATAGAGGAATAATTGAAGATACTGGATTCAAAAGCAAAGAACAAAATACCAACTGGTCGTATTCAACATTTCATACCACAGAAACAACCTTATCCTCTCCTTACTATTACCTTGTTTTTGCTCAAAAGATAGAGCATCACAGCATTCCATCCCGAAAAATTCAACCACTATTGCAAGGTGAGAAAATCCAGGTTATATTGTCAAAATTACATGTATAATAATAGGAAATCCAGATAGTAGCCGAGAAAAGATAAAAAATTTTACCAATAAAAGTATTAATTATCGCTCGCCGAAATAAAGGAAAATTCCTGACCAGCAGAAATCTCCGTAAAGTATATATGCATCTTAAAACAATTACCTTCTCATCTTTAAACAAACTTTATATTTTCAAGTTGTGGTAGAATTTGAAGTTGGAATTCGAATTGGCTTTGAGAATCAAACATTACCGAACCGTATTTTCTTGTTAAGACAATTGAATGACAGGAATAAGAAAAAATGCAATGCGCAATGCTGCGACTGTCAAATCGCATTTCAAAATGCAGTAGGTTCCTGCATACGCTTTATAGGAGATGCCATAGCAAAGCATAATTATTATTAACATATTATGTGGAGACACATTTTTAGTACTCCGGGATTTTTACAATGTGGGACCATATTATAGGAGTCTATGGAAATGACGACCAACGAACACGATAAAATCAATCAATTTGAATTCCATATAATGAGTAAAAAACTCACCTTTCAGTGGCTGGCATAGCGATGATTTGAAAACCTGCCCTCACATTCCTATAAGGACAAGGACCGCAATGAAAATACCTATAAAAAGAAATAAAATTATAAATATATTTTTTAAAATATTAGACAGAAAAAAATGAAAACAACTTTGCGAAGCCAGTTAATTTTAAATTTAAGAGTCTTTAAATAAGTAATTCATTTTGAGTGACAGAAGAAGGGAAAAAAAAATGCTCAAGCAAATTGGCGCCTTTATTGTAAATGAACTTTCTATTTGGAGTATCGTTTGTATATCCGATTACTAAGAAGTACTTCAGCAATCATAACGACCAATACTCCGAGAACTACGTCAATATTTTGCAATATCTTTAGAAACTGGAGTTCTTATATCTACATATCATGAATTTTCATACGAAATAAGAATTTGTAAAATAGATGCAATGAACGCTATGAAAAATTTTGCCATGCTTATTTTTCCATTAAGAAAGTAGAGCGAAGTAGCGTTTTCGAGAATTCTCAGGAAAATAAAGATTGGTAGCGAACCAGCGGATATTTTATCATCTAGAGGTCATGAACTTTCATATATAATAAATTGACAAAATCGGACCAGTGTCTGGGGGAACTAGTTCTCTACTTTTCTTAATGATTTTAAACATACATAGTTTATTTTGAAAAAAGATGCACTTAATTTTAAAATCTTCGAGTTTCGCTATATTTTTCGTTCCGAGCCGTAGAAGAGTAATTTGTATGAAAACAAAAATCTTTACACCAAATTTCCCAAAGCCATCTTAAATATCTAATACAATTTTTTTCGTGCTTTTCTTTTAGAAAAGGCTTCCACTATTTTAATAAAATCATAGCGGCCTATTAGAAATAAATAAAATATTAAACAATTCAAGTGAATCAAGTTTTAAAAAAGAAAGTAATAAGGATAAAGAAATAAGATTTCGAACTCTTGTTGCCAGAAAACTTTGACACATTAATCAGTAACATATTTTTTGGTCCTTTGCGCTTAAGATGACTCAAGCCAAATACAGCGACATACTTATAGTATACGAAACAAGAAACGTTTTCTATATCCAGAATTGAATGCAGAAGATATTCCCCTTACTATAATGATTCCATTTAAATTTGTACAGATAATTTAGTAACTCGCAGCACTTTTCTCACTACTTCAATTCGAGTAAAATATTCAAGCTTAAAAATTTTTAAAATGTAATTACTACTCAAATAACAATGAATTTAATACAATACTGCACATTTTTGGTTCTTGCAGATCTAAGGAGAATTCTTCCAAAGAAAATTGGACTGCTATAACTGTCATTCACAGAAATATGCTAACTTTCAGTAACAGGCTAATTTTCTTGCCTCTCAATTCCAAAAACGGGATATATATGAATTGCCCTCATTTTATTTTACATGCAATCATGCCCACGTCAGAGGGCTATGTCAGATATCCTGATGCTGTGGAGTTTTTATTGGATGATTTCCTTTAAAAGAGAAAACCAATCTGTGACTTGTGTATCAGAAATAAAGTGCCATTTAATGATATGAGCTGCATAAACGAAGATTAATATTTCTTTTCTTTCCTTGTTCAATAAAAGATTTAAAATGTTAAACCATACCAAATTACAATTTCTTTTTTATACAATGCACTGTAACCAATCTCCAACTATATTTTTTTTAAATGATTTTTTACCGAAAATTAAAAATTGCATCATTAAACAAAACATTAGAGCAACTATTCTTTACAAATATCATAATAGAGAGTTTAAGAATGCAAATATCATTAACGGATATTGCACAATAACAAATAATGAGAACTAATAATTTTGGTATTATAAACATCAGAATAAGCAGTGTTTAAGTCCAAATACTACAAAAAAAAAAAAAAAAAAAAAAAACGAATAACGCAAAACGCAGCAATTATGTCTTTCCAAATGGAAAAATATGAAACTCTTCCGTTCTTTTAGTCTCAGATCTATTTTGGATACGAAAATACATTTCTTGTGATTATGAAACCGCAAGATTGCCAGAAACAAAAGCAAGTGACGTTCGCCTTACGTGAACAAGAATAGCATCCGATTCACCAATGCTGAAGCATTCATCGAACAATTAAAAAAAAGGAAAGAGACTCGGCATAAGCCTTCCGCAAAAATCACGAAAACATCTATGTCAATGATTACTTTAATAGCAAGGAAATACAAAAAAGCAGAAGCAAGTGGAATCCCAGCACTTAACATGCAAATTCCAAGTAGCTTTTCGGTTTTAAAAGAAATGAAAACAGAAAGCAAGCATTCAAATTCTTATTCCGGAGTATAGGTTCATAAGAATTGCTGCAATCGTTCCAATACTCAAAATAGTTCATGACCGCACACAGAAAAAAGAACGCGTAAAGGTGTAAGTTATACCTTCTTTGTAATTTTAAAATGATTATTAAGTCCTGATTAACTATTTTGTTAAACTATTTAACGGCTTTTTGGCAAATATCCAAATTTTCCTAAAACTATTTTTATACAAACCTATCACGCAAGACAGCCATTGAAAATTATAAATTTTTTAATAATTAATATGGACCCCCATTACTATGAAATTGCTTCCACTGTGCCATTTTTGTCTCTTGGGGGGAAAAAAAGAATTTAATATTTGACTCTTAAAAATAAATAATTATTAAAAACATTCAAAAATTTAACCCGCACTACTAAAATATATCGCCTTTTTCTTTATAATATGTTCCTTCTATCTCAGTGATTTACTTATGTATAAATCTTCCGATACGGAATTCAAGGCAATACAAAACGAATTGACACAAATATGTTTTCAGTAAGTTCGACCACAACTGAAATCTCAAAAAAGTAGATGACTAACTTTTCGACATTGATAGTAATCTCGTCTATTATAAAAAAGTCTTTCGATATAAAATCAAAAAAAAAAAAAAATCAAAGAAATGAACGTCAATCCAAAGAAAAAGAACGGAAGAAAAGAGGGAATCAAAGAGAATGACAGCGTTTGGTAATATATCGAGTCTCCAGATTTGTTTTGTCATGGAATGAGAAGAATTCTGTCCGCGTACTCCAGAGAATTGCACACAGTTACATACCAGAAATGGAATTTCCCGACTGCAGAATTGATGTGGGATTGGATTACCCCGAGAATTTGTATCGCTAAATCTCTCGAAGTGTTTTTGTGCCAAGTGTATTAAGACGGAAGACCTTTACGGAAGCACAACAGCGCTTGGACTTTTCGAACATCTCTCGCTCCTTGCAAAAACGCTGCAAGGCCGAGTGTTTTCTGGACCATAATTGCGAGAGCACTCTTGAAGACAATTCCGAGTAATCCCTTTATGAATCGGAACTCGACTAATGGGATTCCTGACGAAGGCAAGACGCGCTATTTTTAGACCCAGGGATTCCACCAGGTGCGCCCCCACCAGAAGGCGCTTTCTGCTCGCTACCGCGGCTCTTAACCTTTCACTGCCTGCCCCTCCCTGCTCAGAGCTGGGATGGAAAAGCGGCATTTTACACAGATTCGGCTTTTAAAAGGCCATCCAATAGACCAGGACCATTTCGATCCAGCAAGCATTTCGACAAATTTAGCTAGAAAGAGACACCGTATAGCTGCGGATGTCTAGTCAAGAAGAAAGAAGTCAAAGCTACAACGACACGGTTTTCAGAAAAGAAATAATTGAGATGCTGTTCTTTAATGCAATCAAACTAGTTTCCAATCTCTTAATCCTCGAAATGCAAATGCATATAAAAAACTCCTTTATAGCACAGTAAGAAAAAATTCTAAAAATAGATTGTTAGAAAAGAGAGAGGGAGGATTACTTTGATGAAGAAATTTTTAAGGAAAAAAAAACTGAATGAAGTTTAGTTTCTATTTTTAGCTGACTGTATAATTAATTCTCGATCACAGATATTTCTGTATCGCAATTTCTATTCCACTTAAAATAGATGTTCAATGTCATTTGCTAGTTCTTTTCCTCGCAGCAATCCATTTAATTATTAAACGAATAGAAGAAATTTCGCGAATATCGTCATTTAAACCTAAAAAAGAAAACCAAGGTGAAGATCACAAAACAGATCTTTTCTGTAAATCTTTATTGCAGCTTCTAAAATTCTCACTTATCTAATCTTTAAAGAATTTCGAATTCGATCACGTTAAACTATTATCAATTGAACATGCATGTCCTGGTAAGTGTCATAAATTGGCGATCATGTAAAATTGTCCTTGATAAACCATGCTCGCAGATTATACATAGCCATCAGATAAATAACATGCATATTATTTTATATATTTCCAATTAAAAAAAGAATAATTCAAACAAATTAACCAGCTTCTAAATTTTAGAATTTTTTTAAAATTAGTTTCATTTTTACAAAATAAATCGAGATGCATAAAAATAGATTAACAGGAAAAACTAATTTTCTCTTCGAATTCTATAGTCTTGAGAATTTAACTCTTTATATCTCGACGGTACTTAAGAGTATCCTTTACACGGTACCGATACTTTCTTAATATGACTTTTTCCGATGGTATTAAACACAAGCACTCACAGAGCATAGATCCGACAGCAAGCAACAGATACAAACCAAACACAAAAATTTAAGAAAAAAAATTTAATTATAAATTAAATTGTTTAAATTAATTCAAAAAGGTTTACTTTTAAATTCTCTTTTCCTGATCTTATTCTGCACTAAAACTTACCCAATGTGCTACAATACAATTTGAAAATGAATAGAGAAACGGTTCTGAAATCAAGAACTACATTCTTCGCAGGCTCTTTGCTTATTCTGCAAAGTGCATTAATCTAGTCTGCTTTGCTCACTCAATATGCATTATATAAGAAATTTATATATGAAACATATTAAATTTTTTGACTGGAAATTTGATCACAAATTTAAATAAAAAGCTAGCAGAAGTGCTTTACTACATTAATCGAAGCGAAAATGCCAGTTTGAATTCACTATAATCGACAAAATTAACGAATTTCTGAAAAATGAGTAAGTAGTCATTAGCACCTGTTAGAGAAAGCATGTCTATCCTCTACGCTTTCATTCGACTTTAATTTTTTCCATATAAGTAAATAGTTCAATACACTTATTTTAATTTAGCATATTGCAAATATAAGAAAAATTAATGGACTTCCAACAGAATCAGAACTGGGACTGAAAATGAGGTTTCTAAATTCAGAGATTTTCTTAACTTGTATAAAGTACTAGCCACATATTTTAAAACTACCCCCCCCCCCCCAACAACAAATAAAGCTGGAAACACGATTTTCTTTAACATTTCGATGCGCTTAACTTCGCCGAAGCGAACGGGAGAATGAATGAAAGTGAGTGTTGGCTGATCTTGGTAACTTAAATTTAATGCGAAATTTTGTATATTCTAATACAGGAAAAACTGCTAAATGGTTTTTGAAAGACATAAGTGTGATCTATCTACATATTATAGATGTTTTTCGCCCACGTGGACGGAAATCGTTGTTTTCAGTATAATCCGCTAGAAGTGTATACTTATGTACCCCTTTTAGGCATATTAAAACCATTACACTACTGTCCAAAATTCCATCAAACACCCTGATCTAAATTCACTTACGTTACTATTTAATATCTGTTTAGCCTATAAGACAAAAAAAAAGTGAAGTTACAATATTGCGAAATATAGAAGATATTTTCTAGTCATTTATGTTTTCAATAGCAATTCGATGTTACGAGACTGGCTCCATTTGAAAAGTTTAAATGCATAACAAACAGAATATATGCAAGACAATTAAAACAATATGGCTTTAATGTCAAATAATTTGGCAGAATCGTGACTAACGATAAACTAAACTCAAACTAAACGATTTGAAAT